>OX401421.1:7177778-7628372 GCA_947846245.1 Cerastoderma edule | reverse complement strand
TTATGAACAATGTTTCTTATGTCAAAGTAGTTTTCAAAATATTCCACATCATATCTGGGTCATAGGGTTAATATGGGATAGGGATTTAGACCAAGTAGGCAAGTTCTGTGTCAAAAGTAGCATTGATGGGACTCTCATTCTATATCAATGATTGATTGGTTTATTAAAAGGACAAAAGAAAGCAACATACCTCCCAGCATGGGGAGGGGTGGAGAAAGAACTAAGTATTGACATGATACTCGTTTGCTCCATAATGGAACTTGTGTTTTGTCCAAATTGTAAACTGTAGCTGACAACACAAATAGTCATGACCAGAAACAGTTCCTTTGTGATATTCAGTTGAATCCACCATACTCAAAGGAGCAATTATTGATTATGAACAAGGTTTCTTTTCTCAAAATGGTTTGGACAATTGTCTGCATCATTTTTCCTTCAGTGGGATGATTTGGGGGTAGGGATCTAGACCAAGTAGACAAGTTCTGTGTCAAAAGTAGCATGAAAGGAACCCACATTTCATAAAAACCATAGATTTACAAAATTAAAAACCTACATAACTACCAGAATGGGGAGGAGAGGGAAAAGCTGTGTATTGGCATGATACCCATTCCTCCATATGGGAATTAATTTGTGTCTGGTCCAAATTGTAAACAGGATAGCAAAAAAAACAACAAAAAAACACATTAATATTTTAAAGTTCCTTTGTGATGTCAAGTTCAAACCATCAAATTAAAAGATGCAATTGCTATTTATGAACAATGTTTCTTATGTCAAAGTAGTTTTCAAAATATTCCACATCATATCTGGGTCATAGGGTTAATATGGGATAGGGATTTAGACCAAGTAGTCAAATTCTGTGTCAAAAGTAGCATTGATGGAACTCTCATTCTATATCAATGATTGATTGGTTTACTAAAAGGACAAACGAAAGCAACATACCTCCCAGCATGGGGAGGGGTGGAGAAAGAACTAAGTATTGACATGATACTCATTTGCTCCATAATGGAACTTGTGTTTTGTCCAAATTGTAAACTGTAGCTGACGACCATTTATGTAACAGGATGGACAACATCTTTAGAAAAATGGCATATTATGTTAACATTTTCCGTATAACATAGAATATTGACTTGTATTGTATTTAAAATATTTTATGTAAATTGTAGTAGCATTTCTTTCAGAAAATATTCTAAATCTTTGCCATTGTAAGAGTCATAATAAATATTGTGGTAACAGGAAAGACAAACGGGTAACAGGAAAGAATATCATGGTAACAGGATTGACATACTTATTTAACTTATTTAACTTATCTAACCCTAACCCTAACCCTAACCCTAACCCTAAACCCTAACCCTAACCCTAACCCCTACCATAGGGTCAATAGAAAGAAAAGAATATCACCAGCTGCCGAAACCCGGGATCGAACCACGGACCTTTAGATCTTCAGTCTAACGCTCTCCCAACTGAGCTATTTTGGAATCGTTTATGGCTATTTTTCAAAAAAAATGGCTCCTTTCCTGTCCATAAGTAAAATATTGATAAAATTCAACTTCATTAATGAATTTTTACTTTGCAAATCACTTTATTGTATGAGTAATTGCCTTTTCCACCGTAAAAAATCTTAACTTGACCCAAATATTTTGATTTAGAAAATATTTTATACTTTTCATATGACAGGCCAGCTAAAAAGGGTCTGTCCATGATTTGAATCTGTTCGTTAGGTGAAACATTTATGTTGGATATACAGTTACATCAAGTTGTTTTCAGCAATGATACTGTAAAACAACTTGTCTTTATTATTCTAGAAACATTAAATCACATAAAATCATTTTGAAATGGGGAGAAATAATGTGTTTTATATGTGTCCGTGATTCTTTTTCAGTCCTGTTACTGTTAAGATTTTTTAGCATTAAATCATGAATGCTTTTGACATTTTGATACTCATAATACTTTTATTATGACATAATTTCCTATTTTACACAATTGAAGAGTGACATCACATCCAAGACAAGGAGTGAAAGAAGTGAACGGTAAGTAATCTTACATTTTTCGCTGTCAAAACTGTTACCTACTCTAAAGTGAATTAAAAAAACATATTCAGAACAGTTTTACATGCACTGATGTCCTTAAGTGGGGAAGTTTGCACCAACATATGATAAACTCAGTAGAGGCCAATGCGTCCTTTGTACCTTCACATATAAGTTAAAAAGTCTATCCTGTTACTGTCTTTCCTGTTACTGTAACATTTGTAACATTAAAGACATAGTAGGTAACAGGAAAAACAAATACTTTTATACATTAAGATTTTTTTGGTATATTTTTTATTATTCTTGCAATTTACCCATTTAGTTATCTAAACATCAATAAGACAAATCATTTAAATGTTGTTTTAATATGTATGACACATTTTCGCCCAGTTACATAGACATTTATTAATTCGGTAACAGGAAAGACCATTTATGTAACAGGATGGACAACATCTTTAGAAAAATGGCATATTATGTTAACATTTTCCGTATAACATAGAATATTGACTTGTATTGTATTTAAAATATTTTATGTAAATTGTAGTAGATTAGCATTTCTTTCAGAAAATATTCTAAATCTTTGCCATTGTAAGAGTCATAATAAATATTGTGGTAACAGGAAAGACAAACGGGTAACAGGAAAGAATATCATGGTAACAGGATTGACATACTTATTTAACTTATTTAACTTATCTAACCCTAACCCTAACCCTAACCCTAACCCTAACCCTAACCCTAACCCCTACCATAGGGTCAATAGAAAGAAAAGAATATCACCAGCTGCCGAAACCCGGGATTGCGCTCTGTGGATAACGTTCTTAAGTCTTCTAAAATCTTCTAAAATCTTCTATAATCTTCTATAATCTTCTATAATTCTAAGCCAATCAAATGGCTGGATTCTGCCACACCTCTGAGGGCCCGGATGTGTAGAGACGCCATCTTGAATTTTTCGAAGCGTACGCTAACAAAATGTTTGTGTTTGGTTATGGACTTTCTTTTGTTAATCAGACGATTTTTCTATTGGATTGACCTCTAAGTTATCGGTAAGTATCGACTGTTCAATAGATTTTATCTTTAGACTCTTCAGCTTTGCAAATTGGACTAAAATGTTTTCCATGACCTACATTTCGAAATTGGCATTGTTTATTAAATCTAATTCGTCATTTTTGACGTTATTTTGAATGAAAGATGGGTCATTTTCGCTTCAATGTCTATTTTCGTGTTAGAAAGCATGCAGTACTTTAATTTACATGTCAATATTAACGCTGAGAATGCCATTTTCAACCCTCTCTTACTCCCTTCACCCCTCTCTCATCCACCTTAATAAATATTTCAAATAATAAGGAATGACACAACAACTTGCAAATTGGAAAGTCTCAAGAGTGTCAAAAGTCTTCATCATCATGGTGGAAAATTGATTATCAGATTCTGTGTAGATAGGAATAGATGTATGCTAATTATGAAATTAGCAGTGAAACTGTTCCCTTAAACCCATGTTTGCCCTATAATTAACTCTATGATCCAAATGAATAGAGTAATTTTGGTTTAATTCTATACTTAATAGTGTATAGAAATGCTCCAAATGAAATTTCGGTGCGTGGTGAAACTTAACCTGTAGCCAGACAAGGACTCAAACCCGGGACCTACACAACCGTTGGAATGCTCTAGACTACTGGACTGAGCTATCCGACGCTTACACATTTAACTCTACTTTGTAAATGGAGACACCTACTACATTTTTGCTATCAAGGAGTGGATAGAGTTAATAATGTGCATGTAATATCTATTCGTTACAATTCTGATGATCATTAACTATTTGAATAATATATTTTTCTGTCATCCCTTCCAATTTGTGACTGCCAACAAGATGTGGAATTACATATGCGATATTCGCACAATCCATATAGCATGCGGTCACCGGATGAATCATGTCGTCATAAAGACATACAACATACATACTTCATCGTCTTCTTTCTTGCAATTTGTTTCATTGTTTATGTATTTTGTTTTCATTTTGTTTGTTTATAAGAACCCATAAAGGTAATAGGTTTTAATAGAATAGGTGTTTGTTTTGCGGCTTTTGGAATAGGAAAAGACTTTGGGACTCGGCTTCAGATTATTGTCCGGTGAGTCTCATTCTCATGTGAGTCTTCGATTCATCGGATAATATTCCTACGCCCTATCCGATAACATTTCGGATTCAAGACACCAACAATCTGTTCTCTATATATATCATTACATAATATATTCAAGGTAATTACAAAAATTGAAATTCTAAGTAAAGTCTTCAAAGTGTAGAAATCATATTGTTGAATAATAGAAAAAATAGGATTTCAATTTGAGCCCAAAACAGAATGTTTGTATTCACTTTTGACTTATAATGGTATAATGTTTAATAAATATCCCTGCTTCTAGTGAAAGTAAACAGGAATAGTTTTCCTTATTGCTTCATCTAAACTTCCCTTGAGACTGGTTCAAATGAGAGAAACAGCATATCATCAAAAAAAGCATCACAGTCTGTTTTACCATAAAATTTGATTGAAACCAAAGGAAGAAAAAGGGAATATTGCTCATTTGGATCAATAAAGTCAATACTACTTAATATGTAAGTTGATTTCTGTCAATTTGGTTGAAACTGGAAAGTACCATTGCATCTGATACAAGGACAATCAGAGACTGAGTTCTAATTATAGCATTAGTTATGAATTTTTAAAGTAGAGTACCCATAATCCACCATTTTTCGATTCATTCTTTCGTTTGATGATTTCAGACGTTCACAGTATACACCTGTGGGGCCCGTAACTATTCGGATTCATGTGAATAGTACCGGCCCAGGCTGATGTACATTGAGAACTACCGAAGTAATCCAAGGAAAGAATGAATCTAAAAATGGCAGATTATGGGTATTCTACCTTAAAAATGTGTCATTAATTCTGCCGGTTTTACAGGCAATGTGTTTGAGGCCGAGCTTTTGGAGGCTGTCATGTGGTGATTTGGTACTTCTTAACTCGATGGCTGCGAATGAACTTTTTAAGAAATGCTCAGAATGTCCTTCATTCAGCTGGGAAGCCGGACGCTGTCCACCAATGAGCGATAGCATAGGTGCGAATACATGGTAGATATGTCAGTGATAGGATTGGGGTCCTGGGTAATTACACCATCCCGGTTAAGTTTTGTGTGAAAACTTTTAACCCTTTACCAAGCGCCAAATTATTTACTGTCCCAAATTGAAAGATATTGCAGACGACATTTCAACATGTGATGAAATTGAAAAAAAACTTCTGATAGGGCAGAAAACCTTGTTGGAAAAGGAGATATTGCTCAATAGGAGCAATTTCTCCTTTTCCCATAGTGTTTTCCAGAGTAGTGTGCAACAAAGTCGTTAAATGTAGTTATTGTTTGGTAATGGGATAAATGGGTATGAACATTTTAATCTGATTTTACTAAAGAAATAATGCAATCATTTAAGTATGGTGTTAGATATTGATTGTATTATAAACCACATATGAATAGATTGATGAACTAACTCTGTGCTTAACTTTCAATACCCAGCTGAGTTGAGCACAGGGAGTAATGCAGAGTTTGGAGCACATGGGAGGAACTGAAGACAGTCATCACCCCCAATTCTTCTAATGCTGCCTATCAAACATACATTTTTTGTTGTTAGATGTATTGTATGATAGAAGGCCCCAAGTCCTTAACAAAGCAGAGGGGAAGAATGTGCAGCCAAATTTATACTGACAAAGAACCCGTGCTAAAGGCCTGGTCTGGAGACAGCCTATAGGTTACACATGATGCACACAGAATAAAGGAATGCAAATAAGAAACCATATAATTCCAAATACCTCAGAATCCTAAAGGACTTTTATCTTCTATGTCTTTTTGCTTTGTCCATTTCATTTCATGATTTCTTTTTCCATAATCTTTTGTTAAGTTGTTAAAAATAACTGAAAATGTAATTCTCATCTTATGTTTCTACAATATAAGGAGGTCTGCTGCAAATGGCATTTAAAACTTATATGCAGATAGCAACTTAATACCATGGCTGTGTGATCATCTCTGATTATGATTATATTTGCATTTTTTGCTACTGACTTGAAGAACATAGTCTAAAAGTAAAATTGGATGAAATATTGTTCCAAAATGTAATCATATTTGCTGTGCACTCTATGGTTTACCAATGGCTTATGTTAAACTTACAAGTAATCACATTTTGAAGCAAGTGCAACTTATGAAATTATAAAAAAAATCTTGATTTCACACATTCATATCATTATGATTTAAATTTAAGTTGTTTCTTTTATTATTAGTTTTCATTAAGTTCTCATCTTTTCTTGCTTATTGGCAAATAGCTGCTATAGTTAAAGGTATAACACTCCCAGACCTTTGGTTATGGGAGAATTCTGGGTTCAAATCCCAGTGACAGCCTGCCATTGTGAGAATTGTTTTAGTATTATTTCTATGTTTATTTGGCTAAAACATCTTTTAGAACAAGTTAACATAATTATTATTTTAGGTGCTTAGTTTACAGCTGATAAAGTATAATTATATTTATAAATCTAGACATCAAACTAAGCTATTCTTTCTTCATTATCATCAGGGTTTTCATTGGTTCTCAACTGAGAGGGTAAATAACCCCCATATCCTTGATATGATGCCTAAAGATCCTTAATTTTCTTTCACAATTCCTTAAATAAGGGGTCAAAAGTCCCCCAAATTAGCATTAATCAAGCCTAAATGTTTTGAAGGCATTAGGACATTGTTGAAATGGAGTATGCAAATAACTGGTTAATATTTCAAATGTGAAATTGCCAAAAAAGATAAGGTTATGGACCAAAAACATAGTTTTATTGAGGTTGGCTTTGTGGGTTATAGTTTTGACAAACTCTGGTTTGATTCCTGACATGGGCTTACTCTCACTATGGAGTGTCTTACAAGTCATTGGTTCTTTTTCTACTTATCATGAATAACCATATAAACATGATTGTGTAATAAATTAATATTACTCCAGAAATAACACTATATGAACTGAAGAAAAAAGAAATCTCATTTGCCTAGTTTACACAATGGCTATATTCATGTCATTTTGATTTAAATTCAAGTTGTTTTCTTTTATTATTAGTTTACATTAAGTTCTCACCTTTTCTTGCTTTTTGGCAAATAGCTGCTATAGTTAAAGGTGTAACACTCTCAGAACTTTGGTCACAGGAGAATTCTGGGTTCAAATCCCAGTGACAGTCTGTCATTGTGAGACAGTTGACATATTAGTTAAGATGTTTAGTTTTCAGCTGATAAAGTATAATTATATTAATCAATCTAGACATCAAACTAAGCCATTCATTCTCCATGATCATCAGGGTTTTCCTTGGTCCTCAACTGAGAGGGTAAATAACCCCCATATCCTTGATATGATGCCTAAAGATCCTTAATTTTCTTTCACAATTCCTTAAATAAGGGGTCAAAAGTCCCCCCCCCAAATTAGCATTAATCAAGTCTAAATATTTCTAAGGCATTAGGAGATTGTTGAAATGGAGTATGCAAATAACTGGTTAATATTTCAATATGAATTTGCCAAAAAAGATAAAGTTATGGACAAAAAACATAGTTTTATTGAGGTTGGTGTTGTGGGTTATAGTTTTGACAACCTCTGGCTTGATTCCTGAGCTTACTCAGGGCTTTCTCTCACTATGGAGTGTCTTACAAGTCATTGGTTCTTTTTCTACTTATCATGAATAACCATATAAACATGATTGTGTAATAAATTAATATTACTCCAGAAATAACACTATATGAACTGAAGAAAAAAGAAATCTCATTTGCCTAGTTTAGGCTATGACTATATTCATGTCTTTTTGATTTAAATTTAAGTTGTTTTCTTTTATTATTAGTTTACATTAAGTTCTCATCTTTTCTTGCTTTTTGGCAAATAGCTGCTATAGTTAAAGGTATAACACTCTCAGACCTTTGGTCACAGGAGAATTCTGGGTTCAAATCCCAGTGACCAAAGGTCTGCCATTGGGAGACAGTTGACATATTACTTAAGATGTTTAGTTTTCAGCTGATAAAGTATAATATATTAATCAATCTAGACATCAAACTAAGCCATTCTTTCTCCTTAATTTTCTTTCACAATTCCTTAAATAAGGGGTCAAAAGTCCCCCCAAATTAGCATTAATCAAGCCTAAATATTTCTAAGGCATTAGGAGATTGTTGAAATTGAGTATGCAAATAACTGGTTAATATTTCAATATGAAATTGACTAGAAAACTAATGTTATTGACCAAAAACATAGTTTTATTGAGGGTGGTGTTGTTTTCATTAAGTTCTCTTCTCATCTTGTTTTTGGCAAATAGCTGCCATAGTTAAAGGGATAACACTCTCAGACCTATGGTCACAGGAAAAATCTAGGTTCAAATCCCAGTGACAGCCTGTCATTGTGAGAATCAATTCATATAATTTCTATGTTTATTTGGCTAAAACATCTTTTAGAACAAGTTGACATATTATTTAAGGTGTTAAATTTCCAGCTGATAAAGTATAATTATATTAATTTATCTAGACATCAGACCTAGCCTTTTTTTCGTCATTATCATCAGGGTTTTCCTTGATCCTCAAATGAGGGAGTGAATGACCCCCATTTCCTGGATATGATGCCTAAAGATCCTTATTTGTCATTCACAACTCCTTATATAAGAGGTAAAAAGTCCCCCAAATTAGCATTTGTCAAGGGGTAAAGGGAAAATAAGTGTAAAAATGAAAAGAACAAAAATTAAACAGGTGGTCAGGCTAGGGATCGAACCAGAACCTGCTGGATCATGCTTGGGGGGGGGGGGAATTTTGGTAAATTTTAGAAGGTCGCCAGACTCAATATCCGCACCCATCCTTTGCGCCACGGACCTTTAGATCTTCAGTCTATCGCTCTCCCAACTGAGCTATTTTGGAATCGTTTATGGCTATTTTTCAAAAAAAATGGCTCCTTTCCTGTCCATAAGTAAAATATTGATAAAATTCAACTTCATTAATGAATTTTTACTTTGCAAATCACTTTATTGTATAAGTGATTGCCTTTTTCACCGTAAAAAATCTTAACTTGACCCAAATATTTTGATTTAGAAAATATTTTATACTTTTCATATGACAGGCCAGCTAAAAAGGGTCTGTCCATGATTTGAATCTGTTCGTTAGGTGAAACATTTATGTTGGATATACAGTTACATCAAGTTGTTTTCAGCAATGATACTGTAAAACAACTTGTCTTTATTATTCTAGAAACATTAAATCACATAAAATCATTTTGAAATGGGGAGAAATAATGTGTTTTATATGCGTCCGTGATTCTTTGTCAGTCCTGTTACTGTTAAGATTTTTTAGCATTAAATCATGAATGCTTTTGACATTTTGATACTCATGATACTTTAATTATGACATAATTTCCTATTTAACAAAATTGAAGAGTGACATCACATCCAAGACAAGGAGTGAAAGAAGTGAACGGTAAGTAATCTTACATTTTTCGCTGTCAAAACTGTTACCTATCTTATTTTCTTCATAGAGTCCTTAAGTACACAAAGCAACGTCAACAATAATAACTAGTTTTCACAAGTAGCAGCTGAGGATAATTCGATAATATGGTCACTGAGTATCGCTCAGAATCCACATTTCCAACCTCTTTTTTGTCGTCTTGGGTCCGAAATTTGGCCATTGCTCATTCACTAAGCGTTTGTTCATCATGTCTTTGGGTTAGAATTGTACCTAGGACATGTACCAACAATATATACCAACATTACATGGGTATGCCATCCAATAAAGGCTTCAACGCCTAGAAACCGTCCAAGAATCGCACATTTTACACTCACGCAACCCGTTTTCCAACCATAGCTCGAACCCCTGCTGACACCTAGCCAATGCTTCTATCGGAACAAATCTTATCTCATTTTCTTCATAGAGTCCTTAGGTACACAAAGCAACGTCAACAATAATAACTGGTCTTCACAAGTAGCAGTTGGCGATAATTCGATAATATGGTCACTGAGTATCGCTCAGAATCCACATCTCCAACCTCTTTTTTGTCGTCTTGGGTCCGAAATTTGGCCATTGCTCATTCACTAAGGGTTTGTTCATCATGTCTTTGGGTTAGAATTGTACCTAGGACATGTACCAACAATATATACCAACATTACATGGGTATGTTTCTTCAACGCCTAGAAACCGTCCAAGAATCGCACATTTTACACTCACGCAACCCGTTTTCCAACCATAGCTCGAACCCCTGCTGACACCTAGCCAATGCTTCTATCGGAACAAATCTTATCTTATTTTCTTCATAGAGTCCTTAGGTACACAAAGCAACGTCAACAATAATAACTAGTTTTCACAAGTAGCAGCTGACGATAATTCGATAATATGGTCACTGAGTATCGCTCAGAATCCACATTTCCAACCTCTTTTTTGTCGTCTTGGGTCCGAAATTTGGCCATTGCTCATTCACTAAGCGTTTGTTCATCATGTCTTTGGGTTAGAATTGTACCTAGGACATGTACCAACAATATATACCAACATTACATGGGTATGTTTCTTCAACGCCTAGAAACCGTCCAAGAATCGCACATTTTACACTCACGCAACCCGTTTTCCAACCATAGCTCGAACCCCTGCTGACACCTAGCCAATGCTTCTATCGGAACAAATCTTATCTTATTTTCTTTATAGAGTCCTTAGGTACACAAAGCAACGTCAACAATAATAACTAGTTTTCACAAGTAGCAGCTGACGATAATTCGATAATATGGTCACTGAGTATCGCTCAGAATCCACATTTCCAACCTCTTTTTTGTCGTCTTGGGTCGAAATTTGGCCATTGCTCATTCACTAAGCGTTTGTTCATCATGTCTTTGGGTTAGAATTGTACCTAGGACATGTACCAACAATATATACCAACATTACATGGGTATGTTTCTTCAACGCCTAGAAACCGTCCAAGAATCGCACATTTTACACTCACGCAACCCGTTTTCCAACCATAGCTCAGACCTATGCTGACACCTAGCCAATGCTTCTATTGGAACAAATCTTATCTTATTTTCTTCATAGAGTCCTTAAGTACACAAAGCAACGTCAACAATAATAACTAGTTTTCACAAGTAGCAGCTGACGATAATTCGATAATATGGTCACTGAGTATCGCTCAGAATCCACATTTCCAACCTCTTTTTTGTCGTCTTGGGTCCGAAATTTGGCCATTGCTCATTCACTAAGGGTTTGTTCCTCATGTCTTTGGGTTAGAATTGTACCTAGGACATGTAACAACAATATATACCAACATTACATGGGTATGCCATCCAAAAAAGGCTTCAACGCCTAGAAACCGTCCAAGAATCGCACATTTTACACTCACGCAACCCGTTTTCCAACCATAGCTCGAACCCCTGCTGACACCTAGCCAATGCTTCTATCGGAACAAATCTTATCTCATTTTCTTCATAGAGTCCTTAGGTACACAAAGCAACGTCAACAATAATGACTAGTCTTCACAAGTAGCAGCTGACGATAATTTCCGGATTAACGAATAATCTGGACAAATGAAGCAGGGCCTGTTCTTAAACATTTTTAGACATGAACGGTCTATATGCACGTGTATACTTATAAACCTTTACCAAACGCCAAATTTTCGATCGTCCCAAATTGAAATTCAAAATTAATCTTCTGATATGGCGGAAAACATTGTGGGAAAAGGAGAAATTGCTCGTCACGAGCAATTTCTCCTTTATCCACAACGTTTTCAAGAGTCGTCTGCAACAAACTTGTCAAATGTCGTTATTGTTTGGTAATTGGTTAGGCAAATTACTGCACTATAATTCCGTTCCCTTACATTTTCGTTCGGATTGCGAGACATCCGGATAATCGGGATCCGGATAAACGACGTTTCACTGTATTTAGGTATTGCAATTGACAGTTTTCATTTGAAATCGAAAGTTCAGCAAAAGTAGCCGTGCAAGAAGCAATATGGCGGCTCCCAGATTACGCCAGATGTGTTTTTCTTCCTTTGGATAAACAGAGGGGTTCAGATTGATAGCTATTTAACCCATTACCAAACAATCAAGGTATTTTACCGCTTTGTTGCAGACGACTATGGAAAACGCTACGGGAAAAGGAGAAATTACTCGTAGAGAGCAAGTGTTCCTTTTCCCATAATGTTTTCTGCCCGATCCGAAGATTATTTTTCCAATTTCATCACATTTTGAATTGTCGTCTGCAATGGCTTTCAATTTGGGAAAGTCGAAAATTTTGCGTTTGGTAAAGGGCAAAACCATACACGTATGTTTGTTAAGGGCGAGCACTCCCCCAGCCAGGACGTGCCTTCCCGAACACACTTTACGTGTCCAAAGCGAACGACTATTCTATACATATAGAGTATTGAGACTTCGAAATGCCATAACCTGTGTATATTAGTTTAAACTTATTCATTTACATCGATTGTGAAACAAGTTCTTACAACTTAGATTAACTACTCTCAGTTCTGCTTCCTGGATACATAACCAGTACGCGTGCCGAATTATGTGGATTAATGAAAGTTCGCAAGGCAGATCCCGTTCCTCACGGGATTCGAACCCACGAACCTAATTATTGTCCCGTAACATTGGTAATGAAAAGTCCCATTGGGCGACAGTGCTGCAGAGTTAGAGCGTCGGCCTCTTGTACTGTGGGTCCCGGGTTCGACCCCGGCAGGCGAGGTGAAGATTTCCGGGACATACCATATACACACGTTTACGATTTAAAACTTATGCTTTCAATGACTATTCTTCAGTGCGTATT
The DNA here is from genome assembly GCA_947846245.1 of Cerastoderma edule. Taxonomy (NCBI): domain Eukaryota; kingdom Metazoa; phylum Mollusca; class Bivalvia; order Cardiida; family Cardiidae; genus Cerastoderma; species Cerastoderma edule. Next base: position 7,615,539 of record OX401421.1, on the reverse strand, counting down.
ATATAACAATATAGATGTCGTGCAGGTTTTCAACTTCCAAATTTCCTTCCATCTGTGAACAAGCGCCTTTAAGTTCACGATTACACCAATTAACTTATTTGCTGAAATAGTTATAACATACATAGTTCGAACGACATTTGAAACGGCCAATCACTAATCAAATCATTTGTTTGTATTGTGTTTAACGCCGTATCAACATATTTTCAGTTATGTAACAGCTTTCCATGATCCACCAGTTCTAGGCTAGGGTTATGAAGTGACTTGCCAAAGGTCACTCCCGAGACACTAGAGGTGATGGTGGTACTTGAACCCGGGATTCCCGAGTTATAATTCCACCAACTCAACAACTGGGCCACACAGGACCCTTCTAATCGAATTAGCAAACCCATTAATCCTTGTTCGAATCAAGTATTATCTTGTTATCTCAAACTGTGTGATTTCTATCCATGAATTAATGTACAAAGGAAAATAAACATGCAGAATGCATTGATAGCATAGATAAACGGTTACAAAGACCATATATAGACAGCAAGACGACCTAGTAATAAAACACTATTAAAGCTGGTAACACAAACTATCAAACATTAAAGCATCCGAGTCAACTCGTGTTAAACCTTTCCTCGTTATGTTTACCTCGATGCTTTTGGATATTTTATTCTTTTTTTTCTTTTTGAAAGACACTTTTAATGAATTTGTTATGGTTAGAAAAGATAGAAAACAGCATTATCAATCTGTCCGAAACATATTTTGCCACTTTCGGAATCAACCAACACGATGCTTAATCGTCATAAATTCCCTTAACAGCGGCAGTGATAAATCAGATATAGATATTTAAAGAGATATTTTTATATAATACATAAGATGCACAAATACATAAAACTTTTACATGTCAATAATAGACGAAATCTTATCAATTTGGCAAAGTTTATCAAGGAAGCATTTACATTAAGAGCTAGTAGTACGCACAACATTGAGACATCAATGATACAGGGTATATAGTAAAATTTGTGTTAAGAGGCCAGCCTATTGAACTGAGTAAATTGGCTATTTAAAACAGGTTGGCTGCTTAACACAAATTGATGTACACTATAAATCCAACAGTGGGACTTTCTGTAGTTGCTGTTTAAGACAGGTTGGCTGCTTAAAAGGGTGGTTGCTTAACACAAGTTAGACTGTAGTTGTATAATTTTTATCGCATTATGCGGAGTTACTCTTCCAGTAGCTAAATACAATATAACAACGTTGGTTATTTTGATAGTTTGAAAGTGAATACGATGAAAAAAAATGTTTATGATGTTACATAAACTTTATATTAATGTTCATTTGTATTTATATTTGTGACAAGAAACTGTATAGTTTGCGTCTTGAATAAAATATTGTCATTGTCATTGTCTCTTCCCTAGCTCGTACACTGTAAGTCAATATAAATGCTCAAGCGGGCACGAACTCAATGCTAGTTATGTATCATTGGTAATGACAAGATAGATTCAACTGATGGTTGGCCTTTCATATTTCAGATTTCCTGCATGAAGCAATATTCAACGTTGCATGTAGCTGAGATATTAACCCCCTCCCATACTTGTGTTCATTTAAACACTCACCATTGGGTCCAAGTTGAACGTTAACGTATTTAAGTCAAGCTTGTTTATTGCAACATATGAAGGCCTCAATGCCACTGTTAAACGTAAATATTCGACAATACATTCTCAAAGAGTTGTATAGATAACGATTATTAATAAGAGTGTGAATTATGACTTTCACCACAGCAGACGTTATATTTGTTGGTAAAAAAAAGGCTAAAAATTATTCCTAATGCTATCATTGTTCTCGTGTAGTCAATACAGAAAGAAGAAGAGAATTTTATTGACGTAAGCGTATACAGCTTCTAGTCATATACATACATGTACATATAGATAAATATCAACAATAATACGTGATAATAATTTAATAATCTTGAAGAAAGAGACATTGTTTATAAATGTAATGGTTACAAACATGTCTCAGTAGGTCGTATTGATTAGGTTATTCCTTATTACAGAAGCATGTTTAATAAATTTTGCAAAGTCTAAAAATGCTTTTGCACTTTTTGATTGGAACATGTGTACCAATGTCTGCATACATGGGCTTAAATACATGGACGTATATATACACTGTGGAATAACGTAATCAAAGTTTTAAACACATGTACGTATTGTTCTATTTATTTATATGTTTCTTTTAAAGATCTACAACTTCACTTCGATGGTTTTAGATAAGTGTCCATTAATAAAAACACACTTTGCAAACATTCTTAAGAACAAGGTAGGGACTTTACATGTATACTAGTGTTGTTGATAGAACAGTTAAGATTACCTTTAGTTTGCTATTTCCTACAAAGAGGACTTCTGAGTATATTCAATATTGTTCCTCGATTGAAGCTTTCCTCTGCAAGCCATTAATTTGGACGGTGGCAAAATCGCAAACTTCTAGACATTCGATAAAGCGTTGACTGTGTACTCCAAACGGTTTCGACTTGGGAGCAAAACAGACACCTCAGCCTTTATAGTGCTGGAACCGTCTTCATGCTTATACAAACAGGTTAGATCCAGACCAGTCGCCAAATAAATTGGCGGCTGGCCTGTGATCTAACCTGTTTGCTACTCTGAGTATCTTTCATCATCAAAATCGAGCAGATATTGAAGGTTTTGGAAAGCAGACGAAGAAAAAATATATTTATCTAAAATTAACCACCATTGTAAGGGTGAATGTTATTGTTTAGAAGTATTTGTTTCCTCATCAAAATTGAGCAGATATTGAAGGTTTTGGAAAGCAGACGATAACAAATATATCAAAAAATTAACCCAGCATTCTTAAGGTTAATATCTGCTAATGTGTAAATTGTCGTCTGATATTTTCGTCACATATTCGACATTTCGCGGACATCTTGAAACACTCCCGTCTACAGATTTCCACTCTATGTGACAATCAACCAAGTAGGTGTTATTTTTATGAGCATGTGCTTGGACACTAGACGTAATTCGGTTTTATATCGTTTTTATTCCTACGCCATTTTGTCCGCTTTCCTTTTAAGAAATGTTTGACCAATCCAGACAAAAAGGCTTAATATCCAGCGACGAAAGCAATGTGTTTGCACCAAGTGCAGTTGCAAGGCAACACTTCACCAGTCTCTTAGAAAGAGAAGTTTGAACGTGTTTTGCAGAAGATATTTCGGTAAATTTAATCCTGTATTATGCTACCAAGCTTTTACAATACATGAACACTTATGTAATCTGAGGCTATCATGTTGAAGGACACGCGTCATTTAGAAAGTCTCTCCTTGTCTGATATACGAATACGAAAAGTTTATTGATACCTAAACTTTACAATAATATTCAAAATATACAAACAAATTAAGGCCACATAGAAAAAGGAAGAGGAATGCAGAACTGGAGTTAACGTTTACATTACGTTAAATTAAGCGCTTTCGTTCCAAACGGACACAATCTCCGCTTGCAACAAGCTGAAGCTGAGTCCTATGAGAACCAAAGCACTGGCATTAGAAATTCGAGTAGGGCAATTGGCACAATTTCATGATTAAGACTCCTCTTAAAAAGAACACTTTAGTAATCCATTAATAAAAAAGAGAACATAGATCAATTCATATTCTAGCATAACTACGGTCTGAATCCAGATACACCATGGTTCTTCTTCATTAACTATGGTCGTCTAAAGCAATATTGGCTGTACGTTGATTTATTGATCATGGTACACGTACCTCTTTTTCCATTTAGCAATTGGTCCCAATGTCTTTTAATTTTTAATGAATGATTATGTACATGGTTTATATGCCTAGGTTATTTGTACAAATGTTTGCTTTTGTACACGTATGACACACAAATAGATTATATAATACATGTATTATCTGCTTTTTGTACTTCTGGTTTTCGATTGAAGAGGGCAACGTTTTCAGTCGCTTTAATGAGCCCCTTAATTAGCCTGTATGTACATGTGCATGCATATAGGGATTTTAACTGAGAGACTCTTGATTCAAATAATTTGTGATGGATCAGTATGTTTTGGTTGAATCTTTAAAACCCTAAACTTGTCTGAGTAAGGGATGTTCTTTGTCTAATGTAGTAAAGGTAGTTTCCCGAGAAAAAAGAGAGGATTGTAACAACCGGAAATGTAACAAAAAAAGGAACTGTAATAAAATTACATTTCCTGTTTTATTTCAATTCCGGTTAACATAGTCAACAGGAAATGTCATAAAATCTAAAATGTAATACGTATTGATAAAATGATTGGAACAATGAGGCGTGTGTACAGACTCATCCTTTAACTCTAAACATGGGACATGGATCAACGGTTGATACTCGCTGAAACCGCTTCCGACTGACCCTTTGATAGATAGACGTTATCCAATGAAAAACAAGTAATTGATAAAGAAGATTTATCTGTTTGAAAACTTGAGTGAGGGTTCGGTGGCTATTTCTTTCTCAAATCTTATATTACATTTGACATTTTCATTTGAAAACGAAAGTCAACAAACGTCATCTTGCAAGAAGTAATAAGGAGGCTTCCATAATAATTCAGAGGCGTTATAATTGGATAAACCCGTTCCTTTACACTTAAATTTTGAAAGTTCGAGAATAACTGAAATTAACGTGAAATTGCTTTAGATTCCCCTTTACAGAGGAATTGAGATTGTAACATGTTCACATGATGGTTTTAAAAGAGTGAATACTATAAGGTTTGTTTACAATTAGCGATAAAATAAGGTCAGTCAAAAAACGTTGGGAATCAATAAAAGCCAAGAAGTTAATATTGGATAAATGACAGTACCTTTATATGTTTCACGTGACTTTTGCTAACCAGGTGATCATCACCTGTAAATTCGAGTGCTCCTTGTTATTTTAGATGTTACTCGAAAGTAAACACTGAAGTTAAATTAGTGGGCATCAAATTTGTGAAAATAGCCCTTTGAAAACTAGATAATAAATAGTGAAGGCGTCATATTGTCATGATCCTTTGGTTTACGCTATGTTTCAACATATTCTAGCATTATTCATAACTCATATTACCCAGTTATGAAGTCTTTCTGAGCGCTAGTATGCTTTTAACAAATTGGTTAAAAAGGTTTGTATTGCGTGTCTAACGGCAGCGGAATCATGTAAAGTAAACACTCAACACCCACTTCTACATTCCCGGGTAAACATGGCGGGAGATCGCCAATCTCCCAATGGCAGCTCCTTAATTAAAAACGTGTTGCGTCACGTGATATGAAAAAAGGGGCGTGGTATCATATCCTGCACATTTACGAACAGAACAGAACAGACTAGTTCTTTAATCCCTCAGGTACAATATGTATAGCGTGAGATATAGCATGGCGTATTGATCAGCATTCCACTAACACCTAAGTCGGGTCGAAGTATGATAATAGAAGTCCAATGCAGTGTATGGCCGAGTTCAAAAAATGTACACGTGTGATATAAGCCAAATACAATGGTAGGTAGATAACCGCGATATCCAATCACCCCTTATCTCAGGTTGGTATCGTTCGATTGAAACACAAATATCGCACGAAAGCACCTAAGACTTTTACAAGCTACATAAAGTGTTTGTACTTGACTAATAAACTATGTTCTGTTCTGATGAGAACGTTCATAAGGTAATTACCCCTATGAATTTATTGAGCTGTAAGAATACTGATTATGTATTATTCTACAATGCATCACCTTTTATTCCCATTCAGAAAATATTTCAGTGAAAACTGATTTCACATTACTTCAGAATCAATCAATTACTCAAATCAAACAACCACCTGGGTAGATATGCTTAACAAGAGCCTATTCGGAATAACAAGCTTGAGTTAAAACGATGTTTTTATTTATTTATTTTTCATCAACGTTTGAATGAGGTGACACTCTATATTGCTGTTGTGGAGCTTCGATATTTCACTGACTCACTAACCGTCCTTGAGTCAATAGTATTGGGTTCGTACTTGGAACCGCTTGGCCATACAGCATAGCGTGTTACCGATGGCGATTAGAACCTTAGGTTTTCAGAGGAGGAGTTTGGTTTGAAGCTATAGTTTTAGTATATTTTGTTTGATTCTAACACTATATTTTATCCACCCCTCCATACTGCTAGGGCCAGGAAATAGAGTTCAGTGTTCATGTTTTGTTTTACTTTTGCTGGACGTGAAAACCCTACGTTAAGTTTCTTTTTCATTGTTGTTGCTTTTTCCTCTTTAAACTCCGCGATGAACATACGTAAGGGTGAACAGGCATAACCAAAGGTTGCATTTCCTTGCGACCAGGCTCGCAGATTTCTCGATATATCACCCATTTACGTCCAGAACGTTTTCAATTCAATAAAACGGTGACTCTCAAAGTTTCCATAACCGCCAGCGACGTTTGTCGTCTACCGCGGGGGTAAAAAGGAACAGCGCGGTGCCAGTCCTCACGAATGGACCAATCACGTTCGCGGTATTATGATTTATTTAATTAACGCGGCTATGACGTTGATGGCGCGATGATTGGCCCGAGTAATTGTGGTGATATGAAAATGCGGAAGGGGGGGGGGGGGGGGGGGGGGGGGGGGGGGGGGGGGTATTAGAGGAGCGGCAACATTTCACCTCGATCGAAAGGGCGTCGCAGATCTTATAAAGTCGGGTACATAGAAACACGGGCGCTAGAAGGACGATACTAAAACAAGGTAGCGTGTTTACAATTGTCGTTTTATCCATTTATGCATTGTTATATTCTTTTTTTTTTTCATTTTTTTTATAATAAAAAAAAAAGATTTTATTTGCTTGGAGTTAATCAATCTGTTTTGTGATCTATAGAAAGTAAAGTATTGATTAAATGATATATCGTTTTTAATACATAATGTTATCGGGAACGTGTTCTTATGAAATTAAAGCTTGATATAATTCATTTTATCTAAATATGTGATATGTATTACCCATTATGATACCAGTTTGTCTTTATTCTGAAGTTTTCTAAAGTGAAGTGGTGAACACTGATACATTTTATAAGCTACAAAATGGGCCTTTATTACAACCATCCTTGAAGTCACAAACTTAGATTACTGGATAGTCTAATATCAAATATTGAAATGATGTTCGTAATTGACATACTTTTTTGTTGTGGAAATCAAGTATATATTGAATAAATTGTATCTTTTAGCAGTCATTCTCGAAAAGGTTACTTCTGTCTTAAAGGACAGAGTTACCATTGGTACATAAAATTGTTCACTGCAAAGTATCTACACCATAGCAAAACGGTCTTGGTGTAACATTCTTCTAATTGGTTACTTCATAGATAATATAGTAAAACGTAACTCCTTTAATCTAAAATATGAAAATATTGCCGAGGTAATTTGTGGGTAGTATAATGCGAATTCGAGATCTTACCAGATCTCCTTGAGATGTTAGTATTTTATTTTTGATGAGTATATGAACAGACATACAAGACAAATTATCAATAACTCATAAAATATATAAAAGTTGTGACATAAAAATATTTTTTTTAAAAATCAATAAAACTTAACATGAAGCTCACAAGACTCATCTTTAATGTTAAAACATCTCGTTAATTAACACGAATTCATAATTTTAAGAAAAGGTTAAAAGTCTGATCTCAAATATTATAAAAATCTGTTTTTAAAAATCGTGAATTCATAAGAAAAGGTTATGAAATCAATAAAACTTGAAATAGGAGCTCACGAGCCTCATCTCAAATAACTAATAAAAAAACCATCTGTTTTTAAAATCGTGAATTCATAATATAAGAAAAGGTTTAAAAAGTCAAGAAAACTTAAAAGGGGGCTCACGAAGCTCGTCTTGATTATAAAGACAGTTCGCTCAAAATCGTGAATTCATAATTTATTCATGCCCACGGCAACTCAATTAACCCATGTTAACTCATTTCATACGGTTTTCCTCAGAGAGACATACGAAAGCCGCCTTGTACGACAGCGAACTGAGCGATTCCAGGACCGACACAGTCACCATGAGGACATTCAGCAACACCGTCTTATTACCCGTTATCCTCATTCTTACAGGTACGTCCTTCTTTTAAAGTAAGTAAATTGTTTATTATTGTGATATGTGCATAACAGAATATATATATACACTGTAGATAGGTAGGGCCTGGTTCATGGTATGTTATACTTTATAGCAGGCGGCATGATCACGTGATCACTGTTTACGAAATATGTCCGAACAAGATTGCCGCGCAATATTCATGTATTTTTTCAGCAGATTACTTTTGTTTTCCACTATTTTATACACGCCATGTTTCAACCATCAACATTTCGTTTATTGTGGTATATGATAAACCATGGTTTATAACGGCGTTACATTTAACACTCGGTAGAGAATGAGAAATCCGAGTCGATTGCTGATCTTTGACCCACAAAAACATCCATCGACTTACAAAAGTCCAAGCAACTAATTCCACTGTATCGTTGAGGGCGGAATTATGGCTTCGCCATTTATGGTAGGCAAATGGTGTGTGGCTGTTGTCACGTCACTTGTCATTGTTCCGGTTTTGGTAGCGACAGACTGTTCATGGATAAGTAACGTTCTTTTGTGATATACAGCCTAACTTGTGTTAAGCAGCCACCCTTTTAAGCAGCCAACCTGCCTTAAACAGCCACTACAGAAAGTACCATTGTTAGATTTATAGTGTAAATCAACTTGTGTTAAGCAGCCAACCTGTCTTAAACAGCCAATTTACTCTGTCCCATAGGCTGGCCTCTTAACACAAGTTTGACTGTAACTGTATTCATATTGAAAAGGCCGACGTACATCATATGACAACATATAGAGAGTATTCATTCGTGCGCCTGGAAGGAGTGCGGAATAATGCACGAATGCGCTTTAGTTAAAATTGTTTTGATCACGTGTATGTCACTTTTCATAGCATGTGTATTTCCGTTATGCCATAATATTAGCCTGTGCGTGTACCATTGCACTTTTATGTCTTACTTTACTTTAAACTTATTTCATTGACATTTTTACAGCGAATTACAAACACAAAATATACAAGTTATGGCAAAAAGGGCTTGCCACAAGTTGTCACAATATTAGTTTGGGCCATACTCTTTTCAATGAATTACTTAAAAATAGGTCTTCATTTGTACTTCAGATGGTACATAATGATAATTTTATGAAAGAAGAGAAGATATAATTCACAGTTGTGGTCCGACTATTCGAGGATAACGTATAAGAGATCAGTTGGCAATATATGCGAGTTGGGTGGGGGAGAAAGGTGGAAGAGAGACACATTGATTAAAGAAAAAAGAGAAAGAAAAAAAAGTGACATTTATATGTCCTCGTACTTGTCTGGCCATTTCGTGCAACCTGAGCAACGATTCAAAGCGATTGTATCATGTTCACTAGATTTCACAACATACCTAAAGGTCTGCGATGACGGAGCTCGAACCAGTGTACAGCCGATGTCCATTGTATACGTTAGCTTAGTTCTTTAATACTAATATTTGTTGTCACCGACAAGTGGTGCAAATGCAGGATTTAAATGTGAGTTTATTGAACTAGCAAACATACGTTTGGTTGTTTCCAAAAAGAATATGTTTGATTTAAATAACCACATACGAACCCTGTCAATATCTAGTCTAAAGCCATGAAGACATACCAATTGATCTTATATTGTGGAGCGAACTAACGCGCGTATTTATTGAAGGCATTTTGTGTTTTCGCGGTTTTCTAGACGAATGTTAAGTTTTTTTAAAACTTGGCTGGAAACTACAGATTTCCCTTCTGTACACGGGGAGATACATAGTTCTTGGTGACAGTTCCTGCTTATCACATACGAGAATACAACGGGAAATACGCGCCGCCATAAAGGGCCATTAGAAAATGTCGAGACACACTGGGGCGAGAGTGGTGCAGAGGTCGAGTGTAGGTTTCTTGCACCAGGGGTTCCAGCTTCGATCCCTGTTGGCGAGTCGAAAATTGGCGGGACAAACCCACAACTCGGGGCGAGTACTGGTTTAGTATCTAGGACGCAGACTTCGGGAGTGAACAAAATAAGCTTCAAGCCTCCGTCACAAACATTGTAAAATGTATACGTTTAAATTAAATGGACATTTGAAAGTGTTTAGAATCAAATACAACAGGATAGTCGTAACAATAACAGGGTACACATCCTATAAGCTCGAATACTTATTTCGAAATATGAAGAAAAAAAAATAGTATAAAAACATCATCATGTTATCTGTTTATGCTTATAAAAAGGATTTTTTAAATTGAATCTTAACACCTACATCGAGTTTAGAATAAGACTTCAAATAAGTGTCCAAATCCTTAAGCCATACGTCAGCATCTAGACCTATGGTTAAATGTTCTATGTTCATTTCACAAGAGATCTTTCTTATCCTAATAATCGCCCAACGTTTAAAAACGCGAAATTATTATATAATGCATAGGTTCCATATAAATCAGAAGTAAACCCTCTTCATTTCTTTGGATTTAAGATAGTGTTGGTAAACGAGAGAAGTTGTCGTCTGAGGTGGCCGCGATAGTCCCTTAGTGATATGATAATGGCAATCTGAACTCATCGGAATTATCCAATTAAAACATTTCTGTGGATAGCGGGATCAGCCTTGCGACCTTTCGTTAATCCACATTTTGCGCAAGTACTGGTTATGTATCCAGGAAACAGAATCGAGAGTGATAAACCTTAGTTGTAAGAACTTGTTTCACAATCGATGTAAGAATAAATAAGTTAAACTAAACTAATAAAGCATCGTCATGTTACTTATAGGTCAATACATCGTATACAAATCCAAATTTCAATTTTCCAAGAACTACTTCTCTCGGTACAACGACCTCCGGAACAATTCTAACCCTTAGAATGCTGGGTAATTTTCTAAAAAACAAATTGTCGTGTCGTCCGCTTTCCAAATCCTTAAACATCTGGTAAATTCTGATGAGGAAATGTTCACAGAGTAGCAAACAGGTTAGGTCACAGGCCAGCCGCCAATTTACTTTGCGGCTGGCCTGTAATCTAACCTGTTTGCATAAGCAAGAAGTCGGTTCCAGCAATATAAGGGTTAACAACAGCGATGTCGCGCCATTTGTCCCACATAATATTTGATAAACTGCACCAAGCTGTTCCAAACTATCAAGGAGATAAAATCTATTTATAGAGGGACATGGGAAAGTTTATAATTTTTCATTAATTTCCATTACCTTAATGAATTGATGATACCAGTGTTACGTGGATACAGAATCTCTCGTTTGTATCACGTTCAGATCTTGTTGTCTTAAAGCCATACTTGCGCTCATTTACACTTAAATTGTGAAAGTTATAGAATAATTGAAAATTAATTCAAAAGTTTAAAAGTACTTTAAATTCCCTTTTACAGAGGGATCGAGACTTTAACACCTTCATATGATGCTTTTCAAAGAGGGAATACAATACGGTTTGTTTACAATTAGCGATAAAACAAGGTCAGACGAGAAACGTCGGGAACCAATTAAATCAAAGAAATGTCTCCATTTTGAATCTACATTCATATGTGTTATACGTCATTTCTTTTAAGCAGGTGATCGCCACTCATTAACTTCCTTGCTATTTTAGATGTTACATTGGTGGGCACAAAATTTGTGAAATTAGCACTTTGGAAAATAGATTTTTAATAATGTAGGCTTTATATTGTCATGATCCTGTGGTCCTGTGCTTTTTCGCTATGTTTTTAAATAATCTATCATAATTCATAACTCATATTACCCAGTTTTGTAGTTTTTCTGAGCGCGTGTATGCTTTTAAATTTCATTTCGCTCGTGACTTATCGTTTTGCTGCCTTACTTACTTTGTTTGAATATGCCGCTTGAAAACGTTTTCGATTTGCAACATTAGACGTACGAAAGGGTGAAATACGATTAAATGTTTGAATTATTCAAATATTGCTACGTATAAATGTATTAAACTGGGCGCACTTCATAGCAATGTCTACAATTTTCTATTAAATAATCTTTGTTAACTTGAGGTATAAACGTCGCAATACAAGAAGAAACAGAGAAAAGTTGAGCATTACTAGTTGTAAATACAACAATAAAGTAAGATGTATGCTCTTTATGATATTGTGTTGAATAAGTGACGGCAACACCTTTTGTTATTACCAAGAACTAATGAAAGTTTTTTTACTGAAATCATTGATATTACATGCGGACGCATATACTAGTATATAAATATAAAGAAAAACACATTGCAACTTGGAAACAAAACTTTGAAAAATTGACTGGTTTGCCATTCGGCCTTTCTGTCTAATGTTGTATGTACATACATGTATTATTTTCCAAAAACGTCTTAGCGTCTGTTTAACTCAATTACTAAACAATAACGACATTTAACCACTGTGTTGCATATGACTCTGGAAAACATCGTGGGAAAAGGCGAAATTGATTATTTTTCAATTCCATTACCATTTGAAATGTCGTCTGCAAACTCTTTGAATTTGGGACAGTCGAAAGTTTGGCGTTTGGTAAAGGGTTAAACTGTATTTACAAGCGATACGCGCATCCCTGCCAAGCGAACATACTTAAACAAGCCTTTGAACTGAGAAATGGTCGCTGCGTCTTTCCTAACGTGCACATATGTCAACAATATTATTTACGAAGTAATTCTCACTTATTACACTGCAGGGGTAGACACATTAATCTATAGAGGGGCAAATAATGTGTCAAATCTCTAGGAGTTGCATCTTTAACGCAGTGCATGCGCTTCTTTATATTATTATTGATACCACGAAGTTCATTTCACGAAATATGCTACGTCGACGATTCGATTCGTCGTGAACTATTCAATTTTAATCTTTTAAGAATATATTTACCTTCAAACAACGTGGCAACATGCAAGAGATATTCCTTTTAACGATTTTCCTTTTTCGTGAATATTTTTGTTTTGGAGTTGCCTTTTAATGAAATATCCTATTTCGGCGATTCGTCTTGATGGAAACAAGATTATATACCTTCAGACAAAGTTGGAACATGCAAGAAATGCTACTTTTCAAGATTCTGATTTTCGTGAATAGTATCGTTTTGGAGTTGTATTTAATAAGATAACCGCATAACACATCCAAAGGACGATAAGTTTATACGGGTTGTTCGTGGTAGGGACAGACAATTAAGTTAAGAGTTGAATTAAAAAAAAATGTCAAGGACATAAATTTATAGGTATATAATATATATATATACATATATATCTAGTCTCTTATACTCCTGGCAAAGGAGGGCTAATATACATTTAATATGTAATATTTTATGTTATATGTTTTAAATTTGAATGTACATATGATGAGACTTTAACAAACAATGAACGGAACTGAACTACAAGCTGAATGACCTTGCTAAAATTGACCATCAATTGTCAGCTATTGACACATCAGTATAGAAAACGAGCCCGAGACCAATCTTCAAACTGTTCCAACTAAATGGGTCACGAACAGGGAGCACATTAAAGTCCCTCACATAAAATAACTAACATAAAATAACATATATAACATGAATCTTAATTCGAAAGGGTTATATAATTAAAATAAAGATTTCAAAAAGAAATCTTAACGTTACCGTAGAATACAGGAGATAATCAATTTTATCAGTTTTCAGGGGAGTCAAAACATGAATAAAAGAAAACAATGGGGATAATAACAACAGCTTACCCCATACCATGATGTGTCTATATGGTCATTGTATGTTCACTGCTTTATACTTTACAGCTATTATCGTTATTTCCTGTATAGAAACATTAGAAAATGTTTCATGATCAGGGGTCTTAAACCTCATCAAGAAAAATGCCCTAGTTCCCTAGTATTCTGCTTAACAAGACCCCTTGCGACGAACATCTTTGAAATATTCATGTCGTTTTAAGTACGAAGCAATTATACACGAGTTCAAGAGAAATTAACTCATTACTTCGACACAATGAACGAGATTCCGCCTTCCTCTTCATTCTACATGGACCTTTCTATAGTAGTTTGGCCAATCAAACGGTTTCTCAACCCGAAACATGATGTGATTAATTAAACTTATTCATTTTACATCGATTGTTACGGAAGCTTGAATCTTGTCAAATTTACTCTTGATGACTGCTTCATTAATACTACACTAGTACTCGTGCCAATTTGTGATTTAGTCCCGGAAATCTTCACCTCGCCTAATAGGGATTCGATCCCGGGACCCTCGGTACAAGAGGCCGACTAATGTTGGTGTAGCGTTTTACTCAACAGTTTTACGCTAAGAATTCGCATAAGTTTAATACGATCTTTTCCCCATAGTTCAATAGTGAGATAAGCAATATTGCAAAGTGAAACATCAATGGAATCGTCTCTCCGAAACGCTTCCAATGATGTGTCACATTAAAATATTTCACTTTTATTCATGATGCTATCTTTTCAAAACAACCTATACCCCATAATTCAATAGTGGGATAAGCAATATTTAAAAGTGTCACATTACAATATTTAAGTATTTAATCCTTATTTTAGATGATATCTGTGTATATCAGTGTTTTAGTTACGCAAATATTTCCCGTAAGTCCTTTAGTAGAACGGATCTACCTGAAACCAACAAGGCGGCACAGTGGTGGAGTGTCAGTCTTGTGTAGGGAAGTTGCAGGTTTGAAAGCGACATAGTATATATAAGACAAAAGCAATGGCTGCCCTGCATGGCGATCCGAGTAATGAGGAAAGCATTTTGAATAGGGATGCAGGCATCATGTCAAAAGGAACGAAAGTGTGATTGGTGTTAGGGATTCGCCGCACTTTTACTCAGGAATTTTGGAATCGTCACTAAACCATTTTTCGCTGAGTATAAAGAGAAACTCCGACTGAAGATCATTAAAGAGAAAATACGATTAAAGAACGGTGAAACATTTACTTGAATAGCTAATTTGAGAATGAAATATGTCTTTACGTATTTTCAGTTTACATAGCATCTAAAATGTCGTGAAAGGGGTATTTTCCAGAGAGAAAAAAAATGAGTGTTTACCACCAAGAAAAATACCTCACGAAAACCATTAGAAAGCCAATACGCCCCCTCCTTCCCCGCTTCTTGACTTTACCGGCCGTGTCTGGGTTCTTTATTCTTTACGAATCATTTGCGTAACTAAACCTTTGCAAAACATAGCATCATAAGTTGCAAGAAAGAAAACAACAAGTAAAACCATTAAATCTAATAAAAGACATTTTCAAAATGATATGGCTTGAAAGCGTCTTAACAAAGTAGAGAAATTAAATCGTTGTGTGCGCTTTATCCTTCTTGTTTCTGAAGTTTTCAAATGTACATGCCTTAAAATGTAATATAGTACGGGTTAACACAATTTCAAGATCAAATATATTCTTTTCTAATATAGATTTTATACATAAATAGATATTTATTAAAGTCTCACCATGATTACAACAGAAAGTATGTACATGTTAAATGTTAGGAAAACACAATACAACCATACCATTCAAATTTGAGTTATAAAAGACGCATGTACGTTTGTCGTCTGCTTCTCCCATGATCCAATACGGTGTTACGAGTTTCGCCATTTCTGGCGTTCTTGATTTGCGTCTGCGAAGGAGCGAAAAAAATATACGAATAAATACGGCGCCTCAGCTGTCCGTGCCCTGAGAATTCCCAAGACACTGCTAAAGTGTGCGGCAAATTAAGCTTTATTATGAAGTATATTCGAATCCATTGTCGCAAATTACAACGAGGGATATGTCGTAAACACCGGAAATAGACCACTTGTTGATAGCGCCGCGTGGAGGAGTGATTAAAGACGCCATTGGAGTGCACGGGCCTATGAAATTGATATTGTTATAAAAGCATTAAATAGATTGCTTTCTGACCCTCGATGGGGTCCCGTCTTAATTAATAGAGTTGAAGAAGCCGATATCATGTGAAGGACGATTGGAGATGTGCGTGTCAGGTTTTCCCTCCCCAAGCCTGTTCCTTCATTCTGTCAGGTTTTCCCTCCCCCAAGCCTGTTCCTTCATTCTGTCAGGTTTTCCCTCCCCCAAGCCTGTTCCTTCATTCTGTTGGACAACTGCGCGTTAAACTAAAATACCGGGACCTCTCTTACAAAGATTCGTAACTTTACCTCTACGTTTACAAAAATGTCGTAGCCCTTGAATTTGGCGTCCTGCACGGCCAAGTGGTTAAGGTGCCGGATTTAGAACTCGGGTCTCCCAGGTTCGAGCCCAGCCGTCACCTCTGGTATCGTGGGAGTTGTATTTGGCAAGTCTCTTCGGAGCCCTAGCCTAGTACTGGTGAGTCCAGGAAAGCCGTCACATAACTGGGAAATGGTGATACGGCGATAGACACCATTACAAACAAATAACTCTTGAATCTCAAAGGTAACATTGGTTTTTTGAATGAAAAATAGACGTGTATTTAAAATTACAATAAATACTTCACAGGGAGGGCTCATATTCTGTTCATGCCAGGTCAATGCTTTTCTGATGTATTCTTTTTATCAGCTTTGACCAATCGTATCAACTCGGCAATCCCCGTCACAAGTCGGTAGACATACCTCGTAGGTAGTTTATGATTACACCAGAAATCCTGGGGTAATTCGCCTTATTTCCGGCGGATAACGCACATGCATACAACATGCACACAGGCACTAAATATGTATTTAAATACACACAAATTTGTTATATATCACAATTGAATGTTGTTGTTTATTACTCTAATCAAAAGATTATCATAGCAACACATCTTTGTTTCATATTTTGTCAATTGTATCTTTTCGGCAATCTCTGGCTTGTGCCGGGGATTTCGGAGTAGATACGATTGCAAACGGACATGCCCTTCGTTGCTGGCCTACTTTCAAAATGGCTCCCTAGTACCTTCGAGGTTATTTTAAGAAATGACCAAGGTGTTCCGAACGAGCATTGACAAGAAATTTCTATCGTACGAATCTGTGTAAGACAGCAACCGGAATTATCACATGGGTCCTTTTTACGTGGGTTAAATTCATGGTAACAGTAGCTTTGGATTTTCGTGAGACGTAGTCTCTGATCTAACAGAATGTCGAGACTTCCGTTCAACTTGACCAGACCCTACTGGGCAGTTAGGTCGTCTTTGATTGGCTACATACGTATGCCGTGTATACCAATCTAATGCAAATTCATGTCAGAGTGTGCCCCTCGCCGGCCACCGAATTATTTCGGATTAAAAATTCCTTGATATTCCCTTAGAAATAAATGTGTAATGTTCAAAAGGCGCCAGATTACGTTGTAAAGAGACGTTGGAGCGTCGGGTATATATGCTTCAGTACAGTCAAACTTGTGTTAAGAGGCCAGCCTATGGGACAGAGTAAATCGGCTGTTTAAGAAAGGTTGGCTGCTTGACACAAATTGATGTAAACTATAAATTTAACGGTGGGACTTTTTGTAGTGGTTGTTTTAGGCAGGTTGGCTGCTTAAAAGGGTGGTTGCTTAACACAAGTGAGACTGTACTAAATTTCTTCACATTTTGAAATGTCGTCTGCAAACTCTTTCAATTTGGGACAGTCGAAAATTTGGCGTTCGGTAAAGGGTTATGTAAACAGACTTCGACAATCTGCTGCACCATAACAGATGCTCATTGATAGTCTTTTCTTGCATCATAACTAAATAATCTTGAAAACTATGGTACATTACAATAGAGGAAAACAGTCATTGGCATAGAGAAAAGGGTGCTTTAGTGGCTAGGAAATGTCGGGAATTATGATCTGTTCTTGCATCATAATGAAACATTGAGAAACACTGCCAATGGCATCGGAAAAAATGTTTGCTTTACTGGCGAGGATTTGTCAGGAGTTATGGTATTTTCTTGAACCATGATTAAATGACTGTTGAAAACCATGGCATATTACATTGAGAAAGAAAAACAGCCATTCGCCCGGAAAGAATGTAGTCCGATACATATATCGAAGGAGAGAATGGGAGAAATGGCGGGAGTTAATTTGATGGTTTACGAGTACAATAATCCGCCTCACTTAGTGTGGTTCCCTGCTGCTCAGTAAAAACCTTGCCCGTCAATAACACCGTTAATAAAGCCGGGCACAAAATTAATGTTTCACGCTCTGTCCGCGGACAGCATTATTGACCCATCCTTCAACGAAATCTTGGAGGTGTCGTTTTCGCGGGTGACATTGGTGAGAGACTGACAAGGTGAAACAATAATTACACATATTACTTATAAGTTATAACAAGATTTCGTTATTGGCCAAATTTCCGTTACGGATAAACTTATTATCCGAATACCATGACCAATCCGAAATAATGCGTCTTACACGATCGAATTTATTTTTATTTGAAACATGTTTAACTTTTTTTTTTCAAAATAATGCAAATGAAACATGCATACACAGTTTGGTGCCGTGTAGTTTGCAATCTTTAAGGCTGGTTGTATCATTTCAGTAAAACTGACAGAAGGGCGTGATCTCCGAGATCTGAGAGACTCCAATGCCAGTACCGGACTCTTGTTGTCAGCCCTGTGTATTGAAGAAGGACAACTCAGAAAGGCATGTTTAGAAGGTAGGTGTCGATATCACGCCGGATAAAATGCATTTTCACTTGGCTATGTTACTTACTGCTCCTCCAAGCCTATTTAATCAATACTATGATATTTTATTGAATTCCTCTTATTAATACTGTACTGTATTTTTTGTAATCTATGGTGCTTGTCATAATGATATCTCAATATGTAAGCAAAAACATGTTTATGTTACGCTAATAAACTTTTAAACTTGAACATAAAATACAGTATTATCCAAATATCTATCGTATGGCATTACTAACAATTTAGAGGATTCCAGCACAATCCCATTTGGGAGAATGTGCTATTGTTCCATCTAGCGATTCATTTCGTATCTCTGGACGTGACTATGTGAATGGTACCAGAAAACTTGACCAGGGGCATTACCGTAATGATTTCAATAGGATGTGTTTGAAATACATGCCTAGGGTGACGTTAAATATCAATTAGGCTCTGATAGGTCTCGAGGTCTCTGTTGGTTGGGAATCGACTTCGATTTTACCATCGTCTTTATTTATAACAAAAAATATGGTGTATGATTTGCACTAAGCATTACGAGTGTATAACAATTTTCAATAAGAGGTTGTGTCTAACTTGTTTTTTTTTGTGACGATACACATACATTTCCGATCATTTTAGATATCTTGCTAATTGTTATTGAGACAACATTAAATAATTAATCAATTATGTGTGTTCTACATGACCTACCAAGTTCTCAAACCAAAAACCATCAAAAAGGGGGCAACGAACGCGAATATTCTTACTTTGCCGTTTTCCGTGCTGTTTTCTAATCAATGTGCTTGATAATTTGAATTGTAAATGTACTTGACGGTTGTCTATTCATTTTATATGTCAATTAAGATTTTGAGTTTGAATTTTCTCAATCGAGGAAAACTTACGATAACAAGCCTTATCTAATGATACCATGTTAACTCAAGCACCCATCATTCACAATGTATCAAACTCGGGCCTGAACAAAGTATTGGACAGGTTGTTATAGCGTTTTAAACCAAATAGTGCCTTTAATGTAGATATTTTCCAAAAAGACTATTGTTGCAATCTAAGGATCGTTTTAGAAGTAAAATCTGAATAAGACAATTCCTCTTTTCGACCAAAACCATTTCATTTCTAATAAAGAAGATTTTGAATGAGAAGTAGCTTAAATAACTTTGCATATCTCGACATAATTACATCATTCTAAAAAGACTGATTCGATCCATACTTTTACCGTATATTCCACGGTTTCGAATGTTGAAATTAGAAAATTACTGTTCTTGACTTTTCTATGATAGTCAAAGATGGAAAATTCAAATTTTCTATTCATTCATTTTATTTAATTGACAGTCTGTCCCCGGCCTTAACATTACAATAAACATTTAGGAATTAACATGCACAGACCAAGGTAAAAGGAACACTTTTGAAATACATTGGCAGACAGGTTTAGGGTGTGATATCAATGGTTGTCGAATGCGCGCCTCGAGTGTATCAACCCAAGCACAACATTGACCCGGCCTTTATTGACCGTTCATACTCCCCTAGACTCAGCGTTGACATTTAGAAATCTATTAATTAAAATATAATTGATTATCGGTGCCGCCCGATTTTATTTATTTTGGAATTACATGGCGGGCCTTATCTGTTTAATGTGAAGTAATATTGCCGCCGAACAATCACCATAAACGCGCCAAATGAAATCACGTCAATAGTCACGTGACCGGTTAGCAGAGGTCACATGACTGCACCCGGTTGTATAACGTTGTCAGACGGGATCTTAGAGAGATATTTACGCGAGTCAAACGAAAAACGTTCACGAACCATCCTTGAATATCAGATACCTCTTATTGTTGAATAATGATTCCATAATTCGTCGTAAAAATGACATCCCTTTGAAGGAAAAATTTAGAATGTGGCAGATGCAAGATCGAATTTATGATGGTTAAGATGTATCCATATTGTATACGCATGTTTAACCCTTATAATGCTAAATAATGTTCTATAGATAGATGTCTGTGTCGTCTGCTTTCCAAAACCTTAAATATCTGCTTAATTATGTTGAGGAAAAATAAAGCAAGAAGGCGGTTCCTGCACTATGAGCGTTAATAATAACATAATTCGTAGTAAGAAATGACGTCCCTTTGAAGATAATGGTTCTATTATTTTATGTTCGATCTTATGTATAACATTTTGTCTTAAAAGCATACTAGCGCTCAGAAAAACTGCAAAACTGGGTTATATGAGTTATAAAATGTGATAGAATATGTTGAAACATAGCGAAAGACCACAGGACCATGACAAGATAACGCATGCACTACTCATTTTCTATTTTTAAAATGCTATTTTCACAAATTTGTTGCCCACCAATCTAACTCCATTGTTTACGTTCGAGTTACATTTGAAATATCAAGGATCGCTCTGATTAATGAGTGGTGATCACCTGGTTAGAAAATTCACGTGAAACACATTTCAAAAAATACTGTCATTTCCCCAATATGAACAACTTGAACATTCAAAATGGAGAATTTCTTGGGTTTTATTGGTTCCCAATGTTTCTCGGCTGACCTTGTTTTATCGCTTATTACAAACACACCTTATAGGATTCACTCTTCTAAAAGCATCACGTGAACGTGTTACAGTCGATATTCCTCTGTAAAGGGGACTTTTAAGCATTTTTAAGTTAATTTTAGGTTATTCTAAACCTTTCACAATAAAAGTGTAAATGAGCGCAAGTATGCCTTGAATGGTTTCTACCTTACATTATAATAGGGAAAAACACAAATGGTCGTGATTTTTCTGCTTTATCTTGTTTCTCATTTCAACCATTCACAAATTCCGTATGCTGGAATGGAGTGATTACGTTTCAGGTCATCGACCTATAAATTCTCGCGCCAGAAGGTTTCGATGCTGTTGGCTTATTAGCATGAGTTATTGGAGCTATCTGTAACTCAACGAAATTATTTCATGGGCTTTCGAGTGTGTCAATATTATCTTAGTCAACGAGGTGATATTCGGAAATATCAATATCCGTGACCGATAAGGTATTCCATGTATACGTATTGAGGAAACACTGTAAGATGTTGATAATGTTAGGGGATGACTGCGGAAGGGCTTATAATATAAACGAAACGCGAAATCCAACACATAGATAACTATATCTCGTATGTGTTAGATTTAACGATTTGTCATGAACAGTCCCGTGTTTTTGTTTGTTTGCTTTTTCCATCTTCCTTTCTCAAGATAACAACCTTGGTGTCGAGGGGCCCATAAGACACATACAATGATATTCAAAAGCATTGGGTAAAGTTATGTGATAACAGGACTATGTTCTGTCTTCTCTTTCCAGATATATCCTCCCTGTCTATAGAGAGATTTTTAGACAAACTGTCGGACCAAATAAAGGAAAATGACAGGTAGGTTAAACCTTTACCAAACGCCAAATTTTGGAGGGTCCATAATTGAAAGAGTTTGCAGAGGACATTTCAAAATGTGATGAAATTGAAAAATGATAATCTGATAGGGCAGAAAACATTGTGAGCAAAGGATAAATTGCTTGTTAAGAGGAATTTCTCCTTTTCCCACAATGTTTTCTACTCTATCAGAACATTACTCTCCAATTTTATCACATTTTGAGATGTCTTCAAACTAATTTGTAATTCAATTTGGGACAATCGAGAATTTAACGTTTCGTAAAGGGTTAAAGCATATGTACCAAGGGCCATAAAACAAGCATATATGAGGGACCATGTCACGGCTATTCTTCCAATCGCTGTTGGTCCATACACAGTGCTGAATGTGTTACCTTTGTATTCGGATAGAAACATTCACAATCAATCATTCATCAAACGAAAAGTAAACAATGTTCTGACGCCACATGACGTCATAATTCACACAGCGCCTTTAGTGTTTCGTTTATAGATTTTGTTGTCAAAACATATTCCTAGGAAATAGTAATTTTGTACTTGCGAATTAATTAATCATTGGTCAACTGGCGGTAGAGCGTCGGCCTCTTGTGCCGAGAGTTCCGGGTTCCCCGTTAAGCGAGGTGAAAATTGTCGGGGCCGACCCACGAATCGGCGCGAGTACTGGTGAGGAAGCATTCATTGAGTGTGAATTTAATAGGCTTCAAACTTCCGTCACACTCGATGTTAACTAAATAAGTTTAAACTAAACTGTATTACCTATTTATATTTGCAGCTACGAGACTTTATTACGAGATTTGGATTTTAACGATAAAGCCGAGGACATCCGATCGAATGACGTACTTCCGGAAAAAAGGGCGCGCCCTAGACAAGCTTCCGGTTTCTACTCAAATTGGTAACGGGGGCTACATGGCCGCCGTGTGAACGTGTGATACAACATTTGGAACACTTTTGGGGCTTTTTTTTTTCATTTGATATTATTTTCTTCTGGAGAGATTTGCAACACAATTTTCTTTCATTACTTTTTGGAAAATATTTAGATATTTTGAGGGATTTTCAATATCAGAGTTGGTAACGAAAATTTAAAAGATAAAGTACACTGAGCGCAGAAAAAGAAGGAATTATTGCTACGTTTTGTCCGTTAACATAACGTCTACCAAAACATTAAAGCTGACTGTCCAAATCGCCATTATATGAAGGTTCCGATGTTTTAACCATTCTCTAACAAAAACTGTGAAAAAGAAACCGTTTAGTGTGTATTAAGAATGATTTATTCGACGACTTAAGAACATTATTTTGTTGTTTGCATTCTACATTGATGTTTAAAACATCAAGTTGGTTACATAGCTACGCACGTTGACCAGTGTCAAGAAACAGGGATTGAATACCCCATTACATATTTCCAATATTTTAACGAATTCAATTATTTCTAAATAGTTATACAAAGTATCTTCAGTATTGACTAGTAAGCAGTTCACTCTTAGATAAACTTTTAAAGCGTTGAGGTAAATGATTGCTCTAAAATAAGTGTAACATATAATGACCTTTGGCTTGCCTGCCTTTTTATTGTTCGTTTCTATATGTCTTTTCTTACATGGTGCATACACAACTACCAATAATTTAACAAGTAATTGTTCATAGGAAAAAGGCATTTTTATTTGCTTGTTTTAAGATGGTTTAACTATTTTTATTCAAAAAGACAGAGATACCTTTCTGAGACGTGTAAGCACATTTGACACACAATGTTTTTGGAAATATTCATATAGCTTATAAGTTAATCCGTTTCATCTTAATTGGTACAATTGCTTATCTTTATTCATTTAGCACTGTTTTGTATATCGAACATTGTCATCCTAGGTTCATGACAATAATAAACAGATTATTTAAACAACAAGAACATGAAAAACACATATTTGGGTTACATTTCTAAGCCGTGGTATATAGAAATAAACAAAGAAACCGATGTGTTCGTTTGTCAGTTGTATGTTTTAACGTATATATTGGCAACTGGTGTTGATTGGATGGTTATTATATATTGGAAACCTATACTATCAATAACTTGGGTAACAAATTATCAAAGCAAACATGTTGCACAATACAAGACAATAGTTGCATTTGCAATATTTTGCAAAAAAGCATTTACACATTAAAAAACGACGTTATATAATACAAATTAGAGCGCTGCCATGACGAGATATATGCATAAGCTTTCAGCATGCTGGGTAATGTTCTGAAAATATATTTTTGTGTCGTCTGCTTTCCAAGACCTTAAATATCTGCTTCATTTTGACGCGGGAAGATACTCATAGAAGCAAATAGGTTAGATTCAAATGGCGGCTGGCCTGGATCTAACCTGTTTGCATATGCATAAAGTCGGTTCCAGCGCACTAAGGATTGATAAAGACAAAATAGTAAGTCAATGTTTGTCAGGACTTGGTATCCAAGCATACATATGTGGCAAAAAGAGATTTTACCATTTACTTTCAACTTAAGTTTAATAAGAGATGAAAAATCAATGTTACACACACTACAATTGGTTGCCAGAATATTCAACATAAACGGAGTTGCTTCGACTGAAAAGAGCATTAAAAAATGAATGATTTGATTTCGCCATATATTTAATAAGGGTAAATGTTACACACACTACATATGGTTCCGAGGTTATCAAACATACCAGGGGTCGCTTTAACCGGAAAGTGGTTTAGCTGAAACGATATAGAAACGATTGTTTATTAACCCATTTTTCACATTCAAGATAAGTGACTGATCAAAATTGAAAGTAAACCCGGACGTCAATAAATGGCATTTCATACAGATGTTATGATGAACCTTTCAGTTATATAACCGAATGTTTGTTAACATGGGATTAAAAGCCGTGTCAACAATATTTCCAGTGATATAACGACTTTTCTGGACTCACTAGTACTAGGCTATGGCTCATTCGGAACACCTCGGCCATTTCTTAAAATAACCTCGGAGGTAATGGGGAGCCATTTTTGAAAGTAGGTCAGCAACGAAGGGCATGTCCGTTTGCAATCGTACCTACTCGGAAATCTCCGGCACAAGCCTGGGATTGTCGAAAAGAGCCGATTGACTAAATATGAAACAATGATGTGTTGATATAATCATCTTTAATGAAAAGGGTAAAAAAAACATTCAATTGTGATATATAACCGAATGTTTGTTAACATGGGATAAAACGCCGTGTCAACAATATTTCCAGTTATATACAGTGAAGCCTCGTTTATCCGGACCCCGATTATCCGGATGTCTCGCAATCCGAACGAAATTGTAAGGGAACGGGCTAATTTGACCAGTTTGTTGCAGACGACTTTTGAAAACATTGTGGGTAAAGGAGAAATTGCTCGTAACGAGCAATTTCTCCTTTTCCCACAATGTTTTCTGCCATATCAGAAGGTTATTTTTGAATTTCATCACGTTTTGAAATGTCGTCTGCAAACTCTTTCAATTTGGGACGGTCGACAATTTGGCGTTTGCTAAACGGTTATAAATACACACGTGCATACAGACTGTTTATGTCTTAATGTCTATAAGAACATGCTCTGCTTCATTAGTCCGGATGATTCGGTCATCCGGACATTTTGTTGGGAACGGACGTGTTCGGATTAACGAGACATCACTGTAACGACCTTTCTGGACTCACCGGTACTAAGCTATGGCTCAGAAGTATGACACTCCCACGAAACCAGAGGTACCAATAGAACTCAAACCCGGGACCCACGAAATCTAAGATCGCCACCTTAACAATTCGGTTATGCAGGACACTATAATAACGGATCAATCTCATTGCGAAAAAAGGATTGATTACTCGCTTAGAACAACTTATTCCTTTGCCTCAGCGATCTGTGAAATAGTTTGTAGCAGGTGAGGTAGAGTATGGTAAAACGGAGTACGAGATTCACCCTTGGAATGATAGGTAATTTTCTAAAAATGCTATTTTGTTTCGACTGAGGACAGATACTCAGAGTAGCAAACAGGTTATATCACAGGCCAGCCGCCAATATACTTGGCCTCTACCCGAGGTATATAATTCAGCAGATGTTATTTTGTTTGACTGTGATTGTTCCCATGGAAACTTACCCAAACACACACAGAGTGGGTCCGCCCACAGTGACGATGGGCTTCCCTTTGGTCCGGTTGGTCCCGTGTCCCCCGCCACGCCCTGGGTTCCCTGGGTACCGTTAGCCCCGGGGTCACCATGGATACC
Organism: Cerastoderma edule; assembly: GCA_947846245.1. Classification (NCBI taxonomy): domain Eukaryota; kingdom Metazoa; phylum Mollusca; class Bivalvia; order Cardiida; family Cardiidae; genus Cerastoderma; species Cerastoderma edule. The sequence continues at coordinate 7,589,372 of OX401421.1, read as the reverse complement.
AATATACCCGTCTTTACCGGGTATTCCTCCACCCCCGTCGTCACCTTTCAGGCCTTGCTCACCCTGTGGGTATAGCGACAGTGAAACTTATTATTTACTAATCTGAACACATCGGGTTTATCCAATGAAACACCTCTGAAATAATAGGGATGACGTCATATTGTTTCCTGCGAGAATGACGTCACTTTAATTTCGTTTTTAAAATAGATCTTAAATATGAAATCTAAAACGTCGTTAAATTTGATTTATGAAACAACTATACATGTTACAACAACAATTTCACCATTTAGTATGAGTTACCGATAACAAAAATTAAAAGGATGTCCAACATTTTCATACACATTGAACTACTTAACCTGCACGCTTAGAAAATGTGTTAGTTGCCGGAGGCCGATTTACCCGAAAAAGTGTAACCCTACACTGATATCCGAGGTGTATTTCACAGCTCACGGAAATACCCGAGTAGTTCCTATTGATTATTTACATGCTTAGATCAGTTACGTCATTGTCTATACTGTAACCAACAGGTGAACCTCTCGTAAACACAAACACATCTGATCAGTGAAAAAGAATGTCGTACACTGCGTGGTTGTTTTGTCTGTATATATTTTTTTAGATTAGATTAGAATCATTAACTGACACAGGTTCCATATGGGTCTTCGTCCGTGCCGTACCAACATGTTTCAGTTCTGGAACGACTTTCCTGGATGCACCAGTACTAAGTTAGGTATATACCAGCATGTTCTCTTCAACCATGCATTAGGTTCCCTAATTTGCATAAACGTTCAACGAACATTACAATACTATACATTGTAATAAATTTCAGCAATTCTCAAGGTTTAAGCAGCAATTGGTTGGACGAAGACAAAGGATGAGTGTATCTTTATTCGGACATGCAAGACATTTCGAATATAACTTGTAAAAAAATCGAATATTTCAATATATTCGAATAGTAGTGACCAAATATTCGATTTCACATTTCGTTCTCATACCTACATGTACTTAACAAGTTTGTAAAAAAAAGAATGAACAGTAAGATAAAAGTACAACAAAGAATCATTGTGAAACTAAAAAAATATATATTTTGCAATACAGGTGTCCAGCTTATATTTTTTCAATTGAATAAAAAAAAATATATTTTTATCGCTATGGTCAATAGACATTAATTACTACACAGATATGTTTAATTACACAAGCGTGTGACATATTTAGCGAAATCTACAAAACGCCTGGTTAATTGTATTGGTTGGTTTGTCATTTCACCTAAGTATATGTATGGTTTTACTTGGGAAAACAAATGTTTGAACCTCAAAACCTTTGAAAGAGCTCTAGAATAAATGCCTTGTCATATTGCACCCAACGATTGGTAAGATAAGGTCGGCAACATGTCAGCTTATTTATCCCATTACCATACAATAACAACATTTGACCAGTTTGTTTCAGACGACTCTGGAAACATTGAGGGAAAAGGAGAAATTGCTCGTGACGAGCAATTTCTCCTTTTCCCTCAATATTTTCTGTCCTATCAGAAGATTATTTCTCAATTTCATCACATTTTGAAATGCCGTCTGCAAACACCTTCAATTTGGGACAGTCGAACATTTGGCGTTTGGAAAAGGGTTAACACACAACATGTGCCCAACTCTGATAGAAAACTCACTCATATTCGCCGGAACACATGGGACAGTTTACATATGATCCGGAAGTGCACCAACAAAAAAATGGTTACCACGACAACATCAAACAGTATACATGTTCAGTATATCATGGGTTGACATACCTGTGTTCCGATGTCTCCGGATTCTCCCATAATCCCTTGCATACCATTCTCCCCCTGAGGTCCTTGTAACCCTTGGTTACCGATCGGTCCTTTGGGCCCGGGGTCCCCGGAGTAACCTTTATCCCCGGAGGGGCCCGTTATTCCCCGGATGCCTGGTTCCCCCTGATCTCCCTTGGTTCCCGGCGGACCCACTACACCGGAAGTTCCGAGAACAGTCCCGTCGGTTCCTGGTATGGAAACGGGTCAAGGAAGGCATAAATTATAGGTTTATCAATCTATTTATTGGCGATCATCTACAAAATTTGTCTATGGTCATTAGCAATATCAAAGAATATGGCTTAGACAAAAGAAAATGATCAACAAAGATTGAGCACATTATAAAAAAAACGGAAATTTCAAGATTTGTGATACTATAGGAAATGAGAAAGTCTGTGGTAAAGGAACAGTTAAAGTGTTTAAAGTTTCTTCATGAATACCAAAGCTCTCAGAGAAATATCGACAAATGCTCAGTTTAGTCTTTCTTTTTGACGACGACTGCATTTACGATATATATCAAAGTGAGATATTTCCCAGAATTGGCGATAAATGGACAGATCTACCTTACCATTTTCTCCTGAGACCCCCTTCTCTCCCACTGGTCCTGAAAAAAGTCGTATCAAAATGGATTTAAAAAAATAGATACAGTATGACATTTTTTCAATTAGTTTGAATAAGTATTAGATACAATAGGAGTTTTCTTTAATTAGTTTGAAAAAGTATAAGATTTTAACCTTTGGTTTCACACACTGCGTTCGAAATTAAAGTATATTTGTTAAGATAATAACATAGCAGTTTTGACGTTTCGTCGATTCGCTGGATCGGTTTTCGTCAAATGATAAAATCGCAGGTCTTTGGAAGCTCTAAATTACCGATTTTGGGCAGTGTGAAGTTTGATTCTGATTCAACTTTTAGAAATTAATTGTTTCTAGTGTTAACGTACATCAGTGAACGAGAAAGGTAGTTAGTAGTTGATGATCTAATTACCTGAAGGGCACGTTGCATTGTGGTCATGACAATATTTCTCGAACACCAACTCCTGAAATAAAATAAGGTTAGCTTTAACCCTTAGAATGCTGGGTAATTTTCTAACAAAAGACGTTTGTTTCGTCTGCTCTCCAAAACATTAGACATCTGCTTAATCTTGAGGATGAAATATACTTAGAGTAGCAGACAGGTTATATCACAGGTCAGCCGCCAATTTACTTGGCGGCTGGCCTGGATCTAACCTGTTTGCATAAGCATGAAGTCGGTACCAGCACGATAAGGGTTAAATGATCTCTTTATGTCAAAACATTGGATTGGATCGGATTTTCTCGTCGTTTCCATGCGATACTTAAGTTTTATAGCGTTGGTCAGTGCACATATCCAAAACAAAGGCATTTACTGGCAATTATCGCTTGAACATTTCAATTGCGTCCAATCGAAAATTCAATATTTGCTTGATATTATTTCCAAACTGCTTTCCGACATAAACACTATCGTACAAAAGATGATATTCATATATATCAATACCTATAGTTTGTATACATTAGATTTGAAGCTCGAAACCCAAAGTCTGCATAAACAATTTGCATTATATTTTATGATATTGACTGATAACCATTGTGAAAAAAAAATCTAAAAACATACATATGTTAATGAACTCCAAATGTACGATAGATATATCAACTAAACGGAACAGCGACTTAAAGTAAATAGCAAAAATGTATATTAAGCGTACCTGTGCCTTTAGTACGGCCTGTATAAAACTGGCGGCTTGAACCTGTCTTTTCCCGCCAACACGTTTATCGTGGATTATTTCGTAGGCTGTCTAAAAAGATATAAAACTCCTAATAAATCAAAGCGCTGATAGCTAAAGGACTTATGTGCGTTTAAAGCAAGATGATTGAGGATACATTCGAACATTTCTTTGGGCAACATCTCGAGGAAAACAGCTGCTCCTTTTACCACCATTACTGTAATTATTATTTCTGTGAACAGAGACTGAACGATAGTCTATTTATCGAACACCTTGATATTTTACGATTTCCCATGAGGCAACAGTTATGATAATATAGAGCAAAGCAAAGCGAATAAATCCGGACTACATTCCTAGTTCCAAGAAGGTATTAGTCCGCACAGTGAAGGCGGATGTTTAATGAGTAATTGGGGTCAGACCGCTGTTTGCGTATCGATAAAGTACCGTCCCTCAAAAAGTGGTATGTAAATTTAATGGACTGAGGTGCCGAAGCACCCTTAGTCCAAAAATGTCTGAAATCGAAAGCGATACTTTAAATGAAGATGTTAGAATGTGATGAAGATGTTACAGGTGATAATGATGGTCATGATGACGATGACGATGATGATAACGATTATGCTATCATAAGTCTCCTGACAGTTTTATCTAATGTGTTAAAAATTCATTTCAAATCCAAACTTAGCATTCAAGTTAATGTTTAAAATCGTGATAGTGTCTTAAATTAACTAAATGTCAACTATTAGTATTATAAACAAATATATTTTCTCTGTGAAATTCGTAGTGAATAATATGCAACTTATTTCTATATGGAGTCAATTGCGTTTTTTGTACATGAAGCAACTATGATGCAAACATACAAAGCAAACAGAAATCATAAGCATATATATATATAATCTTTATTAATGTCTCATCCATATACATATACATTTCTATACATATAAAAGCATATACATAGCCTAAAAACTGAAAAAATGTCCCCTTCGATTAGATAAAGAACGGATTAATAAGCAGCTCAATCTTGAAATAAATAAAAGTGCATATGAGCATGGCTTAGGTCAGTTATAATTAATTGCCCCAGGATAGAAATTCGACAGGTCTCCATTCAATACATCCATTAACAAAACCAATTGCTCGGATGCTTTAAAATTGCCATTTTCCCAATATATTCCTGATAAATAAAGTAATGTGTTAGACTCGCCTCATCTGTAGCGTCCAGGTCTTCGAAAGTGCCGGATAAGTCACTCACGTCATTTCTCATCGACTCCACTTGTGTCCGTAACAGCTCTATCTGTCGTCTCAATGTGGCGTATTCCACACTTAGTGTTTGTATATTAGCGCTCTGAAAGGTGTGATGGATATGTGATTAACTAACTAACCATTATCAAACAATAACGACATTTGACCACTGTGTTGCAGACGACCTTTGAAAACATTGTGGGAAAGGAGGAAATTGTTCGTGATAGTGTAGACAACATTGTTGGAAAAGTAGAAAATGCTCGTGTCTAAGCAAGTTCTCCTTTCTCAACAATGTTTTTTTATTCGCTATCAGAATACTGTTTCAAATTTCATTACATTTTAAAATTGCATCTTGAGAACTCTTTCAATTTGGTACAGTCGAAAATTTGGCATTTGGTTAAGGGTTAAAGTTACTATCTAACATCAATTGTGACGGAAAGCGTGTGAAGCTTATCCAATTCATTATCGATGATTGTTTTCTGGATACTAAACCAGCACTCACGTCGATTTGAGGGCTGGCCCCGGCAATTCTCACCATAAGGGCAGATCAACAACTCAATTCAAATATCGTTTATTCTCTCACGTCTGAATTTGTCAGACATATTAGTATAGAAATACAATAGTATTATATTCATTCACATACACAATAGTTATGTTCATGTAGAAAGTGTGTAAGGAAACAGCTGAACGTGAAATAGAAGAGACAGAGATAAGACGGGATATGGACGAGACGAGCGCACATTTTATTAGAAGATTTACCGTTATAACAAATGCCGACACGAAACCTCCGGTAAATAGTATAGTTATCACTCCCAGTATGGATAATACGACACCGTTTTCCCGCGGTTTTGTCACATTCCGTATCCCGTCATAACTCAGTGGACGCTTCTCCATCGTCAGACTTCTTTCTCTGTATAAGCACTGACGACACCTCTCGGGAGATTTACTTCACACTTTATGGAACACACACAGACGACACTTCGCGTGATAATGTAATCTGAAGACGACCCTTGCAGCTTAACCCTCGTCGTGCTGGAACCGACTTCGTACTTATGCGAACAGGTTAGATCCAGGCCAGCCGCCAAATAGATTGGCGGCTGGCCTGTGATCTAACCTGTTTGCTACTCTTGGTATCTTTTCTCAACAAAATAAAGCAGATCTTAAAGGTTTTGGAAAGCAGACGGCACAAAAATCTATTCTTTTTTAAAAATTATCCAGCATTCTGAGAGTTAATAATTTAGTTCTGAAACGCTTTTCTCTTCTTACAGTTAAAAATAACAGTGCTGTTTTTTATTTATATGTATCGCTTATATTTAGATACGACAAAACAAGATAGAAAGTTTGATCATGTTGATGGAATATTCCTCTTGTGTACGGTTAAACAACAGTTCTAACCCTTTCCCAAACAACAGTTTTTCGACTGTCCCAAATTCAAAGAGTTTGCAGACGACATTTCCAAATGTGATGAAATTGAAAAATATTCTTCAGATAGAGCAGAAAACCTTGTGGGAAATGGAGAAATTGCTCGTTATGAGCAATTTCTCCCTTTCCCGGAATGTTTTTCTAAAGTCGTCTGCAACAAAGTTGTCAAATGTCGTCATTGTTTGGAAAAGGGTTAAGGAGAACATCTGCTTGGATATGAGAAAAAAAAACGTCTGCTTGTCATGAATGTCTTTTCAACTCTTTCAATCATTATCGACCATGTCAAAATGTACAGTATGGTGTTTCTACGATAACAATGTATGAAAACCGTGTTGTTTGTTGTTCCAGGTTGGAAACATTGTAGTAAAATGGAAAAAAAATGTTTAAGAGATCTTTTTCACAGCGGTGCGTTAGAATAAGTGCATATAATGAAGTAGGCGATCAGGGACCTTATCTCGTTGTCTTATCAGTGTACATATGTGTGCACAGTGTTTGGTAACTATATGTGCGTCTTTAATTTTCTCTGATGAAATATTTGAGGCTCTTAGCCAATGGCATTGTTAGTGGTCGCTACTAATAACATAACAATAAAAGAAACGCGTCACCTTTATAAGAAAGCTATCATTGTCATGAAACATGTCTAACTGTATGGTCTTTGGTCAAAGATATGAACATAGTTGGTATAGGTGTTTATCTATATTTAGTGTGAGTACCGGTTGTGTATACGGGAGGTAGATTGGAAAGTGATAAGTCTAAGTTGTAAGAACTTGTTTAACAATACATGTGAAATAAACGCATTTAAACTAAACTAATCAATTAAGTTATAAAAAAAAACAATAAAACTAGGCTATATTAAGCATTGTCAGTTGATACGTTGATGCAATATAAAACAGGACACATATTGACAATACAGCGTATATGGCGAGTGCTTTCTCTTACTCTTGCTTTTATTGAACCACTCCGTTGTGCAAAATGAGGAAATGCTCATGGACCAAGACGAGATGAACAATTTGACCAGGCAACGTACCAATATAATTCATACAATGGTCAAAGAAAGACAACTGTGTCAAATATCTTAGCACACGCATTACATGGTTGCTTCCCTTTGTGTAGCTGAAAGAGCCCTCCGAATACACTTTCATTATACGGGCGAAAGACCGTGCCAAAGGCACGGTCTGGAGACCGCCTATATGTTACACGTACGAAACGAAAAAATGTACCTACAAAACCAAGGATTCCGATTGACTCAGAACCCTAAAGGACTTTTTTTCGGCCATGCTTTTGCAGCCTCGTTCTGACTCCATATGGCGCCATCTTGTCCAAAAAATTATTTTTATTCAGGTTTTTTGGTAGCAATGATGTGGAAAAATCAAAGTTAACAAACAAAAAATAGAAGGATTTTCCTCCGAATATATTTTTAAAAACCTTAAACAATGAATTATTTTGTAAGATTTAGACCGCATTTCATTCTTTTCCGTTTATTTGGTGAAGGTGGCGTCTCTCATCCTAAAACCAGTCGATTCTACACATGTTGACATGGTGATTACACCAAGAACGTGTTACACTTTCCGTTTTTGTGTATCACGTGACAAGTCAGTTTCTTTACAACTCATCATCCTTTTGATCACCGCTTCAAATCTTAAATGGAATGAAATGACCGCCTTGTTGAACGCACATCAACAACGATGACGTAAGGTAAGATAACTTTTTGTACGCTTTCATTTTCGTATAAATAACGCATATTCTACAGTATATTTTGTTAAAAGCGACATGAATAAATCGAAGAGACTCTGGACCGTCATTCTATGTTTACAAATAAGATCATGAGGTGCACGTTACGATCACTGTCTTACTCAGAATATTGATTTTATGTTACGCATCTGGTGTCGGTGTAGTATATATTTACTCTAGTACACTTTCCAACTGTGTTAAAAACTAAGGGTAATATGAACATACATTTTGGAGACGAAAGATAGGTTTGTTTACATTGAGATCGTTTCTAGGCTGAGTAACTTCGATTCTTGTTTTTGGATTGATGATGTGCTTGTTTTGTTTATTTACACGTTGTTTGCTATTTGAATATACCTATCATATGGTGACTTCCAAAACTTCTGTCTTTTCACCGACTATTAATGGGGACATAGTCGTGAAACATAGTAATGACTCTTATTCAAGTAAATTCCATTTGTCTGCTTTCCAGAGTCAGCCATAGTTCAGACTGTGTGAAGGTCAAATCCGAACCGGCAACCAAAGAAAAGAATGTTGTGGTGCTGCATAAAGAAATATTCTTTTCTTATAAGCATATGTAAGTACAACTTATCTTTTTCATGAGTAATTATGTTATGAATAATACCTTGCAAATAGAGATCAGACAAATAAGGACATTTTTAATTGAAGAGCTTTTTACTTAAGAAAGAAGGGTTTACTTGAAATACAGGTGTTTTATACTGTTTTCAACACTATGTCAAACATAAAATGACTTTTAGTTTGTGTACATATCAATACATCCTCTTAGCATGGGTTTTCTAGAGAAAAACTGCACTGCAATATTTACCAATTAGACTACTTTATCTTTCTTCCATTCATAATTTGATGAGAAATCTTAATAAACAATGATTAAAAAGCATGCATAATGACAAATGAATTTCAAACAAGTGGCTGGAATAGTTTTGTATTTCCATTAATGTACATGGCTGAGGAGCGTTAAGGTACATGTCTGGATAACCTACCAGTATAAGGCTAGGAAATGTTTCTTGCCAAAAAACACTTCACAGCAATTTAGGTGAATGTCTTTGAGGATCAGACCCAGGTCCACACCACTAACCATTATGCCACTGTGGGACAAAACCATGTGTATATTTAAACCTTGCTTTGACATGAACCAAATCTACTGACCTTTTCAAATGATATTCATCTAATGATCACAGATAAATGAACAAAGACATCATAAGTAATTCATTAATAAGATTTTGGCAAACATGTTGACAATTAAAGGAGATTCAAAACAAAGTTTTGGAATACAAAAAAGACTCTACAGTACTTTTGAAATGATATCTATTCAACATTCATGTTTTATGTACATATATACATCAAAACACTTCTGCTATGTACAAGGTACAGTGACAAAGAAATAACCATTTAACATGGATCTTGTTTTTAACTTATGTTTCTTCCATTATCTTTTTTAAACAGAAATAGTTGTGCCTGACAGAGGAGGAACTGTACATGAAAATGCTGACATGAAAGAGAGCCTTGACAAAAAGAAAACAGATGAAGAAGTGTATGAACATTTTCCCTGCATTTTTTTTTCTCCAACCTTTAAAATCTTAAACATGTGTGAAATCTATGTTTTGTAGCACAACACAAACAAGACTGACAGATATGCACATGTATTTCCCATACTGATAGATAGTTGTGGCAAAACAACATAATGTAAATTATTCATTGCATTTTGAGAAGGTTAAATCAAATAAAGACTTACACTACGGCTTATCATTTGAACAAGTTGTTGTATAGATCTGTACATATTCTATTGGGAAAAGTGTTTGTTATTACCATGAATAAATTTGGTCAATTGTTTAACAATATAATTGTTTTTTGTTTATTTCAACTTATCATAGAAGGACTTTTGGTGCTGTAGATAATTTCAAAGAACTTTGACAATGATGGATTTCCTTCATAATACAAACTTTTTCTCTATTTCATCATTAAAACATGTGTTGTGAAAGGTTATAAGAATGATTCAGAGAAAAACATAAACTTACAACATACATTTGGTGAAATTCTATATATAAGGTTTTAGTATAAGACAATATTGTATGTGCTTCACATATGTGAAGTACTTACTGAAGTCTTGCGTTGAATCCTCCCTCATTCTGCATGCAGAGATTTTGAAATTAAAATTTTGGTGGTTTTGATATTGCTCAAACAGTGTCTTCTGTTTCTTATTGCATTACTGATATGGGTAGGACAGCTAAAACATGAGAGTATCTAGCGAGAACCTCCAACCACACTTAAATGCGATCGTTGGATTATGGTTTAACCATATTTTCAACATAATGCTTCAGTTGTGTCAATAGACATATCCCTGCTCCTATTATTTCCTCACCAGTCCCTGTAAATAATCCTTCTAAGCCACTAACCACCTACCCTATACAAACATCATCGTTGCTCTGTGGTTTAGTCAAAATAATTCGACATGAAGCAACCTTCACCCCCCACCCCTCCAAGCTTTGTTTAGGACCTGGTTCAAAATATGAGTATGAAGTATCCATCCATAGCATCCAACATACATGAATATTTATTAGTCTTAACCCTTTTAAGTTTAAACTTATTTATTTTACATTGATTGTGAAACAAGTTCTTACAACTTAGATTAATCACTCTCAATTCTGCTTCCTGGATACATAACCAGTAATCGTGCCGAATGTGGATTAATGAAAGTTCGCAAGGCAGATCCCGCTTTTCACGGGATTCTAACCCACGACCCTCGTGTCCAGAAGCCGACGCTCTACCTCTGGACCACTGTCCGCCATTTTTCCTTTTCCCACAATGTTTTCTGTCCCATAAGAAAATTATTTTCCAATTTTATCACATTTTGAAATGTCGTCCGTAAATTATTTCAATTTGGAACAGTCGAAAATTTGTTGTTTGGGAAAGGGTTATATGCTATTAGTGGATTATTGTTGAAAAACATTTCCAACAGAATGTTTCAGTTGTATAAATGGACATTAACCCCTGCTCCTGTTATTTTCACACTAGACCCTGCCAATATTCCTCCTTAGCGACTGACAGCTAAACCCATACGAACATCATTGCTCTGTGGCTAGGAATTTAAAAAATCATGGTGCAATGACTTTCGAAAGAATATTGTACAAGCCAATGTATCAAACGCATATTGATGTATCAAGCTCGATACCAACTATACCTTTGTCTAATGACCATGTACCATTCATAATGGTTAGCGACTCGTATATCCTTGTGTTGTAGGTTATATATTTAACATATCTGATTTGAATCGTAACAATGGCTATCTCTTTAAAATTGGAGTGCCTTCTGACAAGACACTGCTTCCTTGTCTATTACTGATGCATTACTTTAGGGAACATATGTAATACAAATCCAGAATTAGCACTGCTAATAAATTGAAGGAAAAAATCTCTTTCGCCCGGTTTAGGCTTTGCCTATTTTCATATTAGTTTATTGGTAGTAAGCGCATCTTACGCAAAACATGGATAACCACATAGAGATAAGCATAATTTTAAAAAAAGATGGAAATGAAGAATTAAACAGATACTGAAAGAAATATTGCTAAAACGTACTTTTTTAGCGTAAAAATAAATTATCTCCCCTGTCGAGACGGTGGCGCTTTGTCTTGACCCAGTTTATACCGCGTCAGTTTCAAAAAACGCGGACTTCCGTCAACAACACAACTCAAAACGAAACTTCCACAATTCTTTACCGTTTTCACGAACGATGTATAACCAAACCACACTGGACTGGTTGCTGGAAGCAGCGACAGACGGAGTACAACAATGTCTAACTTACTACGAGATTATTCTCACCACGCTGATCGCCTTGGTGGCGTTGTTGAAGGGACGAAACTTCTGGATGAACGTTATCCACGGATGGATGTTGATCGAAGGAGTTATGGGGACAATCTTTCCCGAAAAGATGCTTAGTCTTCTGGTACATAATACATGCCGTTTAACTGAACCCATTTCCAAAAATGTTCCGGTTTTATCGCTCATATAGAGGTCAGATGCCAATGTGAAACAAAAAGAGGAATGACCCAGTACAAAATAATTATTTCTCCTTGATTATGATTCATGAGAAATTCTAGAAGTTTATTATCTATCCAGATAATGTCTGTGTTGGTCTTCAGACAGATAACAGCCACAAGATTTGAAGACAATGCATCAAGAGAATTCCCTCTTTTCGAGTGGTTTCTGAAAACATTGCACAAAACTGAAAAGGTTTGTTTTCTAAAGGCCTTCATGGTTCTTGGTCTGTCAGCAGTGGCAGTTTCTATTCTTAAAATCCAGAGGAAGAGAGGAAATTCCCCCTCACTTTAAAAATGAGCGAAGGTTATTTTTAAGTAGGGGAGCAATTACTAAATTTAGGCAATTTTAAAACATTCACACTTTAATACTAATTAACGGACCCCATTTTTCTGTTGCTTTGATCCTGCGTTGGACCATTGCGCTGTAAACTAATATGAAAATAGGCAAAGCCTAAACCGGGCGAAAGAGATTTTGTTCTTCAGTTAATGAACAGTGCAAATTCTGGACTTGTATTACATATGTTCCCTTTGTATTGTATCAGTAATAGGCAATGAAGCAGTGTCCTGTCAGAAGGCATTCCAATTTGAAAGACATAGCCATTATCAAGATTCAGAAGTATAGTTGGTATCTAGCATGAATAATTATGCGTTTGACACTTCGGCTTGTAAGATATTCTTTCGAAAGTCATTGTAGCTAGACTTTAAATTTCTAACCGAAGAGCAATGATATTCGTATGGGTTAAATGGTCAGTGTCTAGGGTAAGTCGGATGATCCAAGCTGTAACTGTGATGTAGAATGAAATATCTACTCTGGTTCATTTGGAGTTTCGGACTATGTCTAGGAACTATGTCTAGGGAGAATATTGGCAGGTTCTGGTGGGGAAATAATAGGAGCAGGGATTAATGTCCATTGATACAACTGAAACACTTTGTTGAAAATGGTGTTAAACCATAATCCAACAATAGCATCTAAGACTTATTAACATTTATGTATGGTTGGATGCTATCGATGGATACATGGATACTCCATAACCATATTTTAGTTGTGATCCAGGAGGGGGGGGACTTCTTCGTGTTTAATTATTTTGACTAAACCACAGAGCAACGATGTTTGTATGGGGTAAGTGATCAGAGGCTTAGGTCTATTTGCAGTGACTGATGAGGAAATAATAGGAACAGGGATATGTCTACTGACACAACTGAAACATTCTGTTGAAAATGTTGTTTAACCATAATCAAACATAGCATCTAAGACTAATTATGATGTATGTGTGGTTGGTGGTTCTCGCTAGATACTCTCATGTTTAAGCTGTTCTACCCATATCAGTAATGCAATGAGAAATAGAAGACACTGTTCGAGCAATATCAAAAACCACCAAACTATAGAATTTGAATTCCAAAATCTCTCCATGCAAAATGAGGATTCAATGCAAGATTCAGTGAGTACTTCATATATATGTAAAGCACTTACAGTATTGTCTTGCACTGAAACCTTGATATGTAGAATTTACTCTTCACCAAATTGTATGTTGTAAGTATATGTTTTCTCTGAATCATTCTTAAAACCTTTCACAGCATATGATTTAATGATGAAATAGAGGAAAGATTTATATTATGAGGGAAATCCATCATTGTCAAAATTCTTTAGAATTATCTACAGCACCAACAGTCCTTCTATAATAAGTTGAAACAAACAAAAGATAATTCTATCGTTAAACACTTGACAAAATTTATTCAGGGTAATTAGTAGTAATAACAAACACTTTTCTTGATAGAATATACATGTACAGATCTATACAAAAACTTGTTCAAATGATCAGTCATAGTGTTAGCCTTTATTTGGTTTAACCCTCTCCAAAATGCAATGCATGATTTACATTATGTAGTTTAAATAAAGAAAGTTATACAAGTTTGCATATTAACCACATTAAACTTAACCTTTGCTGCAATGTTGTGTCAATAACCTGTTACTCCTTTTAACAAACTATTGATTAAAATATTCTTTCCAAATGTTTTGTTTTATCATCTTAAGGGTGTAATATCCATACTTGTGGAGTCCAAATTGAGAACAAAGCACAGAATTTTTGTGAATTCCTATAACTATTACATCTATTGAAAGTAAACAGGCAAAATTTCATCATTTATCCTTAAAGCTTCATTCAAGCTAAATTTGTGACTGTTACCAATGAAAGTAATAGCAGATCACAAGAAAATTGCATAATTTAACTATGACATTTGATTTAAACTATGATGAGAAAAGGGATAACTGCTCATTTAGTCATTTGACTCATTTCATGATTTTGTCAGAGTGTTTTCTAAAAGACTCCTGCAACATGCAAAGCGTTTCATAAGGTAGAAATAATTTAACATATCTTTAACAGAGAATAAGAAGCTAATGTGATGCAAGGAAATCTTTCAAAACAATGAATCTGTTAATAACAATATATTTTACCCAATAGTATTCAGAGATTATTACTGTTTATGCTTTATTGCTAGAAATGTCCAAATGATTTTTAAATATAGAACCATCATTGTTTGAAATAGAAATTATTTGCAACCAAAAGTGTAATCAGGAAAAAGAGAGCATTTTTGCAGAGAAAGAAATCATTGTGACAAAAGGAGATACTTGTTGTAGAAAAATTAAGTTATAATGGTGGCTTTACTCAAATTTGTTATGCCCCACTTGCATACAAATGTGTTTACATGAGTTAACAATTTACCAAACACCAAATTTTTTACTGTCCCAAATTGAAAGCATTTGCAGACGACATTTCAAAATGTGATGACATTGAAAAATAATCTTTTGATAGGGCAGAAAACATTGTGGGAAAAGGAAAAAATTGCTTGTCACGAGCAATTTCTCCTTTTTCCACAATGTTTTCCTGAGTCGTCTTCAACAAAGTGGTTAATTTCAGTTTTGTTTGGTAATGGGTTAACTGGTCTACTATTGAAACTAAACAGATATTATTGTATTTCATTAAACAAAAATTCACCCTATTGCACCTTTTGCAGTAAAGTAAAATATGTAATGAATTGAACCAGCAATATGTATCTCAGTTTTAAATGCTACCTGCTGCCTTATATTGTACAAAATAATGAATGAAAACTCTTACTGTCCCATCATTTGACTTTTAACAGTATTTTCTTGAACATTATGGGAAAAGTTTCTTACATCTCACAAATTGAGACAGTTTCGCTACAACTATCTATCAGTATTGGAAATACAATGTGCATTTCTGTCAGTTTTGTTTGTGTTGTGCTACAAAACATAGATTCCACACATGTTTTAGATTTAAACGTTTACAGAAAAAAATGCAAAGACAATTTTCATACAGATCTTCATCTGTTCTCTTTTTGTCAAGGTAATCTTTCATGTCAGCACTTTCAAGTACAGTTCCTCCTCTGTCAGGCACAGATATTTCTGTTTAAAAGAGATAATGGAAGAAACATAAGTTTAAAATAAAATCCATGTTAAAATGGTTCTTTCTTTGTCACTGTACCTCATACATAGCAGAAGTGTTTTGATGTATATATGTACATAAAACATGAATGTTGAATAGATATCATTTCAAAAGTAATGTAGTCTTTTTTGTATTCCCAAACTTTGTTTTGAATATCTTTTTATTGGCAACATGTTTGCCAAAATCTTGTTACAGAATTACTTATGATGTCTTTGTTCATCTAGTTGTAATCCTTGTAGACTGAGCCATGTACATTAATGGCAAAACAAATCTATTCCAGCCACTTGTTTGAAATTCATTAGTCTTTATGCATCCTTTGACATCATTGTTTATTAAGATTTCTCATCAAATTATGAATGAAAGGAAGATAAAGTAATCTAGCTTAAAAAATATTGCAGTGCAGTTTTTTTTCTAGAAAAAACATGCTAAGAGGATGTATTGACATGTACACAAACTATAAGCCATAAAATTTATGTTTGACATAGTGTTGAAAACAGTATAAAACACCTGTAGTTCAGGAAAAACCTTCTTTCTAAAGTAAAAAGCTCTTCAAACCAAAATGTCCTTGTTTGTCTTATCTGTATTTGCAAGGTATTATTCATATCATAATTACTTATGAAAAAGACAAGTTGTACTTACATGTGCTTATAAAACAAAGAATCTTTCTTTATGCAGTACCACAACATTCATTTCTTTGGTTGCCGGTTCACATTTGACCTTCACACAGTCTGAACTATGGCTGATTCTGGAAAGCAGACAAATGAAATTTACTTAAAAGTCATTACTATGTTCCCCGACTATGTCTCCATTAATAACCGGTGAAAAGACATACGTTTTGGAAGTCATCAGGATAGGTAGATTCAAGAATCAAAGAGCAAAGAACGTGTGAATTAAAAAAATCAGGCACATCGTCAATCCAAAAAGAAGAACCAATACGGATCAAGATTACTCAGCCTTGAAATGATCTCAATGTAAACAAATCTTTTTTCGTCTCTAAAATGTATGTCCATATTGCCCGTAGCTTTTAACACTGGAAAGTGTACTAAATACTACCTCGACACATAGATAGATGCGGTGACATAAAATCAATATTCGGAGTAAGACAGTGCTCGTAGTGTCCATCTTGTTTGTAAACATAGAATGACGGTCCAGACTCTCTTCGATTTATCTATCTCGCTTTTAACAAAATATACTGTTTAAATATGCGTTCTTTATACGAAAATGAAAGTGTACAAAAAGTTATCTTACCTGACATCATCTTTTTCGATGTTCGTTCAACAAGGCGATTGTTTCATTCGATTTAAGATTTGAAGCGGTGATCGGAACGATGATGATTTGTAAAGAAAATGTCTTGTCACGTGATACACAAAATGGAAAGTGCACGTTACAGTTCTTGGTGTAATCACCATGTCAACATGTGAAGAATTGACGGGTTTTAGGATGAGAGACGCCACCTTCACCAAATAAACAGAAAATGTTGAAATGCGGTCTAAATTTTACAAAACTGTTTATTGTTTTAGATATTGTAAAAAATATTCGGAGGAAAATCCTTCTATTTTTTGTTTGTTAACTTTGATTTTTCCACATCATTGCTAGTAAAAGAGCTGAATAAAAATAAATTTTCGGACAAGATGGCGCCATATGGGGCCAAAAAAACCGGTTGCAACCAACATGGCCGAAAAAAGTCCTATAGGGTTCTGAGTAATTAGGAAAGCCTTGGTTTTGTAGGTACCTTTTTTCGTTTCGTACGTACGTGTAACATATAGGCGGTCTTCAGACCGTGCCTTCGGCACGGTCTTTCGCCCGTATCATTACCAGTGATCAAGATTTGATACCTTTGGCTATAAGCTACATAATTTCACCTTTATACCTATTCACCATGATGTGTATGTATATCTATATACATTACAGGTTGTGGGTACCCCCGATGCAGCCCATTTACAGTTGATGCGGTTTGTTGGGATACTCATCCTATTCAGCTCTGTGGGGTATTTCCTGTTATCCAGGTCCACAGACTCTACAGTGCAGACTAGTCTGATCTGGGGAATGACTGTGGTGAGTATGTTATTTGAAACTTTGATGTTCTTGAGCTGGTCCCAAATTAACTTTGACAATACAGGCATAATATCAATTGTAAAATACAAAGTCATTTTATTTACTTCTAATACTGGTCGTAACCATCTGACTGAAGTTTCTTCCAGGTGTGTGTGCACAAGTGACGGATGGTAATAATGTAGTGTCCAGGGTTTTCCTTGACCCCCCAACTTACTTAAAGTGAATGACTCCTAATCCCTGGATATACCTGCTAAACAGGGTTCTCTCTGGCTAAAATTTGCTTTGCGCATACACTTGCGCCAAATTCAAAAAGTTGGAGCCAAATTAAAAAGAATGGTGCCAAATTCAATAAGTTGGAGCCAAAATAGTCTTCTGTAAAAGGGGAAATCCTTCATCATGGTCATCTACGGTTCTGAAGAGGTTCTCAGGTGTTTGTTTGTTCTATCTATTTCTATGTGCCGTTTTAATTAAGTTCTAAAGACTAAATCCTCTCTTACACTCAACATTTGAAACAGGACATAGCAGAAACATGACTTTCACCTTGGCGTCATGTTATAACCAACTATTTGCTGTCCTCCAAACCTCCTTGAAATTATGTTTGTCAGATGTCAATTTGATTTTTAGTGGGAGGCATATTCAGCGACTGAAAAGAACGTTTTAAAGTCATTCTTGTGTTGGGTCAGGATTAAGTGTCACTTAAAATCGCAGATTTTATATACCAAAACTTTGATGCATAAAAGTGTTTCATTTATTTGTCAATCAACAGAACTGACTTCGTCGATGTTTGATGTCAACTTCTTCAAAACAAGCACGACGACAAACATTTTGATTGAAAAGCAATTAAAGTAATCAAAGTCATAATTACCATATAATTGAAGTTGTAAAGGCTGGCGATTGACTAAATGGTGTACACAAGAAAGTGTCACCTTCAACAAACTTGACAATCAACAGATAATGAACTGAACAAGTGTGAAAACAGGATTATCCCGTATCGGAAATTGCATTTGATAAACAAGCTTGTTCCCGAGTTCTAATTCAAAGTACTGCGATTACGGGCACCATCGAAACATGGTTCTCTGCTTTACAGTAAAAGCAAACTAATATTGAATCGAGAAAGGCAACCATGCGGTAAACAAACATCAAATTATCGCGGAAAATAGTCGGCGCCAGCAACTTTCGCCAAATTTGTTTTTCTTGTGCCAATTTCTTAAATTTTGTCGCAAATGGCACCATTTGCGAAGGCCAGCGTGAACCCTGCTAAAGATCACCTTTTTCTATTCACAATTCTCTTTATGTCAAACATTTTCAAGAGGTCAATTCAACTTGGAGAAAAAGAATTTCTACTGTATATGATTTTAATTCATCATAACTTGCTAGGATCTTTGTGTTTGACCTTTAAAGATTATCAATTAAAACCAGTTTACCTTTCTCCACAGTTTTCCAGTCTATCACTCCTGGCTCTGGCATACATCATTACTCACCCAACAAAGAAGTCTCCAATAAAACTCAATGAGGTAAGCTTGTATGCATGAACATAATTACATATGAATGTCAACTTTGTATATATTCTAAGTTGTATTCAATCTAGAAGATGTATGATCTTTTAATGAAACCCATGTTTTTAATTGACAAACTATCAAAGAAATCAACACTGAAACTCTTATCATGGTTCTAATCCCTTCTGCAATATTGGTCTGTTATGTTCTGTTAATTAAGATGCATTTTTGTTTCTTTCATTGCATAAGGGAACTAAGGTAGGTGCTTGCTAGATCAATTTATTTGAGTGTAACATTGTGGTTTTCAGAATGTTAGCGGGTCTCTAATGTGAATCATTTTTATCTTTGATATATCTATTGTTTTTATCTGAAATAAGGTATCTATGTTTAAAGATGGTCCTGACTTAATACCCAATCAATTTTAGATCAGAAACAATGTAACTTATCTTTTTAATGGTGTGCCATTATAAAGAATTCTGCATCTGAAAGAATAGGTAATTTTGTTAAATGCTCAAACTGATGACTAGTTATCCTCCTATCAAGACTGCTGCTTGATAAAACTTCTCATACAGATGTATTTATTTGAAGGCAGTGGTTTTTTTTTCTTCAGTTTTTGGTGAAAAGCTGTCAGGTCCAAAGATAGGGACCTGTTTCTGTTTCTATGCTCAGCAAATAACAGTACAAAATCGAGTATTAACACTCATTTACCATACATAGAGAGAAAAACGTGATTCCATCTTTTTTTTTCATCAACTACACGTTACACTCATGTTCAAATATATGGCATATTTTCATAACAAATGACGCATTTAAATGGGATATTGATTAAAATAGAATAACACCTCAGAGTTGGGAATTTTTCAAATATTTTGGGGGAAAATTAATACTCTGGAATCAGGATAATAGGGCCAAATATTTCATAAAAGAAACACACACTGGAGGGGTAATGTTTACCACGCTGTATTCTTGTTATTCCAGTCGATGGCCTCTCCTTTCTACAGTACCCTTGTCCTGGTGGTTGTGACTGCCTACTTCGCTCTCAAGTCTACAGATTGGGGCGGTTATAGTGAGACTCCAAGCCACGCCAATCTCCACCTCAGACTAGAGTTCCTCTTCCTCATGGTATTCGGAGTGTTTATGTATGCTCTGCCACAGTGGGTCATCAGGATTATGGTAAGGGTAACCTTTAGTATATGTCGCAAGCTTTTTCTCCTTTTGCCACAACGCTTTTTCAATCTATTCACATATCACAACAGGAGAACTGAAAGTTTTTTCACAATTTTTACAAGCTTTTCTGAATGGAAAAGAAATGTTGTGTGCAGGTATTAAAGCGTTACTTCATTTGATAATTACATTTATAAATCAAATTAATCTGTTGGCAACAGAGGGGCAGAGGTAGAGCATTTGCCTCTTGTACCAAGGATCCCAGGTTCAAATCCCTGTAAGGTGAGGTGAAACCCACAAATTGGCGCTAGTACTGATTTAGTATCCAGGAAGCAGTCATTGAGAGTGGCTTTGAACAAGCTTTAATCTTCCTTTACAATAGATGTAAAACAAATAAGGTAAAAAAAAATCTTTTTCCCCTCTAATTTACCGTTTTTTGGTACAATGCTTTTTCAATCTATTCACATCTATTCACATTTATCACAACAGTAGAATTGAAAAGGTTTTTCACAGTTTTTACAAGCTTTTCTAAAGTTGTCAGCTTCATTGGAAAAAAATTGTTTGCATTTGTTAAAGAGTCAGATTATTTGATAATAACATTAATTAATTAGTTTAATTAATCTACCCTTCTAATTACCAGATGGATGTTGAGAAGTTGGACGGTATGCACACCTACCTCGCCCGATGTGCCGGCGCCTTCCTTATCATGATGGGAATCCTGTCTGGTCGGGCCGCAAACTTTCTACGTCCTTCTGATAAAGACATCAACATGCTTATTCATTGGATGGTAGGGATCTGTGACTTGTTTCTTTACCTTTAAACTAGGGATGGGAACAAATAGTGAAATCACTATTTGATTGTTTGGTTACTACTATTCAAATATATTTGAATAATTGATTTTACAACTGGTTTTGATGTCCAAATGCCTTGGGTATCTGAAAAATGGTACACTTGTCCTTTGATTGCATTAACCTTAAGAATAGCCGACATTTTTAACTATGTCCAGATACATGCCATGACAAAGCATTACATCATGTTAGCAAATCATGCTTGTTACATACAATCTTTGCAGTTTGTTTGAAAATGATGT
Source organism: Cerastoderma edule (assembly GCA_947846245.1). Lineage (NCBI taxonomy): Eukaryota > Metazoa > Mollusca > Bivalvia > Cardiida > Cardiidae > Cerastoderma > Cerastoderma edule. Next base: position 7,568,109 of record OX401421.1, on the reverse strand, counting down.
GAAAATTTCCAATCTTCTATTCATTCAGTATTCCTACAAATTTGAGTTCGTATTTTAGGCAATTCTTATAATTGGTGCAAAACCTACAGAAGGAGGTCAGATGAAACTAACGGCATCACATTTTTTCATTTCTTAAATTTAGATGTATTCCCTCTTATATGAACCAATGGTTGCAAAAGTCCATGGTTGCAAGAGATGGAAATTGATATTGCTGTAAACTTTGTAAATACCTCTTAAACAATTACATGAATTGACATTTTGTGAAAAACTGAATTTGCTCATGATAAGCAAGTCTTGTTTTTCACAATGTTTTCAGCCTGAAAAGTTCATATCTAACACATTCCTAAAGTGATAAATGGGGAGATCACTTAAACTACCCGACGACGTAGTAATGGATCGCTTGAATATACAAAGTGGATTGAGTTTTAACACAACCGTAAAGTGGCCTGGTGACGTAAATGGGCTTAGGGTTAGGGTTAGGGTTAGGGTTAGGGATTATGTTTTTATAAATAATATCTTTTTTTTTCATTTATATCTTTCATTGTTTCACATAAGATTTCTTATGATGCAAAGTATTCAATTTCATTCTGAGGAAGATTTAGATCTATATAATACAATGTCGCAAACGTTGTCGCAAATATGCGTCAAAACTCTATCCATTTCGTCGTCATAATTTCGATCCATTACTAGCTCAACCTAAACTACCCGGTAAATTGTCTGTTGTTGGGAGCATCCATATTACATTCTAAAGTCACCATTGTCTGTAATCAATACGCTTTTAAGATCAATGAGGGGCCTATGTGGCCTAGTGGTCAGAGTACAGAACCTGAAATCACATGGCCCCTCTCCGCGTGGGTTCAAATCCTGAGAGGAATATGGATTTTCATGAAAAGCAGTCTCCCGACTGACTTACGGAATGCTGATGGTCTTTCCCGCATTGACCAGCCCTTATGGGCAGTTGAATATGGGGTCTTCCTCCATCAATAAGAGTCGGGCATCACCACATAACTGAAATAATGTTGATGTGATGCGTTAAACTATGCCTATAAATGTTTTTATACTTCTAGTTCTACCTGACTGTTGCCCTGTATGGTGCCTATGATCTCTACATGAGATCTGATGTAACATGGCAAAGGGTGGGACTACAGGCTGGAGGGGATGTTGTGTTGGTTATGAACGCCACAGGTGAGAGTACTTTAGCTTTTCAATTTTTTTTTTTCTTTAATCCTTTTGAAAATGTCGGTATCAAGGAGTTTCTTCTCGCATCTTTGTCCATTGTTGTACTTATTGTTTGATACTAGAGAGTTGGAGCTGATACTCCTTGCCACACATGTATTTTCTGTGAGCTATCTGCATCACAAATGACCAATTGACATTGTGTAGAAAACTGACAAACAATGGCATATTTGTATGTTGACATTGCTTCCAGTAGCCCATATCGTGAAAATGACTCCAACAAACATTGTGGCAGGTATTTGTTGACTTTACATGTAAAGAAACTAGAAGCAGAAGAGTTTGTGTAAACCTGGGCATAGAACGTATACCGTGTCCAATTAAATTTTCATTTCTAAGTTGTTGTTAAATTTTACATGATGTGATTAATTGAGCCTGTTTCGTACATGAATGAGACAAAGAAAAAAACATATCTTGGTCTGCACATCATTGAAAGGAAAAGATTAATGATTTTGAATTGTGTTTTTCAGGAGCGTTGAACATTGACCCCTGCGTGTTTAACCGAGTGCTGGTTCCACGGATCAAGGCCTGCTACAGGGACACGACATCGCTCCTCAAGAGGAAACAGTATTGATTCTCTTGGTATCATGATGGGGCAACTTGTAGGGATGTCTGAAAAGTGTAATGAAGACTGATGATGAAATGATTAGGTTCAAAAGAGGTCATTGTAATGTTTTAACCTTTTACCAAACGCCAAATTTTCGACTGTCCCAAATTGAAAGAGTTTGCAGACGACATTTTGAAATGTGATGCAATTGGAAAGTAATCTTCTGGTAGAGTAGAAAACATTGTGGAAAAAGGAGAAATTGCTCATTTAGATGTTTTCCAGATTAATCTGCAACAAACTGGTCCAATGCCGTTATTGTTTGGTAATGGGTTACAAAGCACTTGGTATGTTTTCTATTTTTTTTTTTTCGAATTGCATGAAATAATGTTATGCCAACTTTTTGAACATTGAGTGAGCTTATATGTTGATCCAAGAAACAATGTTATGTTATGGGCTTATATATTGATGGACTCTTTTGGAAATCTTTTGGAATTGAAAGTTTGGATAAAATTAACTTTCATTATATTTGATATGCTTGAGACCCTTGTATTTCGAAAATAGTTTGTTTCTCTTTTTAATACTTCCGTGTCAATCTATCTGTAGTCAGCAGAGTGCTCTTAAGTGTATGTAAGTTGATTCAAGCTAATCAAGGCATAATTCAATTGTCAAGGTATGATTATGTTTAGTTTCAAGTTTCAAATAGTTCATTGACATATAAACTGAACATAGTTTGTTGTCAAACATGAATGCAACATAGAAATGCATAAAAATGCATAAACATGGCAATATAACCATACAAATGAGAAAAATATGATTTTGTGATGAAAAAGAATCACAGAATACATAAGAAAGATGAATGTAAATGTAAAACTAAATACCAGAATACTTGGTAGTTATAATGAATTATTGGTTAATTACAATATGATTATTGCGTCTGCAATTACCTTTATTTGGAAATGATTATGGAAATGATCTGACATCTGAAAAACACAACAATGCTCACTTAGTGAAAATATGTGTACTTTAAAATCTGAAGGAAGTTGAAAAGCAGTGATAGGTTTAAATTAGTCTTGGAAGGAAGATTTTTTTCTTCCAACAATCAAATCAAAAGAATGGGTTTTTCATGTAGAATTTTAAAACATGAATTTTTGATGTTTTATTTTAAGGAGATTTAGTGTATTAGAAATTCAGCAAGATATTTATTTTATCAATGTAGGAATTATTTTAATCAAAAATATTTGACAAACTTTGTTTTAGAATGGTCTTTTTTTTAAATGTTTGTGCCATTTTGACAATTACTTTGGCAAAGACTGTGGAAAAGAGTGAATTGTTTATATTAATCAATTTCTCCTTAACAGTGTCAAATTAAAATCTGTAGCTCAAAAGTTACAGCTTGAGTAGTTAGATAGTCCTATGAAGAATGTTATACCTTTCCCTGATTAAAGGTTACAGAATATGAATAGTTTGTAAATATGGCTAATACTTCTCCAACTCAACGACAAGGAGTAGGTTTTTTGTCAAGAAGAAGGAATTGCTTATTATGATCAATTTATGAAGCATCAACAAACTATTTGAGCTTTATGCTCTTGTATTGGTCATTCTATATATATGGATAATGAATCTCATTGTTTCCTTCCTTTTTTTGGTGAAGTTTTTGCTACTGTTGTATAAGTATGGCCTCTCATGACTTTGTTTGCTTCAGCGGTATCTAGCCCTTAGAATGCTGGGTAATATTCTTAAAATAAATTTTTGTGTCATCTGCTCTCCAAAACATTAAACATCTACTTAAATTTGATGAGGCAAACTGCTCAGAGTAGCAAACAGGTTAGATCACAGGGCAGCCACCAAATTACTTGGCGGCTTGTCTTGATCTAACCTGTTTGCATAAGCATGAAGTTGGTTCCAGCGTTATAAGGGTTATAATGTACTGATAGTTTAAACCTTTATAAGGGTTGTAACTTGCCTTTGGTTTCATCTACATCGAAAGTGTTCATGATCTATTATTGATTTCAGTTAATGATTCAATAAGTAAACATTTCTAAATGTGTGTATAAATGAAACCAAACACCGATCAGCCGTTCATTTCATTCGTTTTGTGCATGTGTTCACAACTTTTAATTTCAATTAGTGTTTCAATTTACGTTGAAAATGTTTGAATTTCGTGCTTTAATGAAATAAAAAAAAAAGTACATTTTGAATTTAACATTGTTTTCTATTTGATCAAATTTAGATTATGGAGTTTTCCATTCCTCCATAGAAACACAAATATCTCAGCTGAGAAATTTCTTTTGTGAAAAACTCAACCTGCATAGACCAGGATTTGATCCCATACAGAGAGAGACATAGTGATTGTCAGTCAAACACAAACTATACCTCTGGAAGGGGGCTCTGTGACCTAGTGGAAAGAGGACTGGACTGAATTTGATATAACATAGCCCCTCTCTGTTAGGTTTGAAATCGTAGAACAGTATGACTGTTTTGTTTGTTTGATTTGTTTTACATCAATTGTGAAGGAAACTTGATGAAGCCTATGAAAGTTACTCTCAATGACTGCTTACTGAATACTATCCAGTACTCCCCCTTATTTTTGAGTTAGTCCTGGCAATTTTCACCTGGTCTACCGGGGATTCGAATACAGGACCCTCGGTACAAGAGGCCCACACTGTACCACTGCTGCTCTCGGTCAGCGCAAAACTGTGACTTCTTTACAATAGTGAAGGACTTGTTATATATTACACAGAACCCTCATGCTAGACATGGGTTCCTGGAAGACAATGGTTCTACCAAGCTTGACCTGTCCTTTAAGTTGGAAGTTGGTTCACATCTCAGAAGACGAAGGGTTCAATTTACATGAGAGCTAGCCTCCAGGCCTACTTATATAAGGGCCCAGGGTTCTACACAGCTTAACTAACCCTCATGGGCTGTTAAGCATTTTCCTCCATACAAAATGAGCTAGGCAATCACAATACAGTGATTTCTCGTTAATCCGAACAGGTCCGTTCCCAACTAAATGCCGGATGACCGAATCATCCGGACTAATGAAGCAGAGCATGTTCTTATACACATTAAGACATAATCAGTCTGTATGCACGTGTAAACTTATGACCCTTTAGCAAACACCAAATTGTCGACCGTCCAAAATTGAAAGAGTTTGCAGACGACATTTCAAAACGTGATGAAATTCAAAAATAATCTTCTGATATGGCAGAAAACATTGTGGGAAAAGGAGAAAATGCTTGTCACGAGCAATTTCTCCTTTACCCACAATGTTTTCAAGAGTCGTCTGCAACAAACTGGTCCAATAATTCCGTTCCCTTACAATTTGGTTCGGATTGCGAGACGTCCGGATGATTGGGGTCCGGATACACGAGGCTTCACTGCACAACTGAATACTGATAGGATTGACAACCCAAGTAAACCAACAAACCTAGCCCTAGGATGGGAGTTCAATACTAGTCGGAGGAATAAAATTGAAATTAACACTTCTTAAACTTTGTTCAAAGAAGATTTGAGTTTTCAAGAGAGGGGTGTAGCCTTCTAGCTTTCTAACAGAAATGACCATGATGCTTCCTGACTCAAAATCACACCAACACAGGACTGGCAAAATCAGATATCCATATTGCCCAAATGGACAAGTGATTTTTTTTCTGAAATTATCTATTTAACCATAAAACGGTAAAATTCAGAAAAAAGTAAATCAATACATGTATTAGATTGTGTAACCCCTGAACCCACTTCAGTGAGGCTTCTTTACGAGCAATTTCTCCTTTTCCTTCAATTTTTTTCTGCCCTATCAGAAGATTATTTTCTAATTTCATCACATTCTGAAATGTTGTCCGCAAGCTCTATCAATTTGGGACGGTCGGAAATTTGGCGTTTGATAAAGGGACAATATATATAACTATCGAGTACAGAACCTAAATCATACAGTTGGGCCTCCTGAAGTACTGGCGTCTGTATATAGGTGTTTGTTGAATGTTTATGCAAATTAGGAACCTAATGCATTGTTAGAGAGAACATGCTGGTATATATATACATAATACAACCCCTCAGTGTACAACAGTGTTTTTCACTAGTCGGATGTTTGCGTCCTTGAGAGGTTCATTTGCTTGGTTCGTTACATTGGTGGCAGCGGTGGTATTAAGACTTCTCCTCCTATCGGAGTTGCCTTCCCCACGTGTTTCCCAAGGGCCAAGACTCGGGACGAAGTGGGAGTTATGTAACATTTATTGAACATTTATGCAAAATAGAACATGCTGGTATATATAGACAACACAACCGCTCAGTGTATGACAGTGTTCTTCACTGATCCGATGTGTTTGTGTTTTTGTGAGGTTTGTTTGCTAGGTTTTTACAAAGGCATTAGTTTTATACACAAATGTGTCTCCTATAAGTCCTTATCAGGGTATTTCCAAGGATTTTTTCAGTCGCTGGGGTGCTTGATACGGGAGATGGTGGGTATGGAAATGGAGAAATCTTAGGTTTATTATTGGAATTAAAGGACAAAAAGAACTTTTTTATGCCTAATTGAATGTAACAAACAGTGTCATAAGCAAGTTGACTAGTTGTGGGATAAACTCAGGCACTGGGGATGGAAGTGCTTATCTCTGAATTCAGACGATGGGGTCCAACAGCGCTTAAAAGGCCTGGGGGAAGACCCTTCTTATACAATGGTATCTTTAAAGAAGATAATTTGGAAATGTTCAATAAACTACAGAAGATGAAAATATTTCAATCATTCTGTTGGCGACATTGACAAACGATTCAAATTAAAATTGCATATTTGCATTAAATATACCCTGGAATGTTTTTTTTTCCAATGTTGTTTATGTACATTTTCTAAAACAACACAATAAATAATATAATTAAAATTTTATTGCATGAATCTTTCTTTAAAATGTTGAATGATATTGACATAATAAACAGGCGACTTGGGCTAAAAGAAGAAAAATAAAATCATTAATTATTTGTTCTTAAAAGAAATAAAATGGAAATATTTTCATATCAGAATTCCTGTAAAAGAAAGGGATAATAAAAAAAACCTGCTCATTATTTAAAATAGCTGTAATCTTTCTTTTAGGACTTTGCAAGTGCAATAAAACAGCCTTCACTCTTCTTCAAATATATATACAACAAATAAAAATAAAACAAATAATTAAATCATTTGTAAAACATAAAAATTGAGAGAATTGAGTTGCAGCAAGCAATTTCTCATATAGCCAAGATGATACAAAAGATGATTGTTCAATCATTTCTTCATTGCATAGAGAGTGACTAGTTATCAGTTAAGTGTACATACAGATTATATTGTTGAAAGCTACCAGAGTAAAATTAGACAGAATTTGGATGTGTAAGACAACTTTCTCCAGTAATGACTTGTGTCCTGTATGAAAATAGCGTTAAACTGAGTAACTTTACACACATGAGTAACTTTACATGCATACTGTTTGAGAATAGTTGCTTAAAACAAGATTGAATGTAATCTGCTGTGCAGTTTTCACATATCAGAAGAGAGAAATAATAGAAGACAATTTTCAAAAATTGAATCTAATATCCCTTTATCAGGTCTCAGATTAAATTCCTGTTTACACTTATGTTTCACATATCTGCAAACTAAAACAAACATTACATATTGATATGTCATTTTAAATTCATTTTACAATCATAAAAACATTTTCAAACTTTAAAACATAGATCATATTCACAACAACTTCTCAACATTTGTACAATAGTTACACAACATACACATTCATCCAACTTTTAAAAGATAAAATTCCAATAATTTATACATACATGTATTCCATGGGTTTTCTCAAAATACAATGATGGTTCATTTAAAAGCAATGTGGAAAAGGGGGGACTGCTTATATGAGCAATTTCTCCTTTTTGCAGCGATGTTTATTTTCCTTCAAGAAAGATGCCTGTTAATTATACAGGCAATTGCTTCGTGCAAACTCTCTCAATTGTGGACTTAATCCTTTCATATAATAAATAACAAATTAAATAATTCCCGTATAAGAAGTTGTGGCCGGAATGTTTCCCTGAATGCACAATGAAGATATGACAGTTTTCCTTGTAATAGTCCATACTGGTACACATAACAGTCTTATAAATTGCTGGTTTCCCTCTCAACAGTATGTAGTTGTATCTGTAAGAGTGATATAGATTGCTGGTATCCCTCTTAAAAGTCTGTAATTATATCTATTAGAGTGTTGCAGATTGCTAATTTCGCTCTCAAGTCTGTAAAAGTATCTATATGAGTGTTTCAGATTGCTGGTTTCCCTTTCAATAGTCAGTGATGATATCCATCATTGTGTCACAGTAAAACCGGGTAACATCATTCGGAAGTTCCTTCCAGCCACGACAGTGACATTCGAAAATCTCTAGCAAGGCACATCTTAATGGGGCCGACCCTCTGTAAAGAGAAAACGTTGGATTATCAATCACATGATTTCCTCATATGATCAGTCTTTCCAAAAAATGCTGGTCTAATGGTTTCGACCGGCAAACCGGACAAATGGCTTTCTAATAGGCTATGTTTCTAGCATTCTTTTGGTGGTAGTTTTATATGAAAACCATTACAAAATTGCAAAATAAAACAATAAGATGACATTACTGTCTGTAATTTAGAGTAATTTCGGGTCCTAAAGGTTTTTATTAGCTAAAGTGGTCTCACTTTCAACATGCTATGATTGACAATTTGATAGGCTAATCTGCTTTATTAGTTTTTATTACAGCCAATGAATCATGTATCATTTCCAAACAAACACTGATGACCTTTACCTTTCAAGCATATTTTGTAAACACTAGTTAACAGTGCGAAAATTAGGACCGCCACTATTAGTTTTGGACAGGCAAATTGCAAGAAGGTTTTTTCAATATTTCGGAAAGACCAGTTTAATACCTGTATAATACCTGCATGATATTGGTCAGTCTGAACACATAGACTTAAAATGCTTTGTTTAACACATTGACGGAAAATGGTAAACAAACCAAGACAAAATATGTGCCATTGGAACTTGTGGTTTCAAATCCTGTGAGTAGCAAGATCTGCTCTGCGACCTTTCATTAGTCCACATCGGTTGTGCTGCGTGAGTACTGGTATCCAGGAGGCAGATTTGAGAGCGAAAAGTCTAAATTGTAAGAACTCTTTTACCCATAAATTTGAAATGAATAAATATCAATGATTATTCTTAAATATTCTATATGTCCAGCCATATTCATTGGCTTTTATCAATATCTTTTGGCCACAGAATAATACCAAGCCTTCAGAAAAACATGAACAAATTTTCAAAACTGTTCTACCAAATGAGGTACAGGCTATATGTGTGTTGATCAATAGGAAAAAAACTGCAAGAATACAAACCCATTCCTGATGATCAAGTTCCTGGTTTTCTCCATTAACAGATCCATTTTCTCACGGTCATTTTGTTCTAGATCATGCCCTATTGCTTGTAACTGAAATTATACAGATTTTCAGTTAAATTGAGTTTGGATAACTGGCGTAAGCTTATTTAAGATATATTCTAATCTCTTATTCATTATGAACTAATTTCTACTTTCCTGTATTAGCCAACTTATAAAAAACAAATGACATTCTGCATAACTTTATATTTGGCATTCTTTGATCCTTTAAAATCAGGCTCATCGCAGAAATACCTATCAGGGTCTGCATGTTTAAGTTGGTGAACTATGTTGTCCAGTGTTCCAGCCCTGCTGTTGGCACCGATTACATGGGGTGATCTTTGGCAAAACACTGAAGAGCCCTAGCCTAGTACTGGTAATATGATTCCTAGGTTTATCAATAATATTTAGGGTAAGATTTTACCCCACAGACTAAAACCGGGTTTTCTCAAGTGGCAAGTTCACAGATCTTTTTTTCTTTTAATTTTGTTTAATATGGGTTTTACATCACATCAACATTATTTCAGTTATGTATCTCTGCTTGACTCAATGATGAAGGAAGACCCCACACTCAACTGCCCATAAGGGCTGGTCAAGGCGGGTAGAACCATCGACATTCCGTAAGTCAGTCGGGAGACTGCTTTTCATGAAAATTCATATCCCTCTCAGGTTTTGAACCAATGCGGAGAGGGGCCATGTGATTTCAAGTTCTGTACTCTAACCACTCCGCCACTCGAAGATCATAAAAGAGATGAAAATTCTAATGAATACTATTGATAAGAAAAAAGGTAAGTAAACCACATGCAATTAAAACTGTACAATCACCTTAAAAACTAAGCATCTTTTGCACACACACATACACCTGATGGAATATTAAGCCATTTGAAATCAATGTTACCAGTATTGGTAGAAGAAAAAGAGTCATGATGATTACTAAATCCCGTCGTCCATTACTTGCGCTTTGTTGGTATACAAGAAGATGTATATACATAACACTTTCTCAGGAAGAATAAAAAGAAGAGAATTGCAAGACATGACCTCGTAATTAAACGTTTAAATCATATAAGTTATTCATTAGTGTATTACACATATTTCGGCACACATACACACAGAGCGAGCTTCGGGAAGCAGGACTGAGGCACTGAGGGATTTCACAATGGTAATTGCCCATATCAGAGCTCGTGGTTATTCCTCATCAAAAGAGAATTAATTACTTCAAAGGCCTTGAAAACCTGACATCCATGATAACAAATAACTTTTTCAGTGGTGAGATATGAGAACTGTTATTCTGAACGAACCTGTTCATTGAGACATTCAAAGCCATCATTCTGTTCCTCCTTGGAATCTATAATTAGGTTGATGTACTCGAAGAGGGGGCCAACAAGGGGTTTGAACACTTCACCTCCGGCTGTCCTCATAGTGTGAAACACTTGACACATAAAACTAAAATTGTTCAAAAACTGAGAACTGCCCTGTTGTAGTTTGTCTTTCTCTGGAATGAAAAAATAAAACTTACTTTAAAAGTTCTTTAGCTTTAACCCTTATAATGCTTGAACCGACTTCATGCTTATGCAAACAGGTTAGATCCAGACCAGTCGCCAAGTAAATTGGCGACTGGCCTGTGATTTAATCTGTTTGCTACTCTGAGTATCTTTCCTCAACAAAATTTAAGCAGAAAATTAAGGTTTTGGAAAGCAGATGACACAAAATATATTTTTAGAAAATTACCCAGCCACCTTAGGGTTAAGACATAATTCTTTACCTTTAACTCCTCTGACATCATCAGACATTGCCTCAAAGTATTTGTGGGAAAAGGAGAAATAACTTGTACAGAAAATAAACACATTCTCCTTTTTTTCTAATTTCCATCAGTGTTGGTCAACACTTTATATCTTTATCCTGTCACTAGTGCCATTTTGGGACCGATAACTAGGTGCCGTATAACATTTGTGATATCCGGCACTAACCATATAACACATCCATGTGACAAATCATGACGTCATAAGAATGCAATGACACATGACGTCATAGTTACATCATTCTCTGCTTTTTTCATGTATTTTGTTTTCATTTTGTTTGTTTAAACGTATACATAAAGGTAACAGGATAAATAGAATAGACGATTGGTGCCTTTGAATAGGAAAAGTTATCGGGCTCGGCATCGGAATATTATCCGCTTCGCCTTCGGCTCACCGGATAATATTCCTACGCCTTGCCCGATAACATTTCCGATTCACGACACCAACCATCTATTCTCTATTTACCTTTCTTTCAAGAGCATACTCAGAATCCTTGTATCTTGATTACTTAAAGGCACATAAAAGGAGATAAGTAGAAATAAATGACTAAAAAAATATATGGAGAACTTTTATTATTTCCATAAAAGTTATGACAATTAATTTACGAATGCATTGAGACCATATTGAATAGACTCCTTTAAAGTAAGTTATTTTGTGCTTGAAATATAGTAGTCTCCAATTCATTCATGTTTATCAACAACATGTTTGTTTACATATTCAAAATAATGTATTCTGATTGGTCGGTTCAAACATTTGTGTATCAACTGTCAAGGTCAAGGGTGAAGAACCACACAACTAAACTGGTGAATCTGGGTTAGTTCTTGTTGGCTTTCACATTTTAGTTGTGCTGATGGGGTTTTTCTGTGGTAACTATTTGAATCTGACCAAAAGTTTACCAATTAAGATAGTTTTATATAGCATTTATCTCCTTTTATGTGCCTTTAAATGAGTACAAACAATACAGTAGTTATCATCTAGCTTTCCAAACACTTTCACACTTGTATCTGATTCTATAATCATAGATTATTACCTTTGAAGTCACTCTGAATAAACGACAGCAAACACGATCGAAATTTTGTTCCATTTGCCTCTATGCCCGTAAGTTTATCACAGATATATGCTCCAGTTTTAGCAAACTCCCTATCAGAAACACATTTCTTATAGATAAGTTTTGTCATCTCTTTAAGGTGTTCATCACTAGAGGCGACATTCTCAGCAAGTTCGTAAATATTTGTAACATCTTCTTCACTGATATCCAATGTCAGTCTGTCTAAAATGTCCTCAATATCCTTGATACCGTCCTCTGATGATATCTTTCTCCGTCCCTGGTCACCATTTTCGATGATCTGTCAATAGAAAATAATGAAGGAATAATATAGATCTTCTAGTATAGTATTTTGGTTTGGATTGACTGCTGGCTTTGTATTACACTATAAGTGACTAAAATTATTTGTCCAGTGTATTAATTTATGTAAACTGAAAATATTCACTTATCGAAAACAATTGAATAGGAGATAGTCACAAATAATGTCTCATGCTTATTAATAAGTTATTTACTGATTTTGTGTAAACTATGATACAGTATTGTTATTTACTCATATAATTTTACATGATCAATAGTTTTATCTGTGTATGTTTGAGAGTTCAATGTAAGACTATGGTAAATGCTTTATAAACATAAAGCACTTACTATTGTATTGCATTGAACAATAATATTGATGTAGCCTCAAATAAACTTGCTTGTCCAAAACAAGCTTATTGTCAAGGCTTATTCTATAAACATCTTGATCTATCATCTAGGAAGAGCCTTTATTTGACAGGCTGGCCAAGCTAAAGGAACCACTGCCATGCTGTTGGTCAACAATGAAACTACCAACCCCATGAAAATATCCACCTGTTATTGCCAAATGAGCTTGCATTGAGGGGGGCCTTGTGTTCTTTAACTTCAACACTTGGCCATGAAGTCCACAAACTTTTCAGAACCATCTTGGTAAGCACATACCAAGTTAATAGAAAGAAAAATTAGTTATCTGGATCTTCATTTTCATCCTTAATTCAAGTAAATGTCTTTTTAAAGAAAGACATTATGGCAAAGGTTGGCAGAAGTGCTGAAAGTTGAAAGAAAACTGAATAGATAGCTACCCTAAAGGATTCTTGATTCAATCTTCCTTTTTTACATGATAAATTACTCATGTGTAAGTATTAATTTATATAACATTTTTCACATCATCTATAAATGCTACACTAGGACATGGTGTCTTGCAAAATGACATTTCATAGTGCAATAACTGGAGCTAGGAGATTTGACAGAGGTTTGTCACAGTCTGATCAGATGTCCTTGTAGCTAACCACATCACCAGGATCATTTTTGTTATTTGTGTAGTAGAAGATGATGAAAAGGCATATTTAACAGCAGTTGAACATATGATGAGTTGGCAATAAATTCGATATCTTTGATGTAGAGAAAATATAGTTTGCAGCTTGCTTGGATTTAGTACGAAGTGGTTTGAGGACGATAACAAATACTGTCTTTGCCATTTTCATTTCATCGTAAGGTAAAGGGTACAGCAGAACAGTATTCATCACAAACGTTCAACACATCTTAGGTGTGATAGGTGCATCTATCAATGAATACTCTAACAGCATCTTATGTTTGCATTTCAAGAAAAATATGACGGACAATCTTTGAGTTTGACCATCTTTGAAACCATTATGGTTGAAGGAACATGTCGATTTCTGGCGCAAATTCTTTTAAAGAAGACACAAACCCTTCCGTTTGTATCTCCGCCACCGACTTGTTTGACTGAATCCTCGTTAGACAGTTCTCGGGCTAACAAACCACGTCCCCTTCCCCTGCCTCTTCCAACAGCTGCCATGTTTGAGGTTTACTTGATTAGTACGTATCTAGACAACCGTTTGTTTTGTTAATACTTGTTCGGTTAAATTCTTAGTCAGTATGATTGTAAACGTTTGAAGTTTGCAAAAATATTTGGAAACCAGACTGGTGTGTGTGTGTGTGTCATAAGCAAACATTGCTCTTTTTCATCAATCGGTAACAATGTCACAATGCTTTATATCAAATACTGTAAAGATAATATTGTTAACTGTTCTTTTTGTTGTTGTTGTTGGTTATGGTGCAATATCTACCAGTATAAAAAGTCTTTGTTTGCAAAAAGACTTAATAGACACTTAGCTAGGTCTTTGATTTACTTGACCACTCACAATAAACTGATTGTTGATGGTACAATTCAGATGATCAATGTTGATATGTGGGTCCTAATTCAAAGTGCCCTTTGTAAAGCACAGTAAATTCTGTTTACTAAACTACGAAGTACGAAGAATTTGTGTCAGACTTTTAGAATTATGATCTTCAGATTTAAAGCTCAAAATGGCCCTTCAAAGTCAATTGGTAAGACAAGATATGTAAAATAAACTTATTTACCACCACAAATGCCATCAATATTGCCTTTTTAAACAATTTTTAAATAACGATTGAAGGGTTTTCACATTCCAGTGCGCATGTTCATAGAAGATTTACTGGGAGCAAAAAAAATCATCACCTTTTGTTAATTAAACCAGAGACATAGATTATCTATGTCTCTGATTAAACCAATCTTACAAAGTTAATATGTGCAATACAGACATTATTAAAAAAGGATTAATTCACAACTGTGAGTAAAATTATTTGAAAATTTTCAATAACAATGGAAATATTGGATTTTTTTTGTCGCATTTGTCAACCTTTATAAAGTTTGATGTGAAGGGTGTTTTGCCCTACGTAAAAAATCCTCAATATTTTTCGATAGCTTCGTTTAAGTTTGACTAGACACAAAGAAGAACTAATTATAGGTGACTAATGGCAAGGCACATATCCTCATACATGGAGTTTAAACAGTGTATATCCATATCCTCCACAAAAGCTTTAGTGACGTGTGACAAACGCATCAATTCTTGCCTTGTCTATGATAAGCAGAGGGAATATAAGAAAGATGTTTCATCCAAAAATTTTATGATGGCTGATGTGTGTCCTGCACGATGTTCTCGTACCGGAAGAAGAATCAACCGTATATGGATACTTCCAGTCTCCGCATCAATCAAACACGCCTTGCAAAGCAGGTGCTCGAAAAAAATCTGACAGGTGTGTATCGATAAAAGAACGTATTTCGTCTATATTTAAATGCATATTCATCTGAAAAACCAATGCCTCATTTATTTAATCTATTTCTTTGTATCGTTATAGGTGAACGAGTGGCACATGTCACTTGAGTTTTGTCTGAGCAACTCACACAATTAAATTTCGGACGAAGTGTCATAATAATGGGGTTGGGTGGGTGGGGTAAGCACTTCTGGATTATCAAATTTGTGGGTAAATTTGTAGGTTCGGTTTCTGGTAAAAGTCACAATCACCAGCAGATTCCTTTTTTTTGTCGTACTTATATTTTTTCTACTCCATGGGACAAACTCGTCATGGTCATGATGTCCCCTTTGAGTAAATGGATTTTCTTTGAAGGGTCTTTGATTAGACACCTTGCAATTGATGGATGGGAAAAGATTAAGAAAATTTTGTATCAGACAGTATCTCCTGTCACATCAAAAATGTGCTTCATTTAATGGAGGACAAAGTCACGATACTATGAAATTTTTGTTGCAATGTTTGAACATTGATACTTCCATTAAAATGGTAAAATATCAAATGATAATTACTCACAGATGTAAATCAATTCTTTTTTAATAAATCCATACATGTAACATGTTGGTATGTTGCATATTCACTTTGTAAGATTGGTTTAATTGACACTCAGTAATGATTTTTTGCTCCCGATAAACTTTCTTTGCGCATTCGCACTGGAATGTGTAAAACCTATATATTGTTTTTCTAAATGTGTAACAGTAATTGATGCCATTTCTTTTGTGGCATATCAGTTTATTTACATATCTTGTCTTATCTTTTGCCTTTGAATAGCTATCTTGTGCTTTGAATCAGAAAATATGAATTAGGTTAAATCCACCACTATTTTGATCCTTCGAAATTTCGACATTAAAATTTAGATTGCTCCATCAGAAAATTAAAGGCAACCTTCACATCGAATTATGTGACTGCTTACAACCTAAGGTTGATTACCAATGACCATCAATTTTCAACTGATGTCTCACTAAGAAAGACACATTTCCTAGCCTAGAGTACTGGTAGGTTATTTAGGGAATATGTACAAAAATGCTCAAGAGTGAGCCATGTAAATAAACAAAAAATATCATACACTGTGAACTTGAACTCTTCTTGCTTCAAATACCTAGCTTCAATACTCAAGTGAATGTGAAAAGAAATTACCTATTGGGCAGCTGTTTTCTGTTGACTTAACACAGGAGCTACTATGATAAATGTTATTTTCTTCCAGGTTTTAGGTGCCGTGGGAACAGTTATTTCTATAGCCTTTCCTTGATAATGACCAACTGAAAGGACCTTAGGATGGCATTGACTTCAGACCATGGATAAAGGTATTCACACCTTCCTGTTAATGATACTTTGGTTTCATAATGATGAACTAAATACAAATGACTTTTCACACGTCCATAGGAATTCCTGTAATTCGTTACGAGTTTCTTCACATCTTTGAACAAGTACCACAAAACCTTCTCCAAGTTTGTTTATTATAACCCAATACCAAACAATATTGACATTTAACCACTTGGTTGCCAGTTGCAGACAACTGGAAAATATTGTGAGAAAAGGAGTCCGACAATGTTTCCTACCCTATCAGAAGATTTTTCCAATTTCATCAGACTTTGAAATGTTGTCTGCAAACTCTTTCAATTTGGGATGGTTGAAAATTTGGCGTTTGGTAAAGGGTTAATTCATTCACATTAAAGATCAGTTGTGAGAGCATCATAAAATTAAGCTCTCTGATTTCATTAACTGTTGATTTTTTTTGCAATAGGCAGGAATTATAGAGACTAACTCTGAGAACTGTGCTTAGGGGAGGATTAACCCATTAGTGTGGAAATTCATCTGAATTGTCTCGGCAAACTGTCCTTTACACACTACAAAGTTGAATGGCAAGTGCATGTATTGGGTGGTTTATGGGTTGTGCTATCTCTGTTATGGATACATAGCTGAATTGCCTACAATAAATCTTTACGATTCCAACAGGTATTGTAGACCATAATCCCCCCTCATATAACCAATAGTTTAAAAAGCAACAATAGGGGCAAATAAAACATCTGATTGTATTGAGTGCTTGCCTTTATTCTCATTTTGGATTTTTGTAATAACTACAAAGGTATTGTTTTTTGGGGGTTTTTTTTCTAAATAGTTGTCTGTATTTGCTGTCTAGATCACTCACAAACCTCCATATGTGGGTAAGGATTCATGTTAATAGTCAAGTTCACCTTTTCCTTAACCTTTAAAATGCCGTTTTCTTTTTCTTGAAATAGATTTTTGTGTCATTGCTTTGCTAAACCTTGAATAAATTCTTAATTTTGATAAGGAAAGATACTCGGATTAATTTCTCTTAATTTCATCTCTAAACACTAAGCTGTTTGTCCCCATTCAAATTCTCTAATTAAAAATACAGACAACTCAAATGAGTTCATACATAGTAGGTGATAACAAGGTAGTTTCTTTTGAATTTTGGGAAACAAATGAGACACGACTGCCTTATCTAGACAACTACTTGTCAGGGGCGTAGCCAGCCTGAAATCAATGTTACCCACCGATGAGGGAGGGGGTGAACCCTGTACGCTATAGGGAGCTCGATTGGGCCTCTTCACAAAATGTTCCAAGTAGAAGTGAAAATGGTGAGATTTGGCATATATATTTGGAGATTAAGGGCAATGCATAATTCACTTTTATTCACTTTTGAAATTGATGTTATGCACTTGCTTTCATGTGTATCACTGGCTACGCCACTGCTTGTGATTAAGCCAGTTTCATAAGGAGGAAGTGGTTAAGGGTTTAGGCTGTATAGTTTATTGCCAAGTTTACAGTCTCTTAAGTTGGGCAATTTCAGTTCAAAAACTCATCTGTAATCAAACAATGGGAGCATACTAGTGTTTGTGAGAAGGAATATTTTTTGACTGACTTTCTGGTACAAAAGAAAATCAGCTTCTTTTGCATGAGGTAATTCAAACATAAATCAATCAATCCTAAACTTACTCAACTCAATAGAAATTCTCACTGATAACAAATGTAACCAGCAGCATGTTTAAATCTTTTATAAAGAACATACATTTTGCAATCAGGGACCTTGGCGATCTATTTCAATGGGTTAAAGTGGTTGACATGTATTTTTGTGGTTCTGGGTTCGAAGCAAAATGGCATGACTGGTTTTGTAGGAGTGTCTTTTGGAAATAACTCTTCTTTCTAAGACTTTTTATAGCAACTACACAAATTCTCCACTTTTCATATCATTTATAACTTCAATCTGCATATAAATTTGATTTTAAATTATAAAAAGCTTTAGATTTTGAAAAGAAGTGACTTCAAGGTTATACCTGTTATTCTTACTTTTAGATAAAAGACTTTGAGCTTGCCAGGCGCAGTATGAGTGTTACAATGTCCACATCTTTTGTTACTACACAGTTGGAAGAGAAGTGACAAAGACGCTGTTTGTACAAGATTATCCATAACAGACAGCTACAAGATACTTCCCAGCCTTACAGAGAAGATGTGTTATGATGGTGGTAAGGCATTGATAGCCCTTTGAATAAACAAAATAAAAAAAAATGGAGACGATATCTCCTAAGCTATAGAAGATAGGACAAAGGTATTGCCCAGAAAAGACAAATGAATGTAAGAGACAGCACAAAGAGGCTCCTTATATAAAAACAGACAATTTTCAAGAAGCTTAGGAAGGGGCACCTATTGGGACAATGTATAAGACAAAGGTAATGCAGTTGCAAGCTTAAAAAAAGAAATTGGAGACTAACCAAAGGGCCAGTTTGTATGGCCAAATGCTACTCAGGATATAGTGTACATAGGGAAAGAAAATAGATAGTTGTTTATAAAGGACACATTCATGAAGAGCAGGATGTCGAGTCACCATTCCCATGCGGTCACGCGGAACTGCGACCAGACCCAGGCTAAAATCCACGCTGTGGCCCAGCTCCTCCTGTTGTCTGGTTCACTTCGTCCCATCTGTACAGAATCCACCAATGGGGTGCAGGTATCCATGGCTGCTGCGAAGGAACAGATAAATGGGGCTCTGAGCCTCACTTTGGAGATTGTGGGCGATATATCAAAGACAATGAACGACTTTGAGAGCAGATGGAAGGTTATCTGTGATATGTTGTACAGGTTGAGTGATGCTGTGACGGTACTGGTGGAACTTTGCTACCATGTGACCTATGACAGCTTAGCCTCGGATAGGAATAACTGTAGTCAGGGACCGGAGATGTATAACAGCAGCGAGAGGAAGGACAATGATCCTCTAGTGGATAAATACAACGCCTCGTATGCCGGGTTGGAGATTAAGTTAAGCTGTACACAATTAAAGCGAGCAAGAATGGATGAACTCTCGGCTACCTTCATAATGGACATCTGCTCGAATATATCAAAATATATCTCCATATTGACGGATAACTGTCGTAATGCGAGCGAGAACGCAGCGGACTCTTCAACCCGGGATCAGTTCAAGCTTGGTATCAAGAGTGTCACGTGCGCTGCGGGGAGTTTGATCGCCAGTATTAAGTCTTACAAGGGAGATAAATCTTCTCAACACCATGCGAGAGTTGTCACATTCTGTGAACCAGTTCTAGCCGGTAAGTCTTCATGTTACACTAAATATTTCTTCTGATGAATTTACAGTTGTTAACGGTTCTTTATGGCCCAGTAGTTAAGGTGGTGGACGTATTACTCACGGTCCAGGGATCGATTTGAATTGATGCCTCTGTATTCCTTGTAATATCTCTTCAGAGCGCTTGACAAGTACTTGTAAATTGAGGAAACTCTAAGCATATATTCATGGGTAAAAGTTGTCAGTTTTAAAACTGATTTCCGTTTTATGAAAATTTGAGTTGCATGTAATTATGTTCTGAAGAAACCATCCAAGAATATTAAACCTGTTGATTTTTTTAAAAAGAACTTGTGTTTTAATGTTGTTGTTTTACCCTCCATTAGGGCAATTTCAACACCTCTTAAAATGGCTTGTTTCAAGAGCTTCCAGTCACCATACAACAAGGGCTCTGCCCTGGACCCGCTGGGGGCCCTGGCGGCCCCCAGCTACAGTTTCAGTTGTTTTAATATTTTACAACTTTCACCCATGTATATTTGAGTAAACAGTATATTTACACACTCATTTTTGCTGTCAAAATAGCTAAAACCCAGGAGCTTTCGGGGGGTTTGGCCCCCCCTGTTCCCCTACCAGGGTGCTGTCCTGGACTTAAAGGGGGGCCTAGGCGGCCCCCTTGACCCTCGGCCTTTTTCAGTTTTTTCCATTTTGCCAGCTTCCATCCCTGGTTTTATATATGTTGTCTGCAAGCGCTTTATACATGTTACTCCTCATTCCCCATTTGTGTTTCATGTGTCTTGTCAAAATGGAAGCAAAAGGTGATGGTAATGATTAATTATGAAAATCACATCTCAATTTGTTTCATTTATTTTTCATCATCTTGACCTTATCTGTTAAAAGCAATTATATTAATTGAAGTAAAGTTATAAGATGAAGTAACAGAATTAACCCATTACCAAACAATAACGACATTTGACCACTTTGTTGTTGACAAATCTGAAAAAAAAATGTTTGAAAGGGAGAAACTGCTTGTGACAAGTAATTTCTCCTTTTCCCACAATGTTTTCTAGTCTATCAGAAGATAACTTCCCAATTTCATTACATTTTTAAATGTCGTATGCAAACTTGGCGTTTTGTAAAGAGTTAAATCTCATATGGAATTTTTTATGATCATTTGTCAAATTGGAAAGCAATTACGGAGTAGAGCTATAGCACAATGATATTTGTCTCTGTGATTTTAGATAAAATTTGGATGTGAAAAGGAAACAAATCTCAAAGGAGCAATTCCTGGTGATATCGCAGTCTTTTTTTGAGTAGTCTCAGGGTTTTTAATTAAGAGTCGGCTGTAGGCCAATTTGACCACTTCAAATTACTTTTTGGTCGGAACAAATAACAAAGAATATGATAGGTGGTCATAAGTAAAACCTATTTTTTGTTGGATGTTTGCCTCCTCAAATCCAAATTTGGCCTCTTACTCCAAAAATTAATGACAACCCTGGGTCTGCTGCAAATTGCTAAAGCACAGAATACCTGAAACAGGTAAATGTGGTGTTTTTATGGGATGTTTGGTTCTGTTCTTACAGTTTTAGAAAGATTATACCTGATAAAAGAGTGTTCAGAATTTTTGTTTCTATTCTTACAGCCAGCCATGCTCTTGTATGTTTGGCCACGGAGGAAGAGTTTATTGATAAAGGGATGCAACTCTCTGATGAGCAGAAAGAAATACAAAAATCAGTATTTGGTATGTATGATAAGAATAAATTTGTATTTCTGATGTATGATAAAAATAATTGATGCAGTATTTGTAATGTACAAGCTATAGAAATCAGAATATATGTTTGGTCTTAATTAACTCATACAGGCAAAACTTCTCTTTCTTTTTTTTTCTTTTTTTCTTTAAACTTATTTCTTGATCTATACACATGAAATGTACATTAAGGAGAAAAACTGAAGAATTGATTTGAAAGAAAAGAAACCTTTCTATCACAGGGGTTTCTTTCAAATGTACAAAATAGTCAAGTATAATTTTCCCGACTCGAAAATTCTGATATATATGAAAGTGTGGATTAAACACTTACTCAAATACTCACTCCCACTTTCAAGAAGGTGTATGAATAAAGTATCCAGGTTTCTTTGAAATGTCAAATTAACTGTTAGTATTTTTGAATTGTTGTGTTCTGTGG
The DNA here is from genome assembly GCA_947846245.1 of Cerastoderma edule. Lineage (NCBI taxonomy): Eukaryota > Metazoa > Mollusca > Bivalvia > Cardiida > Cardiidae > Cerastoderma > Cerastoderma edule. Next base: position 7,546,217 of record OX401421.1, on the reverse strand, counting down.
TTTTCAATTCGTCTCAAACAAAACATCAGATGAAAGTATGTGTTTACCCTTATACTGCTGGAACCAACTTCACACTTATGCAAACAGGTTAGATCCAGGCCAGCTGCCAAGTAAATTGATCTAACCTGTTTGCTACTCTGAGTATCTTTCCTCAACAAAATTAAATAGATATATTTAAAGGTTTTAGAAAGCCGACGACACAAAAATGTATTTTTAGAAAATTGCCATGTATTCTAAGGGTTAAACAATAAAGTCACTCCCACTTCCAGGTCCGTGTATGAATATAGTGTCTGGATGTGTCCAGATCTGCAAGGTGGTCCGAGATTTCGCCCACGACACCACCAACTCCTCCTACATCCACAAGGTCAAGGTGTGCCACTCCTCCATCCACAAATCAACGAATCAGCTGAAGGCTGAACTCCAACGCCACGCCAAAATGGACTTCGGAGTGAAAGGTGTCAGCCCCCTACGGGTCCTCTTAGACGACAAGAACAGGGTCTCTCCGTCAGCAGACAGGCTCGATAATGGACTCGACAACCATAGAGAGTTGTCTCCCTTTGGTAGGAACTCTCCACAACCTGGAGGTAGTTTTGTGAAGGAGGAGGATGGTCTTACCAGGGAAGATCACTCTCCCAGGTCTTCTGTAGCCACATCAGAGTTATCCTTCTCAACAGGGTCTTTATCCAGATAGTGTTTCTATTAAGGTTGTAGTTAATACTCAAATTGTTTCTCTTCTCACTTTATACAACGCAATTTCTTTCTATAAACAGTGCACAAGGCAACATAATTTTAGTCATCTTAAATTGATAAGATGACAAAACTCAAGAGGAAATGTCTTATGGGTTAGAAGAAAAAATGTTCAAAAAAAAAAGGAAATTGCTATTTTATGCAAATTTTCATTCTTTTTATATGAATTGTTCTGTAAGAGATTTTTTTCGGCTTCTTTTAAAACTACTCGGAAATACACGCTCATTGTAGTTTCCTATTGTTTGCATATTAGGACCAGACATAAAAATAACTCCAACGTTCTCTTGATGGATATATAAAAAGGTTAGTTAAGCAAATACACCAAAAGAAGAGACGGCTTGAAGTGAGCTAAAGATCTTTTTTTGCCTGATAGTTTTCATGGTAATGTCTTCAATATATAATTTCAAAAGATTTTGTACAAGTCTTTAACTTATAGATATTCTAAGCGCTATACATCAGATATATGTATTCCTGTAGCCAGTAGAGATTACCTGTAGAAATAACTGTCATACTAACAGTACTGTGTCCTGAAGGGTCCTGTGTGACCCAGTGGTAAAGGTAGCAGTCTGAGAACTCAGGAGTCTTGGGTAGGAGCCATTTTGGTACCTCTAAGGTTTTTCATTAAGAGCCGATTGCCGATGCAAACAATCGATTAACCCTTTACCAAACGTTACATTTTCGACTCCCAAATTGAAAAAGTTTGCAGACGACATTTCAAAATGTGAAGAAATTACAAAACAATCATCTGATAGGGTAGAAAACATTGTGGAAAAAGGAGGAATTGCTCATTAAGAGCAATTTCTCCTTTTCCCACAATGTATTCCAGAGTCTTCTGCAACAAACTGGTCAAAATGTCGTTTTTGTTTGGTAATTGGTTAAAATCCCTTGTTTATAGGTTACTTCATGCCCAGTCATAAAGTCTTATTAAAGAGGGTTGTTTGGCTGAATCAGCTAGATCTCACCCTGAATCTGTTACTGCAAATCTTAATGAAATCCCTGACCTCTGGTTTTGTGGGAGTATCCTTTGGCAAGACACTCTAGAACCCTACCCTAATAGCATGAATCCAGGAAATCTGTAACATGATTGAAAAGATGATTACACAGGCTTTGAGTCCATTTAAGCAAATTATCAAATAATGGCCCATAGGTCAAGGTGTGGGATATGCAACAGGTAGCCAAGGTTCATTTCTAGTACTGGTAAAATCCAGGAAAGCTGTTATGTAACTGAACTAATGCTGGCAGGGTGTTGAAACCCATTCAAATGAATCAACAGTATCCACAATATCAGTATTTTTTTTGTTTTAATTTTTGTGTACTTTGTTTCATTATTGATGTGTTTTTTATGTTGTTCATGATTACTTTTTGGTATGTTATGGTTATAAATGAAAACAAAAATGGGAGGTAAACATCATTTTTCCTTCTTCAACCTATCACCTATGTCATTGGTTCTCTTATATATATATTTGGGTTGTTTTGGTAATTAATGGATTTTTTCCACTAGTCTTGCTTTTGTTTTTGTTCATAACTTTGGGGTTTGCAATATCCATATTAGGGATTTTTTTATTTCTTTTTTTCAATTAACGTTTTGCTGTAGTTTTATGTCTAACCTGAAGACATAATCACCTGTTTACCTTTTTCTTCCCTTCATTCTATACTGTAAGAACTCGATAGAACTGGATGTCTTAGATACAATGTCAATGAGTAATTAACCCTTTCCCAAACAACAAATTTTCCACTGTCCCAAATTGAAAGAGTTTGCTTACGACATTTCAAAATGTGATGAAATTGGAAAATATTTGTTAGGTAGAGCAGGAAACCTTGTGGGAAAAGGAAAAATTGCTCGTTATGAGCAATTTCTCCTTTTCCAACAAAGTTTTCTAAAGTTGTCTGCAACAATGTCGTTACTGTTAGGGAAAGGGTTAAAAAATATGGATAGTGTTGATATAGTCATGAAATATAGCATAAAAGATTGAGCTACTTTGACATCAGAGTCACAAGTGGAAATTGTGCTGTTTGTGAGTAGAACCTTCATTATCCCTTGGAATGCTGGGTAATTTTCTAAAAATAGATTTGTGTGTCGTCTGCTTTCCAAACCCTTTAATATCTATTCAATTTTGGTGTGGAAAAATACTCAAATTAGCAAACAGGATAGATAACAGGCCAGTGGCCAATTTACTTTGCGGCTAGCTTGGATCTAACCTGTAAGCATGAGCATGAAGGTGGTTCCAGCACTATAAGGGTTAGCCTCATTTTATTTTTTGAAATCTTGCATCTTTGGTATTTAATTAAGGAAAGGTAATTTAGGTATTATTTTTTTCATCATTTTGTTTTTTTTAGTGGTTTTCTGGTCAACATATTTTGTTTATTTTATTCCTTTTTTTGGTTTATTGCATTTTGGCAGCAGGCTTTTTTTCTTTATTTTGTTAATGTAAATTGTATTCATTTCTAAAACTGATATTATTTGTATGATTTGCTTATTACAGTGTAATTTTGTTCTTAGACTCAAAAGAAATATTTAACTATGCTAAAGTTTCGCATTACTCTATCATTAACAAGAAACATCTGCAACATATTGGTAATTTAAACTGTTGGGATGTTGTGTCATTTGTCGCAGAAGTTATTGCAAAAGTTTGGATGATGTCACATACCTTTAGTTTGCAGTATTTTATAGGATGTAGGTTAAATTATATGTTATCAATGCTCATTTAGATTGTCTTAAGCATAATCTATCGAGTCCCAACAAATCATAATTTAGATAAGAAGTTTGATATTTTAATCAAGTGATATGGGTTCATTAGTCAGGATGAACAGTTCTCTATGTTCAGAATTAGTTTATTAAGTTGCTGTAAACTTTTGATATGCAATTATTTTTCACTTAATACACAATTTGTATTCACTTGTGTGTGTATACTAGTCCATTAGTCTTTAAATCTAGTCATGCCTCTGTCAAACAACTAATCTGTCTCCAAAAAAAATGGAAATTGAGCAAAGCCGCAAGGTTAATGGTAATACATGTATGCTAGAATTGTTTTTTCACAACCAAAGCAGGTTAGCTAGTTATCTTTTTATCACAATGTTTTAAGATGTTGTCTTCTGTAAAGGCCTTTAGTATCACGCTATACAATGTATCAGCACTGTTCTGCAGAAAGATGATATAGAAATAATTTGTTTCTATCCCATTATGCCCACACTTATCTTGTACCTTCTATTTTAACATTTATAGTTTTAATCCCCATTACCTCACTTTGCCTCTACTATTGCACATGGCTAAGAACATCATTGAGGCAAAATTATAGTTAGGTGCACAGTAGCTTTTTATTCTATTATCGCTATTGTTTCCAAATGTCAAAAAACAAATAAGAGGAATATATAATCATGATTATACATGTAAGTGTTTGATCATCGAGTTCATTTACTTATTCACAATAAATACAGTGATTAGTCCTTAATTCAATACAATGGATATGAATAGACTAGTTCTTGATTTGGATTGATTTTTAAACCCCACTAATAAGACGGGGCGATCATCATGGCTCCCGATGACCGTGTTATAGTGAGGCTGCAGTGTACTATTATAAAAGGAAAGGGTTTTGAATTATGTTGTTTAGCATTAACAGTTTTGGGGTTTTTTCTGTTTTATTTTTTCAAATTGAAACAGTCACAAAATTGATTATGGAAAAGAAATCAATACTTATAGTTTTGGACTGTTATTCTGTTAAAGTGATTCTCGTAAATCATAGTAGTTCAGTTGCTCGACTTTCTTCTTAGTGCAATTTTTGTAAAATGCTTGAATAATTTTTATGGATGCTAATCCCATAAAAACTTGTGTAATGTTTCTGTTATGTTTAGGTTTGAAATATATCTTGAAGACCTTATATGTAATTGATTTATTTTATACTATAAATACATTTTAATTTGTATCCAATATTATTCTCGTTTTTGGTTGACCTACAGAATGTGTTTGGTCCTTCCTATCTTGACCAGCCATTATGGGTAGTAATGCTTGGAGCTTTCTTCCATATAGAAAGAGTAAGACATAGAATATGATTTAATTTTTGTGAAATTGATGCAATAGACATAGGAAAGTTGAGATGAATAATTACCCCAATGTGATTGTGAGTGAATTGAGAGCCAGAGAGCAGTTTGATATTGAGAGGAATTGCATCTGTCAAATATAAAGACATGTAACTTTAAAACTCAAAATAAGGGAAACGGCTTGTTTCTTCTGCTACATTTGGCTAACCCCCCCTTATTTATGTTACTTCCATTCACACATCTGTTATGGACTATTTTACGAAATAACAGTGACAATAGGATAGATAAACTATTAGGAGCAATTTATCTTTATGTCAATATGGTTTCTTGCAAATGTCTTAAACAGAACGTTTTGATGTGGGTTTTTTCTTGCCATTGTTTTGTCGCCTGATGTAGTTAAATGCAAAAATTTACTAGTCATTCATTTACAAGTGTGAAGCACTTACTATTTTCTTAAGATGAACTCTAAATATAAGGGAATTGGGGTATTGTTTATTTGAGGGAATAGATAATTATCATGGTAACGTTTCACAAAACATTGTACTCTAAGAATTTCTGCAAGTTCAAAACAAACTTCCACCTCATTTTGATAAGTGAGATAAGCAATGATATGTCGTATCACAATATCTTACATTTATTTATGATGCTATTCATGTATATCAGTTTTTATTTACTCAACTATTTTCGAACAACTATTTCCCATAAGTTGATTTTTAAATCAGTTCCTATGTATTTAGTCTTTACCATTCTAGATTGCAGTGTGGACATTTTTTTATTTATGTACATTGCATGTAGATGGTAGATAAGATTTAACAATTAATAGATAGATTAGACATTTTGAAATGAAATATATAAATATTACCTCTGTTCAAATGCCACACAGTATCTTGCCTTTCGAAATTTTACATTTGCTTGTTTTTGATGGCCCAATGTTGAAATGCCACATTTTATCTTGCCTTTTATAATTCTGCATTGCTTGATTTTGTTAGCCAAATTCGAAAATGCTTCACATCTAGCCTTTTAAAATGTTTCATTTGCTTGATAATGTCGGCTCAATGTTCAAGACATGATATCTTACATTTTAGTTTGTTTATACAAAGAATAAGGAAAGTTATACCTACTCAATCTGATGTCAGCCTCTCACCTTAGGATATCTAACCTCAATCTGATGTCAGCCTCTCACCTTAGGATATCTAACCTCAATCTGATGTCAGCCTCTCACCTTAGGATATCTAACCTCAATCTGATGTCAGCCTCTCACCTTAGGATATCTAACCTCAATCTGATGTCAGCCTCTCACCTTAGGATATCTAACCTCAATCTGATGTCAGCCTCTCACCTTAGGATATCTAACCTCAATCTGATGTCAGCCTCTGGAAGGAATAAGTGATAACTTTACATATGAATGAGACCTATCTCTGAGGGACCAATTTCTTTGAATTTTGTTTTAATCAAAATATGACGTTTTGTGTTTAGAAAAAAATGGTTAATAATTAGTGTGCAAATTGGTATCTCGTTAACTACTGTAAGGAATATTTTGAAACTTCACAGATCTGTTTTGGATTGTTATGTCAGGTCACTGACAAAGTATGATAATTCTGGCTTGGGTTATAAGCAAAGCATGTACCTGTTTGTACTGAGAAAACTCCTGTTTAAAGTTGTGTATGCTTTCCTGAACTACTGAAGGTATTAAAAGTTCACAGGGCAATTGATGTCATAGATTAACATGTCTTGACTAAGTTCCATAACTTGGGCAAGGATTTAAAGATTCTATTCCCCATTTTGTATCCAGATAGTCTGGAATAACATTACATGTGCAACTCCATTTATATGACACAAATTACTGTTCATTTCCTACATCTGTCTTCAACATTTTGTCAAATAGTTCAGTGTTCTGTCTTGTGCACATCCCTTGTTATTAAAGGCCCATTAAAGGAGATTGATGCTATATCAAACTACATTATTTGGTTAACTTTTGGACAAATAACCCACATTATTAAGTTTTATCATTCAGATTTCCTGATTCTTCATCTCTGACCTTGACAGTTGATGCACACATTTTTTAACCGGCCAACCAGAATTCCGTTATTTTAAATATGTAAACAAACAGGTTGTTGATAAACATGATTCAATTGGAGACAACTATATTTCAAGCACAAACTAACTTATTTTAAATGAGTCCTTTAAATAGGGTCTCAATGCATTCCTAAACTAATTCTCATCACGTTTATGAACATAATAAAAGAACTCCATATATTTTTTCAGTAATTTATTTGTACTCCTCTCCTTTGATGTGCCTTTAAATCTGCTTGATATCATGACAGTACATATAAATCTGTGTTCATCCATTTCTGTTTTACAGGTGATATTAGTGTCATGACTCATCAATTATAAGTAGATTTCCAAAATGTTTCTACTCAGTTATAATAACATGTCAATACAATTTATGCATAATTTATATATTACGTTTAACTCTTTACCACATGCAGACGACATTTTTTACTTGAAGCGGACGACTTTAAAAAAGGTTTGTAAACAGTTGAAAGTCATTTCAGTTCTGCTGTTGTGATATGTTAAAAGTTTGAAAAATGCATCGTGGTAAAAGGAGAAATTGCTTTTGACAAGCAATTTCACCTTTTGCCACAATGCTTTTTGACAGTCATCTGCTGCACGAAGCAAAACTGGGGTGTTAAGTGGTAATGTTTTTACTGCTTGTTATCTGGAGCAATTAAAACTCTTACGACACAATCTGTAATTGCATTTCATCTACTTCTGAAGAATCCATGTTAGAGCAATTGGGATACTTTTACTCAAATACAGTATGCATTTTCCCATTTCCGAAAAGTTGTCTTTGATCAGTCCATTAAATCCTGCCTGGGGTTGGTTGGTTAAAACGTATTTGTTTTGGGTAAATATCGTTTTAGGGGTGATATGGTCTTCTTATGAGAATGTGTACTTACAATAGAAATATGAGATGATGTATATTAACCTTAATCCAATTAAAACAAATCCATTAAAATCGCTTTTTATGTTTTCCTTTTTTCTTCACAATGCCTTTTTTGTTTGTGTTTAAAGTGTTGACTGAGAGGCTTTGAAGGATTTTTCGAAGACATTATTTGTTTGGTACAAGTATATTGCATTGAGTGTTTTTGTATTTCATTGGAGAGCGATATAAACCTATTTTTATATCCTGACTATTTCTACGTCCAGTATTGCATATACACGGCTGGTGACCGCTTTACCGCACCACCGCTGTGCTGACGACGAAATCGGTTACGCAACTTCCGGTTTAGTGTTTTGAGGTTAGGTTTTTGCTATTTTTCTGCATTTTCAGACAAGAAATCTAAAACATAATTTAACCCTTGTTTGATTCAACAGCATATAGGTCAGGTTTCAGTTTTAACTCGTGGAATTGGCTGAGATTTTGTAATCTTTCCTCGATTCCCGATGGCGAATGCATCCTTGTCCGCCAAACTTGTACTACTTAGTTGTAGTGACGTTCAATCAATTAGAGTTGAGAATTTTGATCTTGACACAATTCAGAACCCGTTAAAGATTGCCAGTATTCATTCTATTGTTTATATTCTTAAACCTTCTAGTGCTGGAACCGACTTCATGCTTATGCAAACAGATAGGATCCAGACCAGCCGCCAGGAAATTGGCGACTGGCCTGTTATCTAACCTGTTTGCTACTCTGAGTATCTTTCCTCATCAAAGTTAAGCAGATATGTAAGGTTTTGGGAAGCAGACGACACAATAATCTAGTTTTATCAAGCATATTCTGAGGGTCAAAATATTTGTTTGGTCGAGTGGTTAAGTCGATGGACCTGCAAATTGAGTTTTTTTTCGGTTCCGAGTCCTGCCGACGCCACTCGTTTCGCATGTACGCCCTTTGGCTGAACAGTAAGATGGATAGACTTGTACTTCTCTAATCAAGAAAGGCCGAGTGTAGGTGAAGAAATAACAACTCGGCGTTAAGTCTTATAATAAAAAATTGACGATTTTCCTCCAACCATGGATCGACCCGGCATTTTCGGATAGTAGTTTCCAAGTCGCATCTACTCGACAGTCTCCGGCACAAGCCATTAGATATACCTTGTAGTTAGTTCATGAATAGACCAGATATCGTGGGGAAATTCGGCTGATATCCGCCGGAAAACATACCTGGTTACAATATTGCACTCTAAGGGACTAAGTATTTATGTAGATTCACAAACGTTGGTTAAATATTACAATTGAAATTTCATATTCATATTTTCTCAATCGTATATACTCGACAATCTCCGGCTTGTTCCGCCATGTTGCAGGACTACTTTCAAAATGGCTCCCCATTACCTCCGAGGTTATTTTAAGAAATAAATCGAGGTGTTTCGAGTGGTACTTTGCGGATCTATTTGCTTATTAAAACCCAGCCATCACTTATTAATTGTGACGTGTCGTAAATAGGTCACGTGTGGTAATCGGTGATAAACAACGGTGACAAACTGGTCACTATTTTATGATTGGGCTTTCACGCGCCTGTCAGCTGGCTGGACAGGTTAACGACCAATGGCTATCTATCACACAGGCCCAGTACTGTTACTATATCTACTATATACATGTGCAGCATTGGCCAACCCTCTTCATGGAATGGGGTCTTAAAAGGACCTGTATCCCTTCCCGCCAATAAAATTACCATCCCCCTTCTCCTGTGAAAGGGCCGCCACTTCATCTCTTCATCGCACACGGACGGTTGCTGTCTATTTTGTCTCTCCTCAAGACCTCCTTACTTTCTGAAGCCCAGCATCTAGATTCCATTTCCGTGTCGAAGCCGGTATTTGGCTGATCACCTCTCAGTGTGTCCTACCCACCCCTTTTGCACTGTTTAATCGTTTCTGGTTCTTTACCACAAGTCCTGGTTAGATATACAGTCTGGCGATTTGATTCGTAATGAAAACACATTTGGCTTGTGTTTATGCAGACTAAGCTTATCATCAGGATTAGTCTTCACACGTATTCATGTTTTCAGATTCTTAAAAATGTCTGTGCTGTATTAATGCATATGGATATCATTTTCATAACAGTCACATTCATGTACGTTGCATATAACCATACAACTTAAGAAGAATTGACTTTACAATTCGATTTAGAACAACATGTTGAAGACACGTAATTGAAATTAAGTTATAATTTAATTAGTCAACGAAAAAAAAAATATGATTGAACAGATCAATGCATAGAAGAACAACTGAAGCATATGCAGTTTATGGTTGACAAAGAAACAATTAACTCATTTACATGTATCTCTGCATACAATTGCAAAATACATGAAGAACAGTGTTAATGCTGCGTTTAATCTATAAAAATTCCGTCATGACATTCAATTCAGAACTTCAATGAACCTGTATTTCACATGAAATTAGAAATACAGGGAAATAAAATGGCAATACATGTATATTTGAATGGTCAAGGGAAAAGAAAAGGAAAAAAAACCGGAAGTACATATGACTGAAAGCGTTGGTATACAAATGTACTTTTAACCCTTAGTATTCTTGGCAATATTCTAAAAATGAATTCTTGTGTCGTCTGCTCTCCAAAGCATTAAACATCTGCTTAATTACGTTGAGAAAAGATACACAGAGTGGCAAAAGGGTTTGATCACAGGCCAGTCGCCAATTTACTTGGCGGCTGGCCTGGATCTTACCCGTTTGCCTAAGATAGGCGTAGGTTCCAGCACTACAAGGGTTAATCCCAATAGTTTCGCTATGACACTGCGATGTTGACGTTCTAGGTATGTACAGTGCAGCTGTTTTCCTAGTAGCCCACTCAAAATGACACTACGACCAACATGGCGGCCTTGGCGGGTCACACCAATCCCATAAATCATACAAACAAGGAACATGTTCATTCTCGGCTTTCTTCGTAACTATGAAAAATCACAAGGGAGGCATCATCATCTTTCTTTGAAACTGAACATAGCCAGTAGTTATAGTTATATAGAAAATAGATGGTTGGTGTCGTGAATCGAAAATGTTATCGGGCAAGGCTTAGGATAAAGTAAGTTACAGACAAAGGTCCCATAGGGGTCCTCTTCGTCAGAGCCGTACACAGATTTTCCCGTCTTGTAGCGGCTTTCCTTGATGCACCAGTACTAGGCTAGGGCTCCGAAGAACATGCCATCTGTTGGGGCTCTGAAGAACATGCCATCTGTTGGGGCTCCGAAGAACATGCCATCTGTTGCTGCTATTGACATGTCTGATTCAGATTCTGAAATTTGGAAATGTGTTCTTTATGTAAGCGTGTAATCATTCCGTTACGTTAAATGTGCTTTTTATCCTACTATGATTATGATTAATCTCATGCCATTTCTCAATCTACGATTGGTAAGAAAAAGAAAAAGATGATTCCCCCATATATCATGTACCTATTGATTTGTATTTACTCGTGTATTATTTTTCAAACGATTTGAATAATAAAATGATTTTGACTTGACTTGGTAGTTTGGTTTATGTGTGTTTTAACCAAAAGTAAAATTTTCGAGTGTCTGTGATTCAAAGGATTGCAGACGATATTGCAAAATGTGATGAAAATGAATAATAATCTTCTGATAGGACAGAAAGCATTTGGGAAAAGAAGAAATTACTCATTAAGAGCAATTTGTCCTTTTCCAACAATATCCTTTAAGAGTCGTCAGCAACAAACTGATCAAATATCGTCATTGTTTGGTAATTCGTTCAAAACCCTTTATTAAAGTGTTCCATTGATATCCTGACTATCAGTGCATATAGCTTTATATCCTTGTATGTCCTTACCAGAACTTCTCATTTCTTTCCTTGTAGTTGTTTACCCATCGATCCGCTGTAAATGATATGTCATCGACGAGAAAATCTATAAATCAGTTCACAATGACCGTGTTGAACAATGCAAAATAGTATTTATGGAGAACATAATTGATCACATGGTTTATATTTTGACCACCACTTCGGAAGTACCGTATAATATCAAAGGTCTTGATTTGGTGCGAGTATTGGTTGTTCTCTTACAAGCAAATGAGCCTTGTCCTTTCTTTTTTTGCCGGAATCTATCTTTTTATTCAATATTCCACTCATTACCCCTTGGTACATAGAAGGGACGCCCTTGATGCATTATATAAGTTGTTTGTCGTGATGAGCCGATCTGAGTCAAAACCCAAGGCAATGCAAAAACGAGAAAAAAATCATGTTGGTAGTTTGGTAGAGCCTTATACAACATGTAACGCTTGTTTTATGTGGCTATCATGGTGTTTTATGCTCATTTATCATAATCAGAAAGATATAGGTTCTATACCCAACAAAGGAATAACCACTTTTGTAATAATTGCATTTTCAAGAGAATTTACCATAAACACAATACAAATACAATGCACAGGAGCTAACATACAAAAGTATACCGCCAACTCCCTTAACTGTCATCTGTTGGTTGATATTGAATTATATCATCACAAATAACGCATTTTATTCACTAGATTAACCGGTATATGTAATAAATCATCATTGTTTGCCGCACACGTTTCTGATCACGTGTCAATCTGTCGGGAAATCTATGACCAGAACAAGAGGACACAAGGACATGCGCAATGAAGCAATGTCACAGATCCTACTGACCTTTTGTCAATTTGCGATCCTACCGTGCAAACGTAATTTCTCGTGTATTGTCGTAACCTGAGATTTTATTGGATGATCGCGATGGTTTGAGATTGCTTACCATGTGTTGTGGTCAATACCAATTAATGTCCCATAGAGAAGTTTCCTTCTGTAACACACAATTTGCTATATTAGTCACAATCAGATCAGAATCAGAATGATATAAGTTGACCTATACAAATACATTATTTGTGCTGAAATAGTGCCCAGTAAAAAGTGAATTATCGCCCTTGTTATATCTAGATAAAATATTGACAAACTTAAAACTTAAATTGAATACTTTGTAGGTTTCTGTCCACGAATTTGAATAAATTATCAAACCAATAATTCAAAAAGTACAAAGCGGGGTTATAGTTCTTGAGTATGTATCTACAACTTGCTTTATTAATAAAAAAAAATAAAGAGGGTTGCATTCAAAACTTGGAGCGTTTATCGATGGTTTTCAATCGCCTGCGTATTCTTTTTATAGGAAGATCGAGCGTTTTATCAGACATGAGCTTCAGAGTTTTAAATGATATAAGAAAGATAAGACAAATAATGATTTCCAAGATGCGGTTTAATCTATTTGTTTGATTCTAAGCTCCTGTCAGGTCACGGAACTAAGAAATGATTACCTCTATCACAAGCGAGAAACATTGCATTTCTAATCATCACCGTGACCCAAGTTACCTTATTTCTACGAACCTCGCATTACTAACCCTTACAATGCTGGGATAGTCTTCATTCTTTTGCAAACAGGTTAGATCCAGGCTAGCCGCCAAGTAAATTGGCGGCTGGCCTGTGATTTAGGCTGTTTGCTAATTGAGCGTCTTTCCTCATCAAAAGTAAGCAGATGTTTAAGGTTTTGAAAAGCAGGCGACACAAAATTAACCAGCATTCTAAGGGTTAATGATACGTCTCTCTTTATTCAGATGTTAATGTGGTTATATTAAGCTCTAAACACGTGCACATTTGTACCGTGCAGTCATGAATAATGTATTGAGTAATGAACTGACCTCTCACACGACAATGTATCATTTTACCTCATTCACTGCAGAAAACACGAGCCATCACTGTGGCAGAAAGATGTATGCCTTATTTCGTACTGTTCACCTATTTGTACGGTTCCGATATACATATATCGCACTGAATTCACAAAAAAACAAAAACAGTTTAAGCCGAAACCTTCAAAGAAACATTAAGCCAAAAGGTTCAACTAAACATTTGGCTAAATAGCCCCAAGAACATTCTATCCGAATGTTTCCAAGAACCGTGTATCTAACCAGCTTCAAGAAGCATTCGCCTTAATTGTCCCAAGAAACATAATTTTAGAAACCAATCGCTTAGTAGTTTCATTTAATTGTCCAAAGTAGCCTCAAACAAATATACTGTGAAATGGTTGTAAGAAACATTCTGCCGAGTAGCTATAAGAAACATTAAGTTGAAAAGCTTCAAAGAACCGTCAAGCCAAAGCTGTCCCAAGAAAAAATATAGCCAAAGGAGATTCGAGAATCATTTACCCATACCATTTCGATAAATCATATTGATAAATGCTTGATCGAAAGTCTTACAAACAAGTTTGCAGAAACATTAGGTCAAAGACCTTTTCAAAGGTTTTCATAATCAAAGATCTACAAAAACATGTATACAAAATGTTTTCAGAATTATCTTCAGACCTTACGTAAGGCTCCAATAAATGTCTGGCTTAAAAGCTCATTAATTCTAAAATCAAATGAAATGGCTTCAAGAAATAGCATATAGTCAAAACAAAAGACTGAATAGGTACAAATAACCGTCATCTTTCTAAGATTGTGTATCCAAAGGAACGTAAACAGTCGGCAATATTATCAGAGCAATCAGTCTTTCCGTAAATATTCATTCTTAATAAAAGACCTCTTGGTAAAGTCGATAAGATATTGCGACGTTCCTGGATCGGAACACACTGGTCAGAGCTGATGCTGTTTGCCCTGTCATAAGCCAACAGTGGTTTCCTGACTTCGCCCGTCCTATTTTCCAGCTCCTGACCGCATACATTGTTATATTACTCGAATCAGCTCGTCTTTACCGATAGTGTCATCGCGAAGACCTCCAAAATTTACATAATCATAATCTGGACGGTTTTGTATATGATTCAACGGACAGTTTTATCACCTTTTGTCCACACGGTCCGTTACGGTAGAATGGTGGATAAAGCGATGACCACTTTCTCGTCGAACGCGCGTGTCATTTATCAAATATAACCACGATAAATGTCAATTACGGGAAAATCATTTAGAAATGCGCGTTTTTCGCCTCATGTTCTTACGTTCGTCACAAATGGACGTTTCGATTGGTCGAACGGGTCACGTGGTTGCGTTTCTGCTCTCTCATTGGTCGCGGTTGTCACGTGATAAAACTCTGGTTCAAGCTCGGTTACTGCAAGGAATTGCTCGCATTTCGTCAACAACGCTGCCCAGTCGTTAATCAAATTTCCGAATCGATGATTGGAAAGTGATTTTTACCGGACTGTTAATCAATTCACAATTTCATCCAAGAAATGGGATTATCCAACGTTTTACTGGTTGTGATCGGCGTACTTGGTAAGTCTAACACACGTTTCGTTTTCTTTCGCCCTGCTATTGAGCCTTAGTCGGTGTCGACAAAATAAGCGCATTATTTTCTTACAACACTTAGATTGCTGGATAGTTTTCTAAAAAAATGTGTCTTTTTTTAGTTTTGTGTCGTCTGATATCCAAAACCTTAAAGATCTGATTAATTATGACGAGGAAAGATATTCTGAGTAGCAAACATGTTAGATCACAGGTCAGCCGCCAGTTTACTTGGTGGCTGGCTTGGATCAAACCTGTTCACATGAGAATTAAGTCGGTTACAACATTATAAGGGTTAAATCTAAACATGGAGATTGGCCTGAGGTTGAATCTCTGCATGCCCTAGAATACAGTAATGGCTGGTTTGAAGCCGGTGAATAGATCTTTAACGCTGTGACTACTCCCTATTCTTAACACGGTACGAATTACCTGTTAACTAGTAGATCCGATATGGATGGATATTTGTTATCAAATCTTCTTTCTCCCTCGATGGAAAAAGATTGAATAGGAACATCAGCGTTCATATGTCAATATAATGATACAGTATATGGATTCCTAAGTGTTTGCATCCTTTTTAGTTTGCCGAATTGTTTTCACGGAATTAAAAAGAAATCATATTCTTATCATAAAGGGTATATGTGTAAGCCATGCCATTTCCTATCAACTTTTAATTTTTGTAAATGTTCGAAAGGTTTGTGATATCAACCGATTTCTAAATCAGAATGAATATCTATAATGTATCTTTCAACACATATCTTTAAAAACTCTTGGAAAGTTGTCGAACCAATATCCTCTAATGACCCTACTCATGCAGGTACTCGTTACAAATATCATATTTCACCCACTTAATGAAGATGGAATCGAATGTAAAATTGTCGCGAATCTAGCTTTGCTTAAATCCTAGATGTCTTCGTGTTGCGTTTTTCTTGCAGAAGCAGCCACGTTGTAAATCGATTCTTTACGTGTCATGTTTGTTTTTACATTTGCCGTAAGAGGCTTAACCAGTGATTGTCATACTTTTTTTTACATCAGTTTACTTTATATCACACCAACAGTATTCCATGCAGTTTGAGATACTTGCCCCATGAGTGAGTAGGAAAGACTGTTCAGTACTCATATCTACAACGGTTGGTAACTTAGTGGGTTATAATCATTGACATGGTCCTCTTTATTCACAAATTGATCAACAATGTTATTTCTCTGACTTATATGATGTTATCCGCTGTTATCCTTGTATACGTCAAATACTCTGACTTGAAGGAATGAGACAGTTTGGATAGTATTCGTGCTTGACTTCCGTAATATTTTGCATCGTTATTTATTGTTCATGAACAGATGCATGACAGAACATAAGTACAAACATATTATCATATCAAGACAAAAGAATGATACTACATGAAAGAAGAAATCTAGAAAACAAAAAAAATGAAACGGATAGATATGAATAGAAATTGGTACACACAATGTACATGAGTTAACTAATCAATTATTAATCAATACATTGATAAACCAAATAATCCAACAATCATTGAATGAACGAACCAATGAATGAATGAGTTAATGAATAAATCAATTTACTAATTAATTAAAAACAAGACAACGACAACACTCATCATATAAAGAAGTACGAAAGGTGTCAAACCTTTCAATAAATCAATGAAACAAATGTGAAAAGAAACCTAAATGATCTAATTAACATATAATCGCGAAAAACCCATTGTGTGTCATAAGTCGTTTTGGTGGAAAACTTTATGCGCAAAAGGTAGAGTTATTTACGAGGTGGAGGGATCGGAAATATCCGGATAGTGACGGCTTTACGATCCGAGTAGGGCTGACGTTAATGATTGCCGCGTTAGTCACTTCAACACACAAACACATACATCAGAAAAAAAATTGGTTATGCTGGACACAAGAAAAAAAAAGAAATATACGAGTGAGTTCATCTCATGCTACAAATATGTAATATCTCTTTTGAAAAGATGGACATAATATGTCAACGTCTTCAATTGATATTGCTTTGGCATTTGGATGGCTTCTTTTGTTGTTGTTGTTGTTGTTGTTGTTGTTGTTGTTGTTGTTGTTTCTGTTGACGCACCTAGCCCTGCTACAAGGCGCGAGATCAGTCAAGTAAAACTATGTAATTATCCCTTTCCCATCTAATCAGATCTTTCACATGTTATTTCTTCAATTAGATCTTTCATGTGTTCAAATGTGTGATAAAAAGAGAAAAACAAGTCTTTTAACTTGTGATACCCTGTAGATAAATGTGAATTTGTGTGTCACCACAAATCATCATCTTTGTCCAATCCCCTTCTGGTGTTAACCGAATCTAGATGAACTAGCGTAGAATATTAAGGCCGAATGCTGACAGCTCTTGTGATACCTTCTTGAGTTTAAAGAACACTCTTGTTCATATAACGGTCTGTTTTTCTTTTCGCCCATACTAATTAATCCAATACCATCTCAATGTTATCTACTTACATTTGTAGCCCAGCTCAAACCGATCATGGTGAACAATCGGCTTTGACATACAATGATCTCCTCTTAGCCCAAGTTAAGACTTTTTCATTTTACAATTGTTTTTCCTTAACGACAGCGTATTATCGAACTAGAGTATTTAACTACACATGATCTGATACACGTTATTTATGGCAAATAAATCATTTAATGGTAAAACGTAGGATACCCATGATCCTCCATTTTGAACTTAGCCCAAGTTAACACTTTTTCATTTTACAATTGTTGTTTTCCTTAACGACAGCATATTATCGAACTAGAGTATTTAACTACACATGATCTGATACACGTTATTTAAGGCTAATAAATCATTTAATGGTAAAACGTAGGATACCCATGATCCTCCATTTTGAACTCATTCTTTCATCGGATTATTTCTGTCGTTGTGGAATATGTATATATGGTATACATCGGTCGAATCCGGAACTATTCGCACTTAACCGAATAGTTCCGGCCTCGGCCGATATGATACCGAGACTAACCGAAGTAATCCGACGAAAGACTGAGTTGCAAATGGCGGATTCTAGGCTTTCTAGCTTAAATGTTATAAATTGTGTTGTATAAAAAGAAACCTATGTTTATGTATATGAAAAAGCCGAATGAAAGAAGACAACACAACTTTATTCTTTCAGCCCTGACAGACGCCACTAACTTTCGACGATTTTCAGGCAGACGGCGTTCCTTCAACAAACACTGGCATGGAAAACAATGTAAATACAGTATAACGTTTTATTGTCATGAATTTAAGATAATCCATGTCTGAATTGCTCTAGATTTAAACAAACCCAAACAATTAAAACAAAGAAACGAACCGTGGTAAAGGCAGTCATTCTAAGTAATACTGTGACAGGTAAACGAACTAGGTCATGACGAGCAATTCTGCCATAAGGTGACATTCATTTCATTGGCAAACTACTTTAACCACTTCTCGTGATATATTATAAGCCGGTTTTCATTGAAACATAAAACAATATTAGTTATCATAGCAATATTGCTGAAAAAGATTGTGCGACGAACACTTCAAACAGTTCGAAAGCGTTGCCATAAAAAATGGACTTGCGATTCGAGGTGCCTCAATATTCTTTCAATTCTTGAAAAATGTATTGTTTCAAAGGTTTAATTGCTGCATAAAATGGCGGTTTTTGGACACTCTACATTAACAACATTACATACTTCATGGGCTTTTACTAACAGATATTATGGTGTTGAAATCAATTTACAAACACATTCGAAATGTACGAGCTTCCTAATTAGTGCGGGTTAATAGGCTTAATTGATTACTCTACATTTTTCTTTCCAGTTCCACAGAATGGATACGGATACTGTAAGTAAATCTTAATCTTTCTATTAAAGACTTGATTAGAAAATCAAACACTTCATTTTTGATCAATTAGGAAATAAACGCTTTCAAATTAATTCATTTTGATAAGAAACGACAAGTCTTCAACCACCGAAATTGAAAGAACTATATTGTTCAACACTTGAATAGGAAC
The DNA here is from genome assembly GCA_947846245.1 of Cerastoderma edule. Taxonomy (NCBI): domain Eukaryota; kingdom Metazoa; phylum Mollusca; class Bivalvia; order Cardiida; family Cardiidae; genus Cerastoderma; species Cerastoderma edule. Next base: position 7,527,197 of record OX401421.1, on the reverse strand, counting down.
AGTGTTCTTACGACCATGGATTTCAGGCAGTATATGATTTGTCATGTGAACAATTGACTGTAGTGCGCTTGTTTAGCTTATTTTTTGTAACATGATTTCCTTTTCACTGATATGTTTAATTTTTGTACCAGTCCAGGAGAATGGATTCAGTGGCTTAAGAGGGGAATTTCATTCAGTTGTTTTGCTTTTTTATGTGAACACTTGAGTGTGGTACGCCTGCTTCGCTTATTGTTTGTTACATTGTCCCCTACATTCGAGGTATATCTACCGCCTTGTTACGGGGATTGCCAAGTAGATACGATTGAGTCCCCTATTCAATGATATGTTTAAAATTTGTACCAGTCCAAGAGAATGGATTTGGCGGTTTGAGAGGGGGGGGGGGATTCATTCATTTTATGCAATTATAATGCTTCTTTATGTGAGCAATCGACAATGGTAGGTCTAATAAACTAACTCCTTGTTACATGATTTTCTATTCACTGATATGTTATAATTTTGTTCCAGTTCAAGACAAAGGATTTGGCGGTATGAGCGGCGGGCTCGGTGGGCATTTTGAAAGGAAATTCGGCAGCTCTTCAAGTTTTGGTGGTAAATTTGGCAGTTCTTCTGGCTTGGGAGGCAAATTTGGCGGTTTATCCGGTTTGGGAGGGAAATTTGGCAGTTCTTCCAGTTTGGGCGGTAAATTCGGCAGTTCTTCCGGTTTGGGAGGTAAATTTGGTGGTCCATACAGCTTTGGCGGCTCGCAGGTGACTGGTGGCAAATTTGGCAGTTCCCACAGCTTTGGCGGGAAATTTGGAGGACCTTCCGGTTTGGGTGGGAAATTTGGCGGTTCCGGTGCCTTCGGCGGACATGGTGGCCCTGGTAACGGGAACAGATATTTTGGCTCGTCTAAAGGATCAAGCGGGTCAGGAAGTAAGTCACGTGATACATTTAGATACGTGGACTATTGTTTTTCTTTAATTGCCCATTAATTATGTATATACTTATACGTTCGCCAGCATGAACATACTGTACATAGACAAAAGAATTCAACGATTAATAAGTTAAAAATAAATCGTATACGATTTGTCTTCAGTCCCTAAATGCTTCTTAAGATAATGTGTATATCTATTTAAGTGAAGGTATTTGAAATTTCATGGTCTTGTGTCAATATGGTTTGTGCGAAGGAATGACAGAAACGGCATTTAACGCAAATGAATTTATTTCGTAAAGAAACTCTATCCCTATTTAGTTTTAACCCTCCCCTAACTTGTTATAAAATCATTGACAATGCCTTAGGACTACCAAACGATGACTGAAGTTGCTCTTGGTTTATCGCTATGGACCAAACGTAGTTGGAACGATATTAGCAACATTTCACTTCATGTCGGTGGTAGAGACACTAGGAGATGAATAAGTAGATACATACGAGTCGTATGTATATGAATCTATCTTTTATTGCAACAAAAGTTTTTCTCATTTACTTTTGCTCTCTTTGATAATACCTAAATATCTTAAAATTCAGAGGCATATCTTTATTTTTTCCCTACCAATTTACGTGTAATTTTGGCCGTTAACTTGAATTGTTTTATGCCTCATGCTGTACACATTGTACCTGAAGGATTAAAGAAATGTTCTGTTTTGTTCTGTTTCGTTCCATAATAAAACATATCTTATTTCAGAACCAAGGACGATCACGATTATCAAAGAAGGTAAGTCCCTCGATTTTTGTGTGTGAATTAAACCAAGGCTTGTCAGTGGAAAAGAGTGGTCAGGTTATATCGAAGAGAATGCTTAATCCCTAAACTATATAAGCATTTTACAAATTATGCCTTTATAATACAGAGGTTTGTGATAAGGTCGTGCAGATCTTCGATATATGCCATAATTATTTGTTTGACATCCCAAAAATAGTTTTGAATAAATTCCTGCTACTCCAATAAATCAAAGACCTTGGTTTACACAAACGTCTTCTATAAAGTAAATGGTTTCCGATTGAATCATTAAGCAGAAGTCTCCTTATTTATAGTAATTTAATCTACACCAAAGAAGTCCAGCAAACGCAATATAGAAATCTGTTTTCAAATTAGAACGCTAAACGTCCCATTCTCAAATACTTTTTGTTGTGACAAGGTCTCAGAAACGTACATGACTATTTTATGAAAGATTGTTGAAAACTAAGTATCGTTCATTCCTTTTTTTACAGTGCCAGTTTACAAGAAAGTCTTCGTGGATAGACCTGGTGAGTATAAGCGGACATTTTAACCCTATCGTTTGTATGATATTTTGTGATTGGTCCAGAATGCAACATTATTGAACAAGAATGGTTAAGCATAAAACATTACACTTTCCTTTCTTTACGCTATCTGGGAGAGGCAATTTTGTTCAAAGACGTATCGGTGCTTATTCGGTCACCAGTGCCGTTTTTGGACCGATAACAGGGTGCTGTATAACATTTGTGATATCCGACACTAACCGTATTATAACTCACAGTCATATGATGAATCATGAAATCAGAAGAACGTCATCACACATGACGTCAAGCTTACATCATTCTCTTCTTGGTTTTCATATCCTTTTCTTCTGATGTTTTATTTTATAAGATTAGTTTCACCTTCGGCTAACCGTATTTATATTTCTACGCTCAGTCCGAAAACATTTTCGATTCATGACACAACCATCTCTCCTCTATATCTACATGTAATTGAAACTGTTTTAAAGTACGTTATTATGAAAGATTCGTCTAAAGACCGGCGTTTCCGCCAGTTTAACAAATTCAAAAAATTGAATCTGCCCATAAAAGCTGTTTTAGAGATACTACTTCCCATAACAAAGTAACATCTAAATTGCTTTGCAAAAGATGATTGTTTATTGTTCTTCATTTCTAGCAAAATCTTTCTTCATTGACCAAAATAAATTAAATTCAACGTAGTCTAAAACAATTGATGCTGCCTTGAGGTAGAATACCATTTAGCCGGGAACTCGTTCTTTTGTCAGATCACTTCGGTCGTTCTCAGTACTCCTCAGCTTTGGACCGAATAGTTCCTGACACAGACCTAGGTTAAACAAGGACTACAGTAACAAGTAATCCGATGGCAGAATGAGTTTCAAAATGGCGGATTACGAGTAATCTACCTTAATGTAGGATGCTAGTTGTTCATTTCGGGATTTCTGGAATGATGTGCACATTCTAGAGTCTATCTATCGGTCTTACAAGTTTACACATATATACATAGATCGGTTTGATAGATCCATTACTGCCATTGTTGTATCTTTCGACCTTGAAGGTGTGTATCCTTTTACTTGCATCATTCGGAAAAGTGCCGATGGCCATAAGCTGTTGTGATTTACTTTGAACCAATGCTTTTCATTTCATAGTCTTAAAAAATGAGGTGCAATTTGATATTTTATGTAACAATTTCTTTCTCCATGTTTCTTTCCAGTTTACAAGCCTCGCCCAAATAGCAGTAAGTTATTATGTATTAGCCTCTCTTTTCTTCAATGATTTTTGAAAGGATGTTTTACCAGACCTTGATACCTGCTCAGGGAATGACACATTAGACCACTCAATAAATGACAAAGAAGTGCAAAGCCCTAAATTGATCATACAGATTACCTTCTGTTCGAAAGTATGGTGTTCGCATAGTTTTATCAATTAGCACTGCAATGACAGCTCACAGCTAGAGTTCCAATGCTCAAACCAACATTAAAACTCTTTTCGATTTGGCTTCCATATAAAACATATCATCTTATCGTCGATCTGTTATTGGATAAAGAATTCATTCTACAATCAAGACATCTGACATAGAGAAAAACCAATGTATTCCAATTCTTTTGTTCGCTAATTCTTAACTCTTATAGTGCTGGAACCGACATATGCTCATACAAACAGGTTAGATCCAGGCCACCCGCCAAATAAAATGGCCACTGACCCGGATCTAACCTGTTTGTTACTCTGAGTATCTTTCCTCAACAAAATTAAGCATATATTTAAGGTTTTGAAAAGTAGACGACACAACAATCTATCTTTAGAAAACTACCCAGCATTCTTATGGGTAAGCTATGACCGTAAAAGCCATGAATACGTCGTTCATAAGTTACAATGATAAGTCGATATAAAAACCTGAAAATTGATATTATCATTTTAATCTTGATCATTCAATACATCCCGATTTGACAAAGGTTATACATAACCATCTATTTATTCCACAGACCATCACAACGAAAAGGCCTGGGTTCAAGGTCACTCTAAGGCGTTTAACCAGGGACCAGCTCCGATAGCTATGCAAGCCAAGTCCGCTGGAGGTAATGATAACGACAGAACTTTATTTTGTAATATAGACCCCTACAATGTTTTGTTTTCTTAATTCTAATAATGTTGTACACGTACTTGTTGACATACATCTTATAACATTTATTTGACATAAAAATCTTATTTTGTCATGATATTTTCTAACAAATGTCAAAATCAAGAGTTCATTACAATCTTTTGAAATTCCGATTTTCGTTTTAATTCGAACCAGTCCCAGTCCCCTTTATAAGGACGTGGTGACGGGTAAAAAGACAATGATGTTTATAACCACTGTTGCTATTCATATTGACCTTGCAGTACACATCTCACCCGGCCCAAATAGCAACAACAACAACCACAACTTTAATGTGGCCATCGATGCAGGGCTTCTTGGACTTGGTCATGGCGGCGGTAACGGTGGAAACCATGGCAACGGTGGTATTGGTGGAAACCATGGAAATGGTGGTATTGGAGGAAACCATGGCAACGGTGGTAATGGGGGAAACCATGGCAACGGTGGTAACGGTGGGGGAATTGGCATCTCGGTGGGAACCAGCCTCGGTGGCGGCCTTCCGCTCGACTTTAACCTTGACCTTAACGCGAATGGTCTTAACAACGGAGGCCTTAACAACGGAGGTCTTAACAACGGTGTTCTCGGTGGCCTTGACCTTGGCGCTAATGGTAACGGATTGAGCGGCCTTGACCTTGCTGGCCTTGGTAACGGTCTAGGTGGCCTTGACCTTGCGGGCCTCGGTAACGGTTTAGACGGCCTTGGCATTGGTGGTAATGGTAACGGTCTAGGTGGCCTCGACCTTGGTGGTATGGGTGCTGGGCTCGATCTCGGAGGTGTGCCTGTGGGAGGAGACCTCGGGCTTGGAGGTCTCGATGCTGGTACGTCCGAATGTTTATGTTTTTGCTGTTACAGGTCAAGTTGAAGGTCAAGTTCAAATGCTTACCAGCTTTAAACATACATGTCGTTACTTACAAATTTACATTATAATGGCAAGCTCCATAAACAAAACAAAATACAGTAATTAAACATAGAATGTAAACCTGTATCTCAAATATGTTTGACAAGTAATTAATGCATGATATATAAGTTATATAGATCTTACATTTACGACCGAAGAAATTCAACGAAAGAAAATATTTCAAAATGGCGGATTTTGGGTATTCAACATTTAGATGTTGTTCATTGTGTCAATTTAGATATGTATGAATGATTTGGTCTAACGACGTTTTAACACATAGTCAGTTAAATTGATTATATCAAAGTAAGAAAGCTAATAAGAGCGTTTTGCATGTATTTTGTCAATTAAAACTCGCATGATAAAAAAGGTGGCGATGTAACAGTATTTCGTATTTTCCACTTAACAGGTCTAAATGGATTAAACGGACCTAACGGACCAAACGGACTGGGTCTCGGACACTCAGCAGCACTCACACAACAACCGACAGAAACCATCGTCTGTAAGTATGGCTGTATACATCTTTGTACCATTCAAAGACTACTGGATTTGAATCCGTCCTTCCAATTCAAGGCTTGGCATTATCTGATACAATATTCACACAGGAAACATTTACATGGGGTCTGGACTACAGGGCCGGCGTGAGTTTATTTATATCGCAATTTGGCTTTATATGTAGTAACCCAAGACAATGTTATGTTGAAAATATCATTTTGATATTAGATGACGCACATAACCGAAACAGCCTGAGTTAGAAATACATATTATGACAATGTTATGTGGAATTGTCATTTAAGTGTTAAACGAATTTAATGTGCTCTAATAAATCTCTGAATGTTGTTGCTTCTTTTGGTAGACTACCGTCATTTTATATCAAATCTGTTGTTACATATTGATCAAGCAATTTTGTTTTAAGCTTGATACCTTTTCACTTTTCTAAACAAGCAAACAATGCAGCTTGAAAATCATCTGATCTTTATTCAATTCTCAGCTAAGCTTTCTAAGCTTTCTATAAAGTGATTAGTTAATTGTGCTCTAAAGTTTTAGTGAAACTATATTTTTGTTTCTTTTACTCTCATCCACGTCTTGTATTAATGTTTCTTTTCCTTTTTGATTTTCCAGCAAGCAACATCCTTATAAGTGAGTACAAAACATGAGCAATGTATAACTTGTTCGCAACTATCTTAACCCTTAGCATGCTGGATAATTTTCTAAAATTAGATGTTCGTGTCGTCTGCTTTCCAAAACCTTAATTTTGATGAGAAAGATACTAAGATTAGCAAACATGATAGATCACAGGCCAGCAGCCAATTTACTTTGCGGCTGGTATGAATCCAACCTGTTTGCACAAGCATGACGTCGGTTTCAGCACTGTAAGGGTTAAATAAGCTTTCATAAGATAGCCATGTTGAAGTCAACGAATTTTGCAATGTCTCATTATTTTCAAAATATATCTGACAAGATACACATGTTGTAAGATAAAAGATTGCTCTTAAAATGCGTTTAGAATTTCTTAAATCGATATTGTTTTAAATGAACGTTATGAAACCCATTTCAAATAACGGTAACACAATGCTACTCGCTCGGTGTCTAAAACACTGCATCTAGCTTCATCTGATTTAATTGAGTAAGTTTTATGATTTACTACAAGAATTTGATTAAGTGTCCCACATGATAAGGACATAATCGCGCCAAGTATCTCTTGAATTAAGCACTTTCCCATTAAAGAGTTGCATTTAGAAACGTCAAATCCCCTATTTGATACTAAATAATGCTAAAAGCATTGGTTGTATATTTTAGAGTCAATCTCGATTAAGCGACCATAGTAGATAGTGAGAAAATCATTGTTTTTAAGACAATCAATGACTTAATACAGACGCCAGTCATTCAGAAAGCTCCGATTGGAGCTTTCTTAATGACTGGCGTCCTGTATCAAAGTGGACCAACACTAGATAATTTTATGTACTGTGGTCGCTTTAAACAATAATAACTGTACATGCATCTAACTTTCTTTTCTTTCTATTCCTTTTGTAGCTGATGCTGATCACGGTATGTTTGATTTTATAACCCATTCTTGGTATTATCACAGAAATTTCTCAGTATTAACAATTCATCAATTTGTCACAGTGGTTTGTCGCTCTGTAGAATATGTATTAAAGTTGAGTAATAAGAAGTTAATTTGTAAGAACTTTAAGTATGTGCAAACTACTTACCAAGGGCAACAACTTTCGAGGGTGGCAATAATTACCCACGTTTCCGTATTTCTATAAACTTACTAAAGCTTTTCTAAATATCTTATATCCGTCCAAATGTTTAAAGGGACTTTCACTGAATGTGCTGTGTGAGAAACAATATTAAAAAAAGATTATTTGATCGATCCTCATCACTAAATGAATGACCATTTCCAATATCTACATTTACAATATCTACATTTACAATATCTACATTTACATATTTACAATATCTACATTTACAATATCTACATTTACAATATCTACATTTACAATATCTACATTTACAATATCTACATTTACAATATCTACATTTACAATATCTACATTTCCAATATCTACATTTACAATACATACATTTACAATATCTACATTTTAAAGATGCTGCATTTGTGTTGTCATCAATTAATTGTGCAACAAACATTAGGGTCTTCGGTACTTTGAACGAAGTACTTGGTTTATGATTATTAATAAGTTGCTCTCAAATAGAACATGGTAGCGTCATGTGAAATGAGTGTCGACCCATTTTGTTACCTGAATCTGAGACATGCTTATCCGTTTTAATTATTTCGCAGGGCGGAATTAATAGGTAATTGCTTACACCATACACCATTCAAAGGGTTTACTTGATCTGCAACATGACTGTGCAATACCAACCCCACCCCACAGTTATGGAAGGATATGGGAAGTTTACCAATAATTCGATTTTCTGTAACTTAACGTATCTCGGATGTCATTTTGTATGTAGAACACGAAAATCTCAATCTGTGAGATAGTCCTTTCTAATTCCTGTTTTCTTGTTTATCGCAGTTGTCACAAACTCCAATAGCATCAACAGTCAGATGAACGGAGCTAATGTGGCCATGCGTCTAGGAATCCATGATGCCGACCACGGTAAGATAAAAAAGTAGTCTGACCTGAAAATTAGACCATATATGTGTTTTGTGAAATCGCCTTTTAATCTGACCAAATTAATCAGATCATATATCTATGTTGTTAAGAAACCTTTTGTTATATGATTTTTAATAAGTGTTATAAAACACCTTTTAGTGAGACCACTTATGAGAGTTAATATCGCCTTTAATGATAAATTGGTCGTAGTCATCGGCGTTTGCTTCAGCTTAGATATTCAAAGGGGCTATGAGTAAAGTAAGCCAAATGCATATCCTTGATTCTTCATTCAAACATTTTATTTGTTAATTAACTTCTTTATTTGAGACGAATGCAAATAAATAAAAACGATTAAATCAATTGAGTCAATATACCTCAGCCCCGATACTTTTAGACCAATCAAGTTTGAGCATTATTAGACCTGTCGATGCACATTTTACCCTCACCCGTCCTTGCTATGTTCATGTTATGTCCATATCAAGTAACACCAATTGCTGTACATCTTTCAGTGAACCTGGGAGGAAACGCCAACAATCGAAATGGCGGGTTCGGTTCGGAATTGGGTGGAAGCGGTATTGCCTCTGACTTTGTCAGTACCATTGACAACACAATTGGGAACACCATCGATAATCTGGGTAAGGATTGTAATGCAAACGATGAGTACAGAGTATGTTAAGTGATATTATGTGGGAGTGGAGTGGCCTTGGCAAGTGACTTAAAGAACCATAGCCTAGTACTGGTGCATCCAGGAAATCCGTTACAAAGCTGAAAAATGTAGGTACGGCACTGACGAAGAGGGCCCTTGTGGGACCTGTGTCAGTTACTTACTAGAAGTGTTTTTCAATGGGGGGATCACGTGGTCAGATGTGAGAAAAATGGCCGTGAACGCTCAATTCGGGCTTTTCAAACAGGTACATCTTCCTTATTACTTTCTTGTTTTTCATCGGATAACGTCTATCAGAGGGCCAGTCTGAAGAGGTTTCAGTGAGTATCAACAGTTTTCGTCTGGATGGTCTAATAACCGAGAGATAATTCAGGGAGTGGTTCGCGATTAACACATGTTACACTTAACTTGTGAAACGTTTACCAATCGAGAAGCTGAGGTAGTGAACGTTTTCATTTCATGATGTTTTGTAAAACACAGGCAAGCCGTCAATCTGAACACATCGGGTTTATCCAATGAAAACACCTCTGAAATAATAGAGATGACGCCATATTGTTTCCCGCGAGAATGACGTCACTTAACTTTCGTTTTTAAAAATAGATCTTAAATGTGCAATCTTAAAAGTCGTTAAATTTGATTGAGAAAACAACTATACATGTCACAACAATAATTTCGCCATTTGATATGATTTACTGATAAAAAATGATTAGAAAGGATGTCCAACACTTCAATACACATTGAACTACTTAACGTGCACGCTTAGAAAATGTGTTAATTGCCGGATGCCGATTTCCCCGAAAAATTGTAATCCTACACTTATATCCGAGGTGTATTTCACAGCTCAGGGAAATACCCGAGTAGTTCCGATTGGCAAGCCGTATGTAAGACAAAATACTTCCTGTTCTTTTATGGGATTTAGGGTTAAATCATTTCACCTTCTCCAAATGGGGAATGAGGTTAATTGATTACATTTTCTCCATTTTTGTAAATGGGGGTAAAACTCATATTGGGAATCATATTGGGAATGAGGTAAACTTATTTCATTTTCTCAGTATTGGAAAAGTGGGTAGACCCAATTTACTTCTCCATATTCGGTATAAGGTAAATTAATTTCACTTTCTCAATATTGGGAATTTGGGTAAACTCATTTGACTCTCTCCATATTTGGAATGAGATAAACTTATTTCATTTTCTTCATATTGGAAATGAGGTAAACTTATTTCACTTTATTCATATTGGGTAATGGGTAAACTCTCTTCATTCTCTATGTGTTGATATAGTTAACTAAATTCACCTGTTCCTTTCAGATCTAGGCGGTCTCGGAAGCTTGGGGCTCGGACTTGGAATGTTGAGTGGAGCTGGGGGTATGGGTGTGGATCTCGCCGCCGGAGGGGCTGGAGGTCTCGGTGCCGCCGACTTTCTGGGAGGTCCTGGGCTCGATGGACTCGGTGGCGGTGCTGGAGGAATCGGGATTGATCTAGGAGCCGTAGGCGGTGGAGCCGGTCTCGGTAAGTGATGTAGCCAGGCGCATCTGCATAAACATTGTCCTTATAAAATGAAAACCTAAGATCTATATTGATTTTCTTATTTCAATTTCATAATTTCCCCCCAGGTCTTTTATGTTTACTGGTATCTCCTGGTTTATGGCCCATCGACAGAGAGCTATGTATCACCACCTAAGACTGTGATTGTGGTAAATTGAGTCACTAGTCAGTCGCATAGCTACCTGTTCGCAAAGTACGCACATGCGTACACATTGTCCAAAGAAAATGAAAATCTAAGATATAACATTGAGCGTCTTATATCAATTACACAATTTTCCCCCAGGTTCTTTATGTTTTCTTGTATCTCCTGGTTTATGGCCCATCAACAGAGAGCTATGTATCACCACCTATGACTGTGATTGTGATAAATTGAGTCACTAGTCATTCGCATAGCTACCTGCATACACATTGACCATACACAATGAACATCTAAAATCTACATTTATCCTGTCACTAGTGCCATTTTAGACCGATATCTAGGTGTTGCATAACATTTGTGATATCCGGCACTAACCATAAAACACATGCATGTGAAAAATCATGACGTCATAAAAACACCATGACACATGACGTCATGTTTACACCATTCTCTACTTTTTTTCCCTTTTTTCTCATGTTTTATTTTCATTTTGTTTGTTAAACAGAATACATAAAGATAACTAGTTAAATAGAATAGATGGTTGGTGTCTCTGAATAGGAAAAGTTATCGGGCTCGGTTCGGAATATTATCCGTTTCGCCTTTGGCTCACCGGATAATTATTCCTTTGCCTTGCCCGATAACATTTCCGATTCACGACACCAATCATCTTTTCTTAATTGAATGGCTTATATCAATTGCATGATTGTGTTTTATATATACACATATCTCCTTGTTCGAAACATACTTAGTTTTCACTAGATGAAGCATATGAAATGAAATATTCTCCTTGGGGAGTATGCCCCCAGACCTCACCCCCACTGACCGTGCGTCCACTTACTAAATACCTGAACTACGCCCCTATCTCTCAAACACATCACATTTATCTCCCATTCTTACGCTGGATCGATCACTGCCACCACAAGAATTTTGTTTGAAATTTATATGAATTCATCTTTCCATGTCTGCACCTGATTATTTAGTAGTAATTCTAATAATAATGTCTTGTTGTTTAAATCTCTTAAATTGAAAAAAAGATTCGGTGTCTTTACAATAAAGCACCAATGGATCATAGTTTTAGGTGTCGCCGCCATCTTTACGTGTACGCCATTTTCGTTTCTAAGCAGATGGACATGTTAGGCCATTCAATATAGCCAAAAGAAGGGCCCGACCAAGACAGAATTGCAAAAGAATTTCTGAATGTTAGGTGCAGAACTAGACATAGATAATAGCTCATTGCAAAAAGTTGCATGTTGAAGTAGGTGGGGAAAGTTGTATAAAAGCGATTTAAACCTGCCCCTCTTTGGGCAAAATCAAGTGGCCAGTATGGAACTCCATAGTAGTACTTTATGACGTAAAATCGAGAAACGTCATCACTATGACGTAATTTTGGCTAACATAATAGCTACCACAAAGTACCTTACACGATCAAATATTGCAGATTTTCGTTCATCTTTTATTGAATAGATGCTTATGTTGCAAAAAATGCAAAAAATATGAACATTGTAACAAACATTTAAGGACATAAGTGATAGAATCAATAATCTAATGAAAAAGTGCATGTATCGCCCAATTTCATGAAAGTACGGAAGGACATTTCTGTCATATCTTTACTGATTCTTCAATAACTTTCGTGGATACCATCTCGTTGATTTAAATCCTTATTAGACCTTGTATTCAGCTTACAGTAACTATTTCAACCCATCATTTTAATGTGTTCGATTTCTCATTTATTCTTAGTAAATCATTTGCATAAATTTATAGAATTTGCAGAAATAACTTTATTATGGACAGAAAACATGATACTTAAAAAAGGTGAAAAAAAAATTCAACAATGAATGCAATTCTTGTATAAGACAAAAATGCATATAACACAGAGACAACGCAGATAAAAACAAATCACTAAACAATAATTTGATCGTGATGGTTCTAGATTTCTAAGACAATAAGACTTCGACAGTTGAATAAACAAATTTAAAAACACCAAAGTCATCGATTTTTGATATCATTTATCTTGTGCTTCACTGTGATTTGTATGTTATTTGTTAAATGGAACTCTTCTCTCAAGTGTGAAAGGAAAGTTGAAGAACGAAAAAAGACATTGTAATGAAAAGCTGAAGTAGTGCTAAACAAAAGTTAATGTAAATCTGATTGTAGTTGCAATTCATAAAACAAAGCAAATCTTGAGGCTTATTTCATAAGTGATTATTAGCGTATAGTGATCACAAAGGTGTTCAGAAACTTGTTTAATTTCAGCAATTTTAAGAAGTTTCCCTTTGATCAAGGCCGAATTCTGATTGAATATTGACATATTCAATTTCGATGGAAAATGTTGATTCTTATATTAATCAGGATAGCGCTGAGTTAAATCATTATTCATATACCCCATATGATCCTGTTACAGGGAACCCGTTTATAAATCCGGATCTTTTACGGGAATTCATCAGGAAATCTTGGAGACAATTAGTTAACAAAGAACCATTGGCGTTCAGCTACATCTTTACCATATTTTTAAATAGTTCACAGCTAAGGTCAAAGTTGGTGGCTTGGATGGTATTTAGATGTACAATTAATATGCAAGACGTTTTATTCTAAGAACCACAGCTCCTCTTCTTAACAGACCTAGGATAGGGCCTGGCATGGAAAGATTAAAAAAGAACCACTTCCCAAAGATTTTTCTTTAAAAGTATTAGGCTGTCTGTCAAATGAGAAAAACTTTATATTAAAGTTATTTCTAAAGATTCTGTAAATATATGCAAATCAATAAAATAAAAGAAATCACAAAGAGAATTAAAGCAGATGACTTGATTAGTAATAAAGTTACTGTAAGCCGAATACAAGGCCTGATCAGGATTTAAAATCAACAACATTATATCATCTTAGAAATACTTGAAACGGTGTTCAATGTCACACAAAAAGACAAATAAAAACAAATGAAATCCACAAAAAGCATAGAATATCCAGCAAATTTATGACAGTTATGTCCTTCCGTAGTTTCATGAAATAGACCAAACCAACGCATCATTTCATTAAACTTTTAGTTTCGTCACTCATTTGTTTATGAGTCCTGTTCCAAAGTTCATAGTCATTGTCACGCAAAAAACCTTCTAGTTAATAAAAAGGGAACAAAACTCCGCAATATTTGTGGTACCACGGGCTAGCCATTTTGTTAGCCAAAAAGACGTCATACTGATGACGTTTCTGAAGTTTACGTCATAAAATACTTCTATGGTGTACAATATTGGCCAACTAATTTTGCTTCAAAATCGCGGGGTTTAAAATCGTTTTTATATAACTTTCCCCACCTACTTCAACGTGCAACTTTTTGCATAGAACTATTATGTATGTCTAGGTTCGCACATAACATTTAGAAATTCTTTTGCAATTTTGTCTAGGTCGAATCTTATACTGAATGGCCTTTGTGGTGGCAGTGATCAATCCCATAAAAGTAGATCACTGTGAGGATTTTGCGTAATAGTATATTATACATGTATCTGTATATAGAGGCCTACAAGTGTAAATGGAGGATTACATCCATCAGTACGTTGATAAATAGAGAATAGATGGTTAATTATCCGAAGCCGAGTCCGATAAATTTTCCCATTCAAAGACACCAACTTTCTATTCTATCTATCCTGTTACCTTTATGTAATTCAAACAAACAAACAAGATGTAAACAAAACACGAGAAAAAAGGAAAAAAACAAGTAGAGAATGATGTAATCATGACGTCATGTCGTTCTTATGACGTCATAATTTATCACGTGCATGTGTTATATGGTTAGTGCCGGATATCACAAATATTATACGGCACCTAGTTATCGGTCCCAAAATGACACTATGGACAGGATAAGAATAGTTTTTTTTACTTCTTTTTAAATGCATTGTCTGTGTATGTGGGCTGTAAATGAATCAGAAATAATAATGATTTACGTGAGTCGTAAGACTATCTTTATTATGTTTATGCTAACGTGAGATCATATGCAAACCAAACAGCTTTAAGGATTGGAGTTAGCCATGTGAATGTACAGTGTTCATTTTTTAATGAAAGTAGTGTCTTGTCAAAGGTCACTCCGAATTGAAGTTACTAGCTGCTTCACGTAATCAAACCTTGGTTGCTAGGTTGTCCCTAACCCTAACAATTAAAGTCATAATACAAGCAACAGATAATGTCCTAAAATATTCCTTGTTAAGATATCAACAAAACTGTAGTCCTGTCATAATATGACAGACAGAGTAAACATGAATACTTCATATAGATATATACTAGTAGTGTTCTTTTTTGATCATTACTTCATATATTCCCCTGTTCTAGGCTAAATATAAGATATATATCGAATAAGAAGTCAATAAGAAACACGAACATTAATTGACAAGTAATGCGCGTCCAGGAAAGCCGTTAAAAAAAATGTTAGTACGGCACCGACGAAGAGGACCCAGATGGGACCTGTGTCAGTAACGTATTGTAACAATAATACCAAGGTCTGGATGCCAGGACCGCTGTATTTCAAGACGGGTATCCTATGTTGTAGACCAGACATCGTCCGGAGGTCACGGTGGTCAACAAGGTGGTGGTCAAGGGGCCGGCCATGGTAGTCAGTTGGGCGGATTGGGTATTGGCGAACTTTTAACTCTCCGGTAACTCTTGATGGTCACGGTCAAGGTCAAGGTCAAGGTGGCCTGGCTGGTCAGTCTGGTACGGTCATAGTTCAAGGTCATGTCATACTTCATCTCATGCCATATCTTATCATATCACATGCACTCTACAGTATGTCATAGTTCAATGGTAAAAAAAAACAAGGCCTTCGAAATCAAGTGGATTTAGATTCAAATTGGGTTTTCGAGTGGAGAAATTATTTTAACTTAATAAGCTTAGTCCCATTAAATATATAGTCTCCATCTTCAGATAGAGCATTTATGATTGTCCGGATATCTAAACAAGCCCCATTTGTTATCTTAATGACAAAATCCACATGCGTTATCTTCATGGGTAAAGCCACATTTGTAATCTCCATGACAAAAGCCACATTTGTTATTTCCATAACAAAAATCCACGTTTGTTATCTTCATAATAAAAGCCCCATTTGTTATCGTCATGACAAAATCCACGTTTATTATCTTCATAATAAAAGCCCCATTTGTTATCGTAATGACAAAATCCACGTTTATTATCTTCACAATAAAAGCCCCATTTGTTATCGTAATGACAAAATCCACGTTTATTATCTTCATAACAAAAGCCAAGTCTGTTATCTTCATGCCAAATTTGAGGCACCCTTGAGAGCTTTGTGGAAGGTCATAAGTCTGTAATTCTACAGAACCCTTACGCATGTTCGACATTGAACACTTAAACGTTACATCTCCTTTGTGACTATATTAATTCATGTTTTAATTATACCAGGTGCTGGTCAAGGCATGGGCGGAGGTCACGGTGGGCTAGGTATGGACGCAGGACATGGCGGTCAAAGTATGGGTGGTGGTCATGGTGGTGGTCAAGGAATGGGAGGTGGACACGGTGGTCAAGGAATGAGCAGCGGTGGTCATGGTGGTCAAGGGATAAGCGGAGGACATGGCGGTCAAGGTATGGGCGGAGGCCACGGTGGCGGTCAAGGAATGAGCAGCGGTGGCCATGGTGGTCAAGGGATGGGCGGTGGACACGCTGGTCAAGGGATGGGCGGTGGACACGCTGGTCAAGGGATGGGCGGTGGCCATGGTGGCGGTCAAGGAGGCATACAGGTGGACGTCGGTCTGTCTCTAGGGGATCTGTTAAACCGACTCGGTGGTCAGGGCCAAGGGCACCAGGTTACCGCTCCGGCCACTCACGATGGTCAGCACGGAGTTGTGACTGGACAACCCGGTAGGTTTATGCTTGATCACTAATTATATATATTTATGGTGTTTTTAAATGATTTTCTTTTCAAATTTGACCAATGGTAGTTTGTTAGTAATCTTCCTTATCTATTTTTGAACATCGAAGAGGTTGGTAAGCGAACTTCCTATACATATAAAGGTATTAAAGAACAAGCAGATTGATTCATCAGTAGCCTTTTGAAAGAACAATGTTGATGTTCGTTTCTATGATGCAAATTGTAGGTGTGCTCAATTGGTTGTAAAACCTTTAAAATGAAATAGTGTGGATTGGTCGTATGGTATGAACGAATAATCATTATTTTAAAGGAAAGGGTCCCTTGGCGCTTATGTTAAGTCTTGATACCGAAATGAGAGGTAGTTTGCTGGATAAGAAACAAAATAGCAATGGTTCTTCCAAACGTGATATTACCTTCATGTTCAGTGTATGCTTTCTTTTAATCAACATCTGAAGTTGGCTGGAGATTGGAATTTTACAAAAGGTTTGTGGAAATGGTTTTGGAAATGATTGGTCGCGTTTCAATCAATACAATGCAATAAACACAGAACTTAGGAAACATTAAGATTTCAAAATGTACCACTATGAGGATAAATTCAAAACGGCAATTTCGATTCTAAAATTTCCATTTCAGAAGCATTCCCATCACTGTTACATATAAATAGCTTAATAACATACAAACTCTTCCTAAAATGTACCTTCTCCAATCCTCTCTTCCGCACAGTCGCTATATTTAGCCTTGGTGACCAGGGAGGTCAATCAGCGGGTCAAGGTCACGGTCAAGGTCATGGGGCCGTTCAAGGTCATGGGGCCGTTCAAGGTCATGGGGCCGTTCAAGGTCACGGATCTGGTCAGAGCCAAGGGTTGGACCAAGGTCGATCGCACGGAGGAGGCCATTCTCAAGGTATGTATAGCTGAGAGGAATTGGAAGGGCTTAATGCTGATTTCAACATTATTTCAGTTATACATATGCGATGCGTCCAATTGTGATTCCAGGGCATCTAATCGAGACTGGATGTCTTGGAGCAACATATATATGGGTCATGTGCGGCCAATTGTTGAAAGCAGTTGACTTGCACTTCCAAAAAGGCCATAAACAAAATGTAATTTGTTGACAAAGAGCAAGCCAAAAGGCATACCATTGACGCCCTCTTGAGCAAAACACAACTTATTTCATCATGTTATCAACTTTCGACACGCATGTTCAAAATGTATGTTCAATTTTGGATTATTTTTCTGTTAAATGAAAATAGACAGTTAAGAACAGTTGTTATGGCGTTGGGGGTAGAGACCTCAAGCAATCTTGAACAATGCACATAAACTCCCCCTTTATAAGTATCTAGGCGATGTCATGGAACCACACAAATGTGGCTGCTTTTAAACCAGTAAATGTTATTAACTATTATTCGTTGTACCTTTTACGCAAACTCTACCATGATTCCTGCATTTGTTTTCATGGCATTGTTTTACTTTTCGTTGCAGGTCACATCTAAAGAATGCACAGTATTACAAGCAGCCCCAATGGTTGTACCACTTGTATATAGTTAGACAGCTATGGAGATATTGGATCTGGGAGCCAAAGATGATTATTTTATTGATTATCTAACCATTTGAAACTTAATCTTTAGGTAAAGAATTGTCATTAATCAATGTGTCAAGCTTGTTTCTACACCAATTGGACCAATTAAATTCAACAGTGACATCTTTGTTCAGCAGAAATATTAAACTTAAATCGATTTTATTGGGATTTTGAATATATGTTCTCGTTATAAAGCGTTTATCAAATTAATGAAAATTACTTTAAATACAATGTCGTTTCTTTTAACAAACGCTCATGGACTACATTCATCAGGGGTCCCTAATTAGTGAAGTGATTCGCCAAGCTTTAGAGAAAGCAGTTTATTGTTATTTGTCAGATGTCGGTTTTGTACTCCGTGAATTTGAATAAATTATTTAATAGATATGTTGTTTGTGGTTTTTATGTTTCATGCGTTGTTATATCCCTTTTGTTGGTAAGTCAATATATACATGCAATCTGAACACATCGGGTTTATCAAATGAAAACACCTCTGAAATAATAGGGATGACGCCATATTTGTTCCCAGCGGAATGACGTCACTTCACTTTCGTGTTTAAAAATATATCTTAAATGTGAAATCTAAAAAATCGTTCAATTTGATTGAGGAAACAACTTTACGTGTCACAACAACAATTTTGCCATTTGGTATAAGTTACTGATAAAAAAGTTATTTAAAAGGATGTCCAACACTTCCATACACATTGAACTACTTAACTTGCACGCTTAGAAAATGTGTTAATTGCCGGATGCCGATTTACCGAAAAATTGTAACCCTACACTTATATCCGAGGTGTATTTCACAGCTCACGGAAATACCCGAGTAGTTCCGATTGTAGATACATGCTTGAATTATGTACGAATGAGTATAGATTCTATTAACGCGAGATACGTCATACGTAAGCACTGTGGTAGTTGACTTAGTGAACACAAAAAACATCAAGGCATTGAATGGAGACAAATATCGAGTATACGGTATCGTTTATGACCATTTATTTACATATTATCAACAACGTCTTAACGAACGTACACATGTTTATCTACACAACATAATTCCTATGAGTAACTTGAAATTCGTCGGGTTTGATAAGTTAATACCTGGCAATGCAACACGTGTAATAACTGGATGAAACACAAACTTATAAAATTGATACAATTTACAATTCGTCCTTCGGTATGGTAGCTTTATATAAACTGGACTAAATTTGGGTCACTAAGTAAGCGTATAACTTGGCTATTTCGGCTGGAATATCTTATGACTATATTCAACCCAAAGAATCATTCCACTCCACAACTGAATATATTGTCAATACTTTATCGAAACAACTGAAAAAATTAAAACAAAGAATCATTATGAAGTTGTATATCTGCACAGCCCTTTGTTATTATTATATTGATTTAGTTTTTATTGGTTTTCTGTTAACTATCGCTATGACTGAATGCTGGTTATCTGATTTCTGATGTCAGGTGAGATTTGACGTCCCACGGATGACCTTCTTCGTGAAAACCTCAGGTTCTACAATAGAATAAGAACACATTTTACTATTGATTAAACCCTTTCCCAAACAACAATTTTTCGACTGTCCCAAATTGAAAGAGTTTGCAGACGACATTTCAAATGTGATGACATTGAAAAAACATTCTTCCGATAGAGCAGAAAACCTTGTGGGAAAAGAAAAAATTGCTCGTGACGAGCAATTTCTCCTTTTCCCACAAGGTTTTCTTAAGTTCAAAGAATCAAAAACTATCCATCAAAGACACTTTGGGTAGTTAGTGTCGTTCAGTAAAATGTTTAAACTTTACGCTAGATGCATCATTGCATCTGAGTGCCACGGATGAAATGCTTTGTTACCAATAAAACCTAACAATATATATAACTAAAGGATATCCCTCAGAGTCACTATTGACAGTGTCGTTCAGTAAAATGTTATAACTTACGCTAGATGCATCATTGTACAGGTCTGAGTACCTCTGAGCAAAGCAAATGGTATTAATACTATTAAGCAATTTATATAACTAAAGGATATCCCTCAGAGCCACTATCGGAAGTTAGTGTCGATAAGTAAATTGTAAGAACTAATGCTGGATGTGTCATTCTACCGCAGTGCCTCTGAGGAAAGCACTTGGTACCAATACTATTAAGCAATTTATATAACTAAACGATATCCCTAAGGGCGGCCACTATTGGCGGTTAGTGTCGTTCAGTAAAATGTTTAGAACTTACGCTTAATGAATCAAGTCTTAAGAGTACCAATGAGGAAAGCGTTTGGTACCAATAAAACCTAACAATTTATATAACTGAATATGTTATCCATCATTAGTCGATTAGTAAAGTCTTTACCTACACTAGATGTATCATTGCACAAGATTACCACGGAGGAAAGCCTTTGGTACCAACACTATTTAGCAATAAATATAACTAAGCGATATCACCAAAAGCCACTATTTGCAGAAAGCATGGTTCAGTGAAATGTTTAGAACTTACGCTAGATGTATCATTGCACCTGAGTGCCACGAAGGCACGCATTTGGTACCAACACTATTAAGCAATATATATAACTAAGCGGTATCACCTAAAGCCACTATTTGCAGAGAGCATGGTTCAGTGAAATGTTTACAACTTACGCTAGATTTATTATTGCACCTGAGTGCCACGAAGGCACGCATTTGGTACCAACACTATTAAGCAATATATATAACTAAGCGGTATCACCTAAAGCCACTATTTGCAGAGAGCATGGTTCAGTGAAATGTTTAGAACTTACGCTAGATTTATTATTGCACCTGAGTGCCACGAAGGCACGCATTTCGTACCAACACTATTAAGCAATATATATAACTAAGCGGTATCACCTAAAGCCACTATTTGCAGAGAGCATGGTTCAGTGAAATGTTTAGAACTTACGCTAGATTTATTATTGCACCTGAGTGCCACGAAGGCACGCATTTGGTACCAACACTATTAAGCAATATATATAACTAAGCGGTATCACCTAAAGCCACTATTTGCAGAGAGCATGGTTCAGTGAAATGTTTACAACTTACGCTAGATTTATTATTGCACCTGAGTGCCACGAAGGCACGCATTTCGTACCAACACTATTAAGCAATATATATAACTAAGCGGTATCACCTAAAGCCACTATTTGCAGAGAGCATGGTTCAGTGAATTGTTTACAACTTACGCTAGATGTATAATTGCACAAGATTACCACAGAGGAAAACATTTGATAGCAATAATGTGTAGCAATTTATGTAACTAAGCGATATCTATAGAAGCCACTATTGGCAGTGAGTGTCCTTCAGTAAAATGTTTAGAACTTGCGCTAAATGTATCAAGTCTTAAAGATGCCAATAAGGAAAGGATTTAGTACAAATAAAACCTGACAATCTAAATAAATAAATATGATATCCATCAAAGCCACTTTTGGCAGTGGCGTCGATTAGTGTTTACTAACGCTATATGCATCATTACACCAGAGTGTCACATAGGAAAGTAGTTGATGCCAAAACTATTTAGGAATTTGTATTTAATCAAGCGATCTCTATCAGAGCCTATATTGACAGTGTCGTTCAGTAAAATATTTATAACTTACGCTAAATGTATCATTGGACCTAAGTACCATCGAGGAATCATTTGGTACCAATACTATTAAGCAATTTATATAACTAAATGATATCCCTCAGAGCCACTATTGGCAGTTGGTGTCGATAAGTAAATTGTAAGAACTAACGCTAGATGCATCATTGTACCTGAGTGCCACGGAGGAAAGCATTTGGTACCAATACTATCAAGCAATATATATAACTAAATGTTATCCCTCAGAGCCACTATTGATAGTGGTGTCGATTAGTAGAGTGTTTTCTCACACTAGATATACCAATTGCACCAGATTGCAATGGAGGAAAGCATTTGATACCAATACCTTTTAGCATTTTACATAACTAAGCGATATTGATCGAAGCCACTATAAACAGTAAGTGTCCTTCGGTAAAACATTTAGAACTTAACGCTAAATGAATCAGGTCTTAAGAATGCTAATGAGGAAATCATTTAGTACAAACAAAAGCTAACAATTTATATAACTAAATATGATATCCATCAGAGCAACCTAACAATTTATATAACTAAATATGATATCCATCAGAGCAACCTAACAATTTATATAACTAAATATGATATCCATCAGAGCAACCTAACAATTTATATAACTAAATATGATATCCATCAGAGCAACCTAACAATTTATATAACTAAATATGATATCCATCAGAGCAACCTAACAATTTATATAAATATGATATCCATCAGAGCAACCTAACAATTTATATAACTAAATATGATATCCATCAGAGCAACCTAACAATTTATATAACTAAATATGATATCCATCAGAGCAACCTAACAATTTATATAACTAAATATGATATCCATCAGAGCAACCTAACAATTTATATAACTAAATATGATATCCATCAGAGCCACCTAACAATTTATATAACTAAATATGATATCCATCAGAGCCACTGTTGACAGTGGCGTCGATTAGTAAAGTGTTTATTTACACTAGATGTACCATTACACCAGAGTGCCACGAAGGAACGCATGGGGGATCCAAACCATTAAGCAATTTATATCTTATCAAGCGATATCCCTGAGAGTCACTATTGACAGTTAGTGTCGTTCAGTGAAATGTTTGGAACTTACGCTCGGTGTATCATTGCACCTGAGTGCCACGAAGGAACGCATTTGGGACCAAAACTATTTAGCATTTTATGAAGAAAGCACTTGGAACCAATCCTATTTAGCAATTCACACAACTAGCGAGATTTATCAAAGCTTCTATTGGCAGTGGCGTCATTTGTAAAGTGTTAGAACTTACGCTAGATTACCATTGCACCAGATAACCACGGAGGAAAGCATTTGGCACCAATACTATTAAGCAGTTTATATAACTAAGCGATATCCTCCAAAGCCACTATATGCAGAGAGCATGGTTAAGTGAAATGTTTAGAACTTATACTACATTTATCATTACACATGAGTGCCAAGAAGGAACGCATTTGTGACCACAACTATTAAGCAATATATATAAC
The DNA here is from genome assembly GCA_947846245.1 of Cerastoderma edule. Taxonomy (NCBI): domain Eukaryota; kingdom Metazoa; phylum Mollusca; class Bivalvia; order Cardiida; family Cardiidae; genus Cerastoderma; species Cerastoderma edule. The sequence goes on along the minus strand of OX401421.1, from coordinate 7,503,955 downwards.
TAAGCGATATCCCCCAAAGCCACTATTTGCAGAGAGCATGGTTCGGTGAAATGTTTAGAACTTACGCTAGATGTCTCATTTCACCAGAGTGCCACTTAGAGAGAAGCATTTTGGAAGAGATATCTACCAAAGCCACTCTGGGAAGAGAGCTTGGTTCAGGACAACGCTAAAGGCTAACGCTGAATGAATGAAGTCTTAAGAGTGCCAATGAGGAAAGCGTTTTGTGCCAATAAAACTTAGAAATTTATATCAGTAAGAGATATCCGTCAAAACCACTCTTGGTAGTTAGTGTCATTCAGTAAAATGTTTGGAACTTACGCTAGATGTGCCATTATACCAGAGTGCCTCTTAGAGGAAAGCATTTTGTACCAATACTTTTTACCAACTTATATAACTAAACGATATCTATTTTATCCACTATTGGCAGTGGCATCGATTAGTAAAGTGTTTTCTAACGCTAGATGTATCATTGCACCAGAGTACCACGGAGGAAAGCAGTTGATGCCAAAACTATTTGGCAATTTATATCACTAAAGGATATCCCTCAAAGCCACTTTTTGCAGTTAGTGTTGTTCAGTGAAATGTTAAGAACTTACGCTGGTTGGCACAAACCACACAACTCGATACAATACTCCTTCGCCCACGCGTTGAACGGATTGCCTGGTCGACATATGTCGTCCGTATATCGGTAACAAGTTCTTAATTTATTCTCGCATTTAACTGGAATTGATAAAATATATATAGAGAATGGATGGTTGGTGTCGAGAATCGGAAATGTTATCGGGCAAGGCGTAGGAATACTATCCGGTGAACGAAGGCGAAACTGATATTATTCTGATGCCGAGCCCGATGACACTAACAATTTATTCTATTTATCCTGTTACCTTTATGTATTCTTTTATACAAACAAAATAAAATAAAATACAAGAAAAAAGGAAATAAGAACAAAGTATAGAATGGTGTTAACATGACGTCATGTTCGTCAAGTACATGTGTTATACGATAAGAGCCGTAATACGGCACCTAGTTATCGGTCCCGAAATGTCACTAGTGACAGGATAAATCTAGTTACGTATTACTTAATTAATCATAAACTGAAGTTCATGCGAATGGTGAAAACTAGAATAAAGGCTGAAGTATCATATTAAACACACGACGCCAAATTCTAATCTGTAACGTGCATGTATATTTAATAAAGAACTGATGGAGTATTGGTAGCTCTTAGAAAAGATATTCTGCTTTTTTAAAAAGAAAACGCGTTTTACCAATCAAAATCCGCGTGGTAAATGGTATAAGGATGAAATCATTTCTTTGAACAGAAACGCCGGTGCATCGGCCAGATTCGACAGCTTGTGTACTTCTTTCGGATGGTATTTGTACATTTTGCTCAAAAGAAAAAAGTTGAGACGATCGAGGTGTTCATTTAATTACAGTTTTGATTGACCAACTTGATGTTTCAGCATATAGCTAAAAGGCTATTCTTAATTCAGCAGAGACTTGAAAACACCTGTTTCTATAAAGGAGGCACTGGGAATTCCATATCTCAAAAGCGACTTGGTATGACCACACACGTGTCTACAAAGCATACCTTTCGATGACACGCATACATTGTTACATATCGAAGTATTTCGATGTAGACAATAGTCAATTTATCTATGGTGTCAACACAGAAATAAGTACATGTGTACAAACATACCTTTTGGTGGTACGCAAACATTATTACATAATGTTGTGTTACAACAATTAACGCATGCTGCTTCTCTTCTCCCCACGATTTGATCAAAGCTACTGGCACACACCTGTAACATGTATGCGTAGGGTTTGTCTGTTTTATTTCATTTTAATTATTTTTCGGACAAGATGGCGCCATATGGAGTCAGAAAGAGGCTGCAAAAAGCATGGCCGAAAAAAAGTCCTTTAGGGTTCTAAGTCAATCAAATGTTTATTGAGAACAACAGCTCGTTATTGCTTGTTTATAAAATGTTTGTCTCAATTTCTAAACCAATTGCTAGATCAAACCAATAGTTGTGACAATTACTCACTTCTTATATCTTAAAGAGACAAACTCAAAGAAGTGTGCTCTTAGCGTATTAAACGTTTAATTCTTTTACATCGATAATCTTGTCATGTGACAAAGGCGGTTAAACGTTTCAAAAGACCCACATGGCGATGGTATCTATAATTCCACCTTTTATTCTAAGTACAGACCGTTGTTTACGAAAAACGGTTTACAATATGAAACCTCTATATATTTTCGCGTGTGGTTATGAACGTGATTGGAAAGCAGTTAACAAGCTAGTCTTACACGATATTAGAATCAATGTTGTCAGTTTATAGGTGGAAGATAATACATTTTAAAAAGCTAAAATCTTTAACTGTGAGGTATTCCTTACAATGTCACCCAATGTAAGTGGTAATCAATGATAAAGTTCATATATCATTGCAACAATGGATCAGAAATATGCAGGCTAATATAAAGATATCAGAAATATGCAGGCTAATATAATGATATCAGAAATATGCAGGCTAATATAATGATATCTGAAATATGCAGGCTAATATAAAGATATCAGAAATATGCAGGCTAATATAATGATATCAGAAATATGCAGGCTAATTTTATGATATCAGAAATATGCAGGCTAGTATAATGATATCAGAAATATCAGTAATCATTACATATCCTACCAGTTCAGATTCACAGGCTGTGGTATAGACTGTATCGCCGGCGATCTCTCGGGTGGAAATCTTACACACCTGAAAAAATAAACATGGTTGCTTGTTTCAACTATTTTAGAAAACCTTTTTTTCTTTGCAATATGCAATGATTAAAAAGAACGGGTATTTAAAACGGATTTTTACCTCAAACCAACAGATGAAAAAGACAAGCAATATGTATAAAAGAAAAGAAAAAGAATGTTTTTTTTTAGAGAAAAGCCTCACCTCAGACTGACCGCATAGTTTGATCCTGTCACAATCGTTTGGGTGTAGTTGTTGCTGACAATTAAAACATAACTTCCCCTGGTCATCTGGAAATCCTGAAATATAAAACGCAAATTGTCCACATGTTCAGTGAGAATCAAGAAAGATTAACATCAATTTCTGGAAAGTTTTCAAAAATTTCTGAAAATAAAGCCCACATTTTATGTGAAAACCAAGTATAATATTGATATCGTTTTCTTGAAAGTTATCCAGAAATGGTGACAAAACTAAACACAAACCCTAACACGTGTATGTACTGATAGATATTGACACTAAAACATAGTACCAGGAAGAATTCCCGTATTTACAAAATTTACAAAAAAACAACAACACATAAGTCGTATGTGATACTCGATTTTTGGTATCTGAGGTAACACATCCCTTGGTTATCCGAAAACTCTACAGTTAATGCAGATATACCTGGAAATTGAAGAACAATATTCCCAAGTTTTCAAAAAAGTCTTAACCCTTTTAGTGCTAGAGCAGAATTTATTCTAATGCAAACAGGTTTGATTCAGGCTTAACGATGTATACAGAGAACGACCGAGTGATCCGAATTTCAAAATGGGGTTTTACTGGTATTCTACTATAAATGCAATGTCTCTGATTACACAGGTTAACATAGATTACATACCAGCTTGTCCACAACCTCTCTGATAACACAGGTTAACATAGATTACATACCAGCTTGTCCACAACCTCTCTGATTACACAGGTTAACATAGATTACATACCAGCTTGTCCATAACCTCTCTGATTACACAGGTTAACATAGATTACATACCAGCCTGTCCACAACCTCTCTGATTACACAGGTTAACATAGATTACATACCAGCCTGTCCACAACCTCTCTGATTACACAGGTTAACATAGATTACATATCAGCCTGTCCACAACCTCTCTGATTACACAGGTTAACATAGATTACATACCAGCCTGTCCACCTCTCTGATTACACAGGTTAACATAGATTACATACCAGCTTGTCCACAACCTCTCTGATTACACAGGTTAGCATAGATTACATATCAGCCTGTCCACAACCTCTCTGATTACACAGGTTAACATAGATTACATATCAGCCTATCCACAACCTCTCTGATTACACAGGTTAGCATAGATTACATACCAGCTTGTCCACCACCTCACTGATTACACAGGTTAGCATAGATTACATATCAGCCTGTCCACAACCTCTCTGATTACACAGGTTAACATAGATTACATACCAGCTTGTCCAAAACCTCACTGATTACACAGGTTAGCATAGATTACATACCAGCCTGTCCACAACCTCTCTGATTACACAGGTTAACATAGATTACATATCAGCTTGTCCACCTCTCTGATTACACAGGTTAACATAGATTACATACCAGCTTGTCCACCTCTCTGATTACACAGGTTAGCATAGATTACATACCAGCTTGTCCATAACCTCTCTGATTACACAGGTTAACATAGATTACATACCAGCTTGTCCACCTCTCTGATTACACAGGTTAACATAAATTACATACCAGCTTGTTCACAATCTCTCTGATTACACAGGTTAACATAGAGTATACCAGCTTGTCCACAACCTCTCTGATTACACAGGTTAACATAGATTACATACCAGCTTGTCCACAACCTCTCTGATTACACAGGTTAACATAGATTACATACCAGCTTGTCCACAACCTCTCTGATTACACAGGTTAACATAGATTACATACCAGCTTGTCCACAACCTCTCTGATTACACAGGTTAACATAGATTACATACCAGCTTGTCCACAACCTCTCTGATTACACAGGTTAACATAGATTACATACCAGCTTGTCCATAACCTCTCTGATTACACAGGTTAACATAGATTACATACCAGCTTGTCCACAACCTCTCTAATTACACAGGTTAACATAGATTACATACCAGCTTGTCCACAACCTCTCTAATTACACAGGTTAACATAGATTACATACCAGCTTGTCCATAACCTCTCTGATTACACAGGTTAACATAGAGTACATACCAGCTTGTCCACAACCTCTCTGATTACACAGGTTAACATAGATTACATACCAGCTTGTCCACAACCTCTCTGATTACACAGGTTAACATAGATTACATACCAGCTTGTCCACAACCTCTCTGATTACACAGGTTAACATAGATTACATACCAGCTTGTCCACAACCTCTCTGATTACACAGGTTAACATAGATTACATACCAGCTTGTCCACAACCTCTCTGATTACACAGGTTAACATAGATTACATACCAGCTTGTCCACAACCTCTCTACATACCAGCTTGTTCTCTGATTACACAGGTTAACATAGATTACATACCAGCTTGTCCACAACCTCTCTGATTACACAGGTTAACATAGATTACATACCAGCTTGTCCACAACCTCTCTGATTACACAGGTTAACATAGATTACATACCAGCTTGTCCACAACCTCTCTGGTTACACAGGTTAGCATAGATTACATACCAGCTTGTCCACAACCTCTCTGATTACACAGGTTAACATAGATTACATACCAGCTTGTCCACAACCTCTCTGATTACACAGGTTAACATAGATTACATACCAGCTTGTCCACCACCTCTCTGATTACACAGGTTAACATAGATTACATACCAGCTTGTCCACAACCTCTCTGATTACACATGTTAACATAGAGTACATACCAGATTGTCCACAACCTCTCTGATTACACAGGTTAACATAGATTACATACCAGCTTGTCCACAACCTCTCTGATTACACAGGTTAACATAGATTACATACCAGCTTGTCCACAACCTCTCTGATTACAAGGGTTAACATAGATTACATACCAGCTTGTCCACAACCTCTCTAATTACACAGGTTAACATAGATTACAAACCAGCTTGTCCACCACCTCTCTGATTACACAGGTTAGCATAGATTACATACCAGCTTGTCCACAACCTTTCTTGTTACACGGATTAAAACATATATTACATACCAGCTTGTCCATAACCTCTCTGATTACACAGGTTAACATAGATTACATACCAGCTTGTCCACAACCTCTCTGATTACACAGGTTAACATAGAGTACATACCAGCTTGTCCACAACCTCTCTGATTACACAGGTTAACATAGATTACATACCAGCTTGTCCACAACCTCTCTGATTACACAGGTTAACATAGTTAACATAGATTACATACCAGCTTGTCCACAACCTCTCTGATTACACAGGTTAACATAGATTACATACCAGCTTGTCCACAACCTCTCTGATTACACAGGTTAACATAGATTACATACCAGCTTGTCCATAACCTCTCTGATTACACAGGTTAACATAGATTACATACCAGCTTGTCCACAACCTCTCTGATTACACAGGTTAACATAGATTACATACCAGCTTGTCCACAACCTCTCTGATTACACAGGTTAACATAGATTACATACCAGCTTGTCCACAACCTCTCTGATTACACAGGTTAACATAGATTACATACCAGCTTGTCCACAACCTCTCTGATTACACAGGTTAACATAGATTACATACCAGCTTGTCCACAACCTCTCTGATTACACAGGTTAACATAGATTACATACCAGCTTGTCCACAACCTCTCTGATTACACAGGTTAACATAGATTACATACCAGCGTGTCCACAACCTCTCTGATTACACAGGTTAACATAGATTACATACCAGCTTGTCCATAACCTCTCTGATTACACAGGTTAACATAGATTACATACCAGCCTGTCCATAACCTCTCTGATTACACAGGTTAACATAGATTGCATACCAGCTTGTCCACAACCTCTCTAATTACACAGGTTAACATAGATTACATACCAGCTTGTCCACAACCTCTCTGATTACACAGGTTAACATAGAGTACATACCAGCTTGTCCACAACCTCTCTAATTACACAGGTTAACACAGATTACATACCAGCTTGTACACAACCTCTCTGATTACACAGGTTAACATAGATTACATACCAGCTCGCCACAACCTCTCTGATTACACAGGTTAGCATAGATTACATACCAGCTTGTCCGCAACCTCTCTGATTACACAGGTTAACATAGATTACATACCAGCTTGTCCATAACCTCTCTAATTACACAGGTTAACATAGATTACATACCAGCTTGTCCACAACCTCTCTAATTACACAGGTTAACATAGATTACATACCAGCCTGTCCACAACCTCTCTAATTACACAGGTTAGCATAGATTACAAACCAGCTCGTCCATAACCTCTCTGATTACACAGGTTAACATAGAGTACATACCAGCTTGTCCACAACCTCTCTAATTACACAGGTTAACCTAGATTACATACCAGCTTGTCCACAACCCCTCTGATTACACAGGTTAACATAAGTTACATACCAGCTTGTCCACAACCTTTCTTGTTACACAGATTAGCATATATTACATACCAGCTTGTCCACAACCTCTCTGATTACACAGGTTAGCAAAGATTACGTACCAGCTTGTCCACAACCTCTCTGATTACACAGGTTAGCATAGATTACATACCAGCTTGTTCACAACCTCTCTGATTACACAGGTTAGCATAGATTACATACCAGCTTGTCCACCACCTCACTGATTACACAGGTTAGCATAGATTACATACCAGCTTGTCCACAACCTCTCTGATTACACAGGTTAGCATAGATTACATACCAGCTTGTCCAGAACCTCTCTGATTACACAGGTTAGCATAGATTACATACCAGCTTGTCCACAACCTCTCTGATTACACAGGTCCCCCTCACAGCATTCGTTGCATATCGGTATCTGTGTCGCTAGGAATCTCGTTGTTAGTGTGAAGGACCGTGTTGCTGTGCTGGCCAGCATGCACATCTAAAAGTGATAGTGTGATTGATATCAGGTAAAGCGGTAGTGTCGATATAGGTACATGAGTTAGGTTCATATTCCTGAGAGTAACGGGGTCTTCGTTGTCACAAGTCATCAATCCACATTCTGCGCTAGTAATGATAGTGTAACCAGAAATAAGATCTGAGTGTTTGATCTAAGTTTGTCAACTTCTTTTGACAATCAATGTAGAATTAATAAGTTTAATCGACGTAAATTTGTGAAACTACTCGATTAAAATTGACAAATTATTCCGTTCTTTCAATGGGTTATATTGCGAAGCTATATTCACGAGTGATAAAACAAGACCCAATTTAATAAAGTGCAAAGTAATTAGGCCACTTCTCATCATTTTAAACAGAATCGAATGAGTCATGATGAATAATAATCAAGGAAGGGGCCTTCTAGTTTCAAATCAACCACTCTACTTGCCTATGACACATCCATTCTACGACGGATTATAAAATCTTTGAAGAAAAAACCCGACAAAAGACAATGAAAGAAATATGCAAGAGTAATGAAATGTATTTATACGTTTTTGTCTCGGCATCCAAGGTTGTATCTGACCGTTCCGGAGACTGTAGCATAGGAGTCTACATAACACTCCTGAAACAAGAGGATAAACATCAGAACCGATCCAATTTTTATTTTGACCAAATGACATAACATACAATAAGGGTTACAATGAAAAAAATATTCGAACTAAAGGAACTAAAGAAATGTCACAGTGAGTGAGTGGTTGGGTGTGTGAGAGAGAGAGAGTGAGAGAGAATGTGAGGGGGAGAGGGAGAGAGCGTGAGTGAGAGAGAGGGGGAGAAGAGGAAAGAAGGAAAGGTGGAAGTTGAAAACTGATTTCAAACTACTCTTCGTGATAACCGAAATTGTCGAGAAATTTACATATCAAGGTCCTGTTTTCAATTATTCAGGTCCTTTTAATTTAGCGGTAAAAACCTAGAATGATCAAGCTTGAATAGCTAATGACAATCTGTTAATGACTTTTGACAAAAATCCACTTGACATTTTACCAAAATTGTCTTGAAACGATGCAATGGTTAATGCTGGGGTGTTTATAATTTCAAATAATCTACATTTAAGATTTCTAAGACCAAACTGTGCTGTTTTCGGCGAATTTGGAAGTTCACCATTGCAAGTTTTATGTAAACAACACTCTTTCAAACTTCGGTGCAAGATTATGTCAAGAAGCCAACCCTCTATATATATGATATGTATTAGATGAGAGAATGCTACTAATGTTTGTTGGACCAAATTCAATAATTGATCATTGAAGTCTAACAAATATTCGACTAAATTTCCAGTCAAGTTTAGATAATTATGCAGCTTTTAGAAATAGATTGTATGATAAGTTTGAGCAGACTTGGACTGACTCGGTCAATAATACTACAAAACTAGAAATATAAGCAAGTAAATTTAATGGAATACCAAGAGAAGGTAGACATTGTAAAATGTGTTCGTCTAGAAAATGAAAATGAATGCCAGTTTCTACTAGAATGTTCCAAGTACACTCAATACGTAGAAAGCATCTTTGTAGCATCTTTTGTAGATGATTGCCAATAAAGAAAGTGAACCAAAAAGAAATGGCATAAGAAACATTAAAAGTCACCTTTCCTGTGGATAGTCTTAAATATGAAAAGGAATAAAAATCAAAAGCAATTTAAACATAAGTATGGGCTTAAAAGTACCACGAGTACGTTTATCCATCGATGTAGTAAATAAAATCTGTATGACCAGATTAGAGCAAATCATCAAAATTTATGTTATTTTGTTCGATTATGTATGTTATATGTTTGATATGTTATATAGCTATAGGTTATCGCATTGTTATTGGTGTGCGTCTTACATGTAATGTATCGTGTTGGATTTCTATTATACGTGTTAAACTATAGTTAGATGTCGTGTAATTGTTGTACATGTAATGTATCGTGTTGGATTTCTATTATACGTGTTAAACTATAGTTATATGTCGTGTAATTGTTGTACATGTAATGTATCGTGTTGGATTTCTATTATACGTGTTAAACTATAGTTAGATGTCGTGTTATTTGTCAAGGTGCCAGCTGTGTTATCCTGTTATTCATCGAAAGGTGGTGTGTATACCTCATGCTCTCCGCAGGTCTGTATATATTCGCAATATCTCGGACGAGCTATTTCCATACACGATAAACACCGAACGTTTCCTAAAATAGATGTGAATATATTTGTAACGAACTGTTATATCGTTATTGATAATCTGTTCTCCAAAAAATAATAGTCTACAAAAAACAAACCACACAAAAACATGATCGCAGTAAAGGTAAATTTTATATGGGTTTTACATCACATCAACATTATTTCAGTTATTTAGCGATGCCCGACTCTTAATGATGGAGGAAGACCACATACTCAACTACCCGTAGGGGCTGGTCAAGGCGGGTAGAACCATCGGCATTCCGTAAGTCAGTCGGGAGACTGCCTCTCATGAAAATCCATATCCCTCTCAGGATTTGAACCCACGGGGAGAGGGGCCATGTGATTTCAAGTTCTGTACTCTAACCACTAGGCCACGGAGGCCCCTAGTAAAGGTGAAGAACCAACAGACACATGGCATATCATAGACGACATCAATTGAACGGATTGTTACTTCGGTTTATACCATTGTCTGATTGATTTTATCGTCGTAATTGTTACAATATTCTATAGAATCTTGGCTTTTAAGCATATACCACTGAGAACAGACTTATTACCTATTTAAATTTCCTTATCTAGACTCTTTATCTGATATCAAGGCCAGTGATGTGAAGTGTCACATTAAGACAACTTGAATGAATATAAAATATAACACAGAATGTGTCATTTTAATATCTTAAATAGTGCATGTCAAGGAAAAGTCGTGGAATTTCATAAACAAATACAATTCATTCAAAGTATTAACATACCTAGACACGTCTGTTGTAGAAATACACCAAACGTATAAAGGAACAGTAACATCTCTCTAACTGAAAATAAGTTCGAATTTATATCAAAACATATACACAACATATCACTCATAAATACGAATCAAATTAACAATTAAAACCAAGCAAAGCCATGTCAATGATAATCTATAAACAGAGAAGTGTTTTACTTTTATACCTCCACATTTTGACATTATATCCTGTAAGTTAGTTAGGTAATCCCATAACGGCATGGAGGCGGTACATCTTATCATTATATCCAGCTATTTTCATGGAAATCCGCCATGTTTGACGAAAAACAAGACCTTTAAAAGCTTATGGAAATCATTACAGAGTACTAGCCTGTACTGAAATGTCCAAGAATGATTTCTCTTGGTTGGCCCAATTATTTCCGAGTAGTTTGTTGGCAGAAAGACCTCTCCGGTTTCAGAAATTCACACTACTGATCCCTTGTAGCATTCAACATACGGGCTGATCCGATTTTTGGTTTCAATAATCTTCTCTCCAAGACGTTAATCGTTGGCACCACTTTTACGTGACATTCTTTCCGGCTAATCTCAAGCTCCCTTATCTGTTGGAATTGTTTTACCCTTTACCAAACAATAGCGACATGTAACCACTATGCTGCAGACGACTATGAAAAACGTTGTGGAAAAAGAAAATATTGCTCGTGACGAGCATTTCTTCCTTTTCTAACAATATTTTCTGCCCTTTCAGAAGATCACTTTCCGATCAAATCACAATTTGAAATGTCGTCTGCAAACTCTTTCAATTTGGGTCAGTCGAAAATTTGGCGTTTGGTTAATGGTTAAACAAGTCCTGGCACATGTCAAGTACAACCGCCTGAATAGAACCACTATCGTAAAGTGGCCTACTTAATGAGACTGTGTCAATCTTTCAGTCTTATCCGAAATGTCACTTTCTAATTCAGGGATATTTGATAGTCTTAAATACCACATTACCGTGCCAACCCATTTATATGACGATCTTCGCGTATTGACTGTGTGATGCGTTTATACCATTTAAGAAAGTTTGTAATGAATTGAAGCTACTTTATCCTGTCAAAAGTGCCATTTTGGGACCGATAACCAGGTGCCGTGTAACATTTGTGATATCCGTCGCTAACCATATAACACATGCCCTTGACGAATCATGACGTCATAAGAACGCCATGACACATGACGTCATGTTTACATCATTTTCTATTTTTTTTTGCTTCCTTTTTTCTCGTGTTTTATTTTCATTTTGTTTGTTTAAAATGTAACGTGATAAATAGAAAAGATGCTTGGTTTCATTGAATAGGAAACATCACAGGATAATATCCCTACGCCTTGCCCGATAAGATTTTATCACACCAACCATCTATTCTCTATAAGCACGGCTTTTGTAAGCTAGAATCCTTGGTCAACAAAACTTTTCTATTTGTAAAAGCCCGATCTTATGCTTTTAACAAAACTTATGAAGAAACATCGAAATATATTCTCCAAATCGCGTTTGACCCAAGCGCTGTAGACGAGTATTTCGTAAAGAGCTGTGACAAAGTAGCAAACAGCTAAGATCACAGGCCAGCCGCCAAGTTACTTGGCTAGCCTGTATCCAACCTGTTTGCATAAGAATGAAGTATGTGCCAACAATATAAGGGTTAAGGGTGCTTGTTCGCAGATTAAAGGAAATCTTGAAGTTGAACATTCTTTTCCCTAAATCTACCTGTAGCTATAACGTTTCTTGATACGCACTGAAGAGTTGTCATTGGAAGCCAAACTAGATCCTTTTAAACTCTTAAACGTGTTAGCATAGTGAAATAAAATTTAATTCAATCCAAAAGCGTAGCACCGCTTTTGAGATCCTCCGCATTAAAACTGCACATACTTAGAGAGTTTGGTGCTTCCTGAGTAATAAAGCTCTCAATAGCTACCTTTAATTGGATATCAAACAACAATACAAAACCATTATCATCTCAACGACATTTTATTTTGACTTTCTTTTCTGTGAAAAAGCACCTTTGGCATACATGGATCACAAGGGACAGTCTTGATCTATATTTATAAGCAAGGCTTACAGAAGTGGGATTTGTGTCGTATATATGGTTGCAGTCACGTGGTCAGATTTAAGGAAAATGGGCCGACTAACCCTCGCTTCTTGCATGACGTAGATCATCCTTCTTTTTCTGTGGATAATATTTTATCTATTGTAAAAATAGCTTTATTGACATAATATGAACTAAGGCATTGCCTCTAGACCGCTCTCTCAACTCAATGGCATGGGTTCTGTGAAAAAACTTGCATACTGAATATGCATTTCAATCTTAATTCATAGTACAACTTTGTGGAAATATAAGAATTGGCTTACTTTGGGGAGCAAATACTCATTTTGTCACAAAGCTGTCATCTTTGTCACATTTAGGAAAGGCTCAGTAAAAGGATAAGTCTCCTTGCAGACTCCTGGTAAACTTTTTTGATGGTATATGTTCTATAGATATGGATATTAGTTTAGCTTGATTGTGCTGTGTATGAGGGCCTTTAATTAATAAAGAGACATTCGTCATGTAAGGACAAACTGCTCATGCCATGTCAGAACCACCAAACTATGATATTTGAACCACAAGTGTCTCAGCATAAAATCATAGAATTTTCTTCACAAAATCATGTGTTGTAGGTACTGGTTTAAATCATCATGACAACAAACAACATGTCATTTGGTGATGAAGAAGGGTCAGTTGGGTTACTATTACCAAACAATATTTAACAACATACTCATCTGCTTGTACATGGTTAGGGCTAAGTTACATCATTATAGAGAAAGTCAATCAGGTCTTTGTTTGAATTGCTCTTTATTGTTTAATGTAGATAAGAAAATCCCAAATAGATTGCTTTGCTGATCTCCAAAAGGTCATTCAATTACAAAAATAGCTTTGTTGTAGCCAAAAGGTCTTTTGTTTAACTTTCAAATGAAAGAAAAAGATTTCATAAATTTTCAATAATTTTTTATTAACCTTTGTTCACACATAAAACGCTGCTTTTTTATGTGTTTTCTATTAGAGCACTTAAACTTAAAGCACTGTATGCAATAAATGATTAATGAAATGAAGTTAAAAGACATATAAGTGATACTCAGCATACAGCATAGGTTCATGTATTATAATTCTTTCCTTTAACACATTGGTTGAAAAATAGTCACAGCTTGATATTGACATTATTTTAATTCTTGACATCAACAGTTCCCTGGTCTTCATAGTTTGATTAGAAAAAAATAGTATGACAGAAAAATTAATGATCAACTTTTTAAATAGAAATTTCAACAAATATTCTTTGACATACATCCTTAAGACTTTCATCAAAATTTTCCAAATTTTTGTTTCAAATTTAAAGCAATAGCAGATATAATTGGAAATTTCTTTAACCAATGAATAAAAGCAATTGTGACAAGGCAAACATGCTCTCAGAGAATGTTTACCTTTGTCATAATTGGTTTTAAAATGTTGAAAATTAAGGTGTTTACAATGCATGTAAACTCTCATGTTTGTTTCCTTGAAACATTTCATTAACATGCAATAGATAGGAAATTAGTTGAGTTTTTCAAAAAAAGAAAAGAAAATGAGAACCATGAAACATGTGTAACATTGTTATCATTATAGAATATTCCATTGTCCCTAGACAGTTTTTCTATATTATTGTCCTTTGATATTGTCAGTACCAACTAACACTAAACACTATCCTTTAAATATGGTGTATCACTGTTTAGGTTTTTTTATCTTCATGAAATTAGTCTTTTGAAGATAAAACTAAGCTTTTGAACATTTCATTAATCAGGTAGTCAAAGTACATGTGAATCTTCATCTGTTTTTGATTATATCAAATCCATGTGGTCTCCCATCACTGAACATTTTGTTGCTGTTACCTTTTCCTTACTCTGCCAGATAGTCATCAGATATGGCTGTTAAAAGAGAAAAATAAAAACATAAATCTTTTGCCAAAACTGACCACCTTCATCTGACTGATTATTGGTAACATTGGAAATAATTCATTCCCATAGTTATCAATTGAAGCAGTTATCTGACAGAATGAAAAAGAAGTCATTGGTGATAACAATCTCTATTTTAAGCTGTGTATCCAGGCAGGGTTATCCCATGATCAATGTTTGCAATATAAAACAGATTGCAATTTTTTTAAGCAGACTACTTCTGGTTTCCACTATTTTATATATGCCATGTTGCGACGATAAATAATCTGCAAACGCCGATGAATGTTGTTTCAACTTTAGCTGTGCCATCCCCTCCAAGACCATGCAGAGAGTTGCGAGTTGTGGGATGCGAATAACCTTAAAACATCACCCATCGATTGCAATATCTCTACCGAGTGTTAGAAATAACGCCATTATAAACAATGGGTTATCATATATCACCAGAACCGGAACGTTTATGGTCGGAACATGGCATAAATAAAATAGTGCAAAGCAAGAGTAATCTGCTGAAAAGAGTTGTTGCAAGGATATCTTGTTCGGACCTTTTTTCGTAAACATTGGTCACATGATCACCCCAATTGATACCTGTCGTGATTCTTTTTTGGTTTCATTCTCATTCTAGGTTTTTGTAAAAGATTATAATAATTTCAAATTGTGAGCAACACCAAATTCATCAACATTTGTGGATAATGACTATTTGAAGACAAAGTGATAAAAGGAGGACATGTTAAGGAGTTCCATCTTTGTCAGACTTGCTTGTTTCCTTAAACCTTTGCTGCAGATGTAATTATGCTAAAATTCCATCAGAACTGTGTGAATTAAAGAGAGAACTACATTGACACTCAAAAGATGGTTCATTGTTACATTACTTTCATAAGTTATATTCTATGATTATGACATTTCTGTTTGTAAAGTTCATATGGGCATGAGAACAATACTTTTACTTACTTGTATCTAAAAAATAGAACCAATGTTAATACAGGTCTGCATCATCTTTTCCTTTGAAGCTTGTTTTAAACTGTCATTCTTCTTCAAGCATCCTGCATTCTGTAAAATAAAAAAAAACACAACTAAATCACCCTTAACTTTTTGGGAAAACTTCTTATTTGCAAGAACATCTCAATGTTTGGGAATCATATCATCACAGTACCAATCCACTAAAATAGAATACTGCCAAACGAAAGGTGACATATTTAACAAACTTAAATATCTCGTTATTTCGTGTTAGTTGGTCGAAATAATGACTTAATTATCTTCCTATTTCAAATTAGTAAGTCGAAAAAATGACTTTATTATCTTGTTACTTTCGAGTTAATTAGTCGAAATAATGACTTAATTTTCTCGTTATTTCGACTTTCCAAATCGGGAAAAAAATTGCATACTTGTCACCTTTATGCCACCGTAAATACTGGCTACATTTTAACTGACTGATTATTCTTAATTGGTAACATTGGAAACAATTCTATCCCCATGGCAGTCAATTGAAGCAGTTATCTGACAGGAAGAAAAAGAACTGATTGTTGATAAAAATCTATATTTCAACCTGTTTTGACTTATATTGGTTTCATTCTCATTCCTAAGAAGGTTTTCGAAAAAAGAAAGAAGAAAAGAAAAAGTCAATCACACATTTTGAGCAACAACAAATTCATCAACATTTATGGATAATGATTTTTTTAAACGAAGGAATAAAAGAAGAAATGTCAAGAAGTCAGATCTTTGTCAAACTTGTTTGTTTCCTGAAAACTTTGCTGCATTTGTAATTATTCTATAATAATCTAATCTGAGATGTTTGAATTAAAGAAAAAAAACTTTAACATTTGAGAAATTGCTTCTATGTCATATTGCTTTCAAGAGTTGTCTTCTATGGTTATGACCCTTATGTTTGTAAAGTTCAAAGGAGCATGAGAAAGACTATGTACTTACTTGTATTATAAAATGGAGTCAATGTTTATGCGGGTCTGCATCATCTTTTCTTTTGAAGCTTGTTTGAAATTGTCATATTTCCAACCATCATGAATTCTGTGAAATAAAGAAAAAACAACTAAGGGATCTATTACCATAAACCTTTTGGCCAAAATTCTCATGTGCAAGAACAATTCAATGTTTGGGAATTATATTATCACTTGAATCAAGTAAAACAAAATACTGCCAACGAATAAGGTGACATATATCCAAATATGGGTCCTGCATGGCTCAGTGGTTAAGATGGTGGACTCAGAACACAGGGGTCCTGGGTTCGAGCCCCACTGAGGCCATTTAGTTTTAGTAGGAGTGGCCTTTGGTAGGATCACTTCAGAGCCCTAGCCTTGTACTGGTGTATCCAGGAAAGCCACTTCAGAACTGAAAAATGTAGGAACGGCCCTGAAGAGGACTCATATGGGACATGTGTCGGGTAATGATTCTAAACTAAACACTTTACAGGGTATTTCATTTTTTAAAAATAAAATTTACCTGTCATTGTTATTTTAACTATCGCCCCATAACGCTATTGAATTGTCAAGAAGGTACCTTGTACTCAATTTAAAAGCTCCAACAATAACAAATAATCCATGTCCGCAACTGACGAGTTGACATCGTTGCTTTATTGGTCAGCATAATAGTGTATTCCATCTACAACACGATGTGTACCTAATGCTTTACTTACACACCGCGAAAATGACATAGACCGTCTACATAAACATTAGATTATGCCAAACTGCACCGAATCGATAGAAGGTGAACGCTTATTTCACCGTGGAGTGTTGTGGGCGACACACATTTTCTAGCCTAGTACTGCAGGGAACATGAACTTTAAAATAAAAAATGAATGCTGTAATTCTACTTAAAAGGGGAAGCATCTTCAGCGAGGGGGAAGCATCTTCAGCGAGGCGTGACGAGGGCTCGCCTTCTCGATTTTTCTATGACGAATTTTGGTGAAAATGGTCTATTTAGATATACTGTTTTATAACGAAATGAAAGAGTACAAAAAGTTCTCTTACCTTCAACCGGCGATACGTTGTCCCTTCAAGGAGTTGAACACTGTGTCCAATTTAAAGTTTGAAGCGGTGGCGCCGATCCTGTTGTTCGTGTTTTGTTTTTCGATAGAATGGTTTATGGTTCATTCATGATTGGCGGAAATAAACTCAATGAACGGCAATGAATTTATGTAAAACCAGTCCATTCCATAAAGCCGGAAACACCCGAAGCAAACCCGAGTTTTCTCTTTACACGGAATGGTTCACTATTGGTAGATATATTGGTAGATAAAGGTGATGCTTGAAAATAAATTTAGATAGAACCAGTCCATTCCGTAAAGCCGGAAACACCCGAAGCAAACCCGAGTTTTCTCCTTTAGGTAAACCGGAAGCCCAATCTGAACACATCGGGTTTATCCAATAGAAAACACCTCTGAAATAATAGGGATGACGCCATATTGTTTCCCGCGAGAATGACGTCACTTTCTTTCGTTTCTAAAAATAGATCTTGACTGTAAAATCCAAAAAGTCGTTAAATTTGATTAAGGAAACAAGTATACATGTCACAACAACAAGTTCGCCATTTGGTATGAGTTACTGATCAAAAGTGATTAAAAAGGATGTCCAACACTTCCATACACATTGAACTACTTAACATGCACGCTTAGAAAAGGTGTTCATCGGCGGATGCCGATTTACCCGAAAAATTGTAACCCTACACTTATATCCGAGGTGTATTTCACAGCTCACGGAAATACCCGAGTAGTTCCGATTGCCGGAAGCCACCTGTTTTTTTGCTAATGGTATAACCGGTGTTAACATAACTTGTTACTCGTACGTATGTTACCGTTATCCGCTCTCCGAGCGCTTCGCGCTCTGAGAGAGCGGTATAAGGTATTACAACAGAAAAGGGACAATGCTTGAATACTACAATTGTTTAAAATGTTTATTCTACTCTTTAACATGTACAAAAGAATGCAAAATCATTACAAAATGTAATTACAGAAAAGAAATAAGTTAAACAAGAGAATAATAGAACAATTGAAGGAGTGTCTTGCTCTGTAGAAGACTAGTAGCCATAATCCATTGGGACCGATCTATATTATCTAAAGCTCTCCATTTTGTTTGTAGTTAGAGAAGAGTGAAAGCTTCATTAGAAAATGTTGCTGCAGAGACGCAAACTGCGATACAGATGCTTTCAACATCCAAAACAATCAATTAGGCAAATGAAGCAAAGGCTTGTGGTTTGAAAAGGATAATATAACTGTATGGAAAAGATTCTTCTAAAGGGTGCCATGGTCTCTTTTGTATGTTTACTGTCTGGTATAATCTATGGCACATATGTCTTGTACAACATTTACATTAAACGAGAAATCACCAGTCGTTCATGCCTAAAAGAAATACAAAACCCGCCTTGAACTATGAGGACCTCAAAACCTCAAAATTCAAGCAAGGAAGTTTTGAAATGGTGGTTTCGAAATTAGTTGCTTTACTCTAGGCCTGGTTTAGTAAATGTACGAGAAAGCGGAAGGATAAGAAGTAGGAGCACGTGAGAAAACGAAGCAATAGAAAAGGTTACTAAACCCGATAGCTACACATAGAATGGTATACACGAAGCCTTCTGTACATTAATCGTGTTTCCCTCGTCAAGCTGCCTCTTGTCTGTTTGTAGCTCAAGCAAATGTTTTATAAAGAACGACCAATCAAAGCATGGCGTACACCATTTCTAAGGGAGACTACTCCATTGACTAAACATGTTCATGGTGATGGGTACTCCCCCCATGTTTCCAGCAGATTTGTCACGGATGGGCTTCTTGTTACCGATCGGTTTCCCCACTTTCCCATTCAGGGCGGCTTTCTGACCAGTTGGGTTCGTGGGCTGTGGTTCCAGGGGCCCCAATTCCGGGTATAAGGTGGGGTTAACGGGCTCCCCGACAAACTCGGGCCCGCTACCCACAGGTCCGGCACCCACCACGGGCATGGTCTGTCCAAGATCAGATGCTACAGCTTTGTTATTCAGTTCGGCTAAAAGCGCCTGAGCCTTCTTAATTGAGACACTGTCCGCCTTGTTGACTGGTACAGACGACTGTGTGTTATGCTTCATCTCGGTGAATTTCTGATTCGGGCCAGACTTCCCCGAACTTGATAATGGCGTAAGCGGTGACAATGGTACTTTTGGAACTGGTCCCTGGTCTTGCTGCCTCGCTATGGGCGCAATGCTCTGTTTAACGGGAACCAACTGTACGTTCTGCTGAGCTCCTAGCATTTGTTTTTTTCCCTGGACGGGGATCGTCCGTTTGATTGAAACGCCTGGCTTTCCTTGTTGTGCCAATTTCGTATTGGAACCAGCGTTCGATCTGACGAAATTACGAGTGGGTTTAGATTGTACCATCGACTCGGGAACCGTGTTTACTATCAAACCCGAGTCTCCGGATAGCTTCGGAAGTTGCTTCTTGAGACCCTTTTTAATGGCGGACGAAGGGATGACGGACACCTCGTGTGGGAACGACCGGAGAAGGGCGAGAATGTCGATGTCTCGGATAGGAGGCGCTTGGTTCACGAAGACGGGCTCAACACGAAATCCCCCAACCTCGTTTGTTGGCGCCTGGAAACCCCCCTGTGACGTAAAACCTTTCATTGGTAATGGTTTAAGTGGTACCCGTGACGTCGTTATTTCCTTGATGTGGATCTTGGAGTTGGATTGCTTGTCGACGTAGATTGGCGTGTTTGAGGACGAGGGTTCGAGTACATCCAGGATGGGGTCCTTGAAGAAGATTTTGTTCATTTCCGGTTGTTTGAAAGTGCCGACGTTTTTGGCGGGACTTTTGTTGCGGTCGAATGTTCGGCAGGTTCGGATCTCGCCGTTGTATATGTCGACCCACTCATGGGAACATTCTGTACCGCAGGGATCGATTCTGGAATGGAATGAGAATAAGTAAATAAAACTTGATTGGTAATCCCTTTTCTTGTTCTGAATATAATGCTACGTGTATCAGTAGACATCAGGTGTTAGATTGTTATTTTGGCTACATACATGGAGAATAGATGGTTGGTGTCGTGAATCGGAAATGTAATCAGGCAAGGCGTAGGAATATTATCCGGTGAGCCGCAGGCGAAACGGATAATAATCCGAGGCCGAGCCCGATAACGTTTCCTATTCAAAGACACCAACCATCTATTCTATTTATCCTTTTACCTTCATGGTTGGTATTATTAACAAACAAACTGAAAACAAAATACATAATAAAGGAAACAAAAGCCAGAAAACAAGTAGAGAATGATGCACACATGACGTCATATGCCATGACGTACATATGACGTCATGATTTCACACGTGAATGTGTGATATATGGTTAGTGCCGGATATCACAAATGTTATACGGCACCTAGTTATCGGTCCCAAAATGACACTCGTGACAGGATAAATGAACAACGATAGATTGAGAAGAGAACGTGCATGATCATAAAACATTGAAATCCACATGGCACAGAAACGATCCTCAACATTTAAGCAAAAACACTATGTAAACGTTCCAAATTAGCTCCGAAGAATATTCAAAACAAGTATTGTATTGAGCGTGTTTGAAGCTATCGACTCATTATAAAGAGAAATATCAAAGAATTCATATATGTTAAAGAATTGTGTATCTCTGTCCGAAACGTAAAAGTTATCATCGCTGCTTAATTCAGATGTCTCAGGTGGTCAGTGGGGTCGCGACTAAATTGTAACGTTAGGAATACTGTTGGGGTTACGAAGTAAACTGATTACTAGACCGTGTTACAAAGATGCGAGATATTTGCTCCGCACAAAAGTTACCTCCCCTACATTACAATAACCACCATCACGTAAAACACTGGGCTGAATTTCCTTACCCATTGAATTCGTTTAGTATATTACCACGTGGCTTATTCGATTAGAGATGTTTATATAGTGAACTGGGACACTGGTTGATAATGGATTGTCATGTTGTCGTGATAATGGATTGAGTTACTAACCTGCACATCAGCCGGGTATTTGAAGGGCAAATGTTAGCTGGACACGTAAAGTAGGGACAAACCATGGGCTGAACATTGGCTGGACACGCTGTAATGGAAGAGAATTCAGGACAATAGAATGTGTTGTAATGCGTTATCACCTTAAAATATTGTTTATAAGTTCTAATTCGCTTCAAAACAGAAATTCCGCCGTTCATTGAAGCAATAACAAAAAGAACCTTTTATTTTCTCAGATCGAGGTATAGAGCAATAACAAGTCATTAATTATGCCATACGATACGTCGAATTAAAAGCGTATACTATCACCAGCCGAAGAAAACTCTTCCATTCTTTATTTTTTTAATACACTCCCTATCAGCCATATCTATATTTTCGTTAGAATGATGTTGTTAAACTAAACATTCGACTTGAGCATGCAGACTACTAACATTGTCATTAAAGGTAACACGTTTCTATATTAGACTATAAACTTCAAAACACTTTATTATATGAAATAGTCTTTTTCTCACATTAAAGGAGTATAACTGATACAAAGGGCATGCGATGGCTACATCATAAATAATAAACAAGTGGGCCCAAATCCATACAAACTTTCCAGCTTTTCGACATTATTGTCTAAACGTTCAGTTTACGAACTGTTAATATCATAAAACTTCGGAACGGTTTAAACCCAAGACTCTTTCTTTATTGAAAATCGCATTCATAAGACAGCATGGTACGCCGAGTCAAAAGCATTGGCCTTACCTTTTGGTGGCATAACGCAGTCGATTTCGTTTCCATTGACGAAAAACTTCGCTTCACATTTCCCGCACTGTGACGCCCTGTGAAGATAAAAATTGAATATTAGCTTTTTTATCTATGAACTACTACATACATAACATACCAATGTTGACTGAGGGCTGACTACCCGCATGGGCAGTATGATAGTCCCCATCACTTTAAGCCGGGATGAAAGAAATAATGGAAAATTGATGAGTTACAAAATAGAAAAGGGTCTCCATGATTAAAATACTTAACTTGAAATAATATAGCTGCCCTCTCTACGTATGTCCACATTCCAGAAGTATTACATGCAGATTGTAAATTTCATAAGAAGAATTCTCCCTATTTAACAGGGTGCTTATGACCTGTCCAACTTTACCAGTCCTTTGAGAAGTTAAGTTTCTTTTCTGGAGGGGAGTTCTTACTCAATTGATTATGTGATTGGCATTGCACTATAACTGAAACATTGTTGACGTGTTGACGCATTGTAAAACACACGCAGAAAACATAGAAACTAAATGCATGTAGTGGTATAGAAATGGGCTCAAGTACCTTAAAATCAAACTAAACTTAAATGGCTAAAACGGTTATCGTGACACCAAAATAGATAAACGGAAACAAAAAGTGTATGTATTGTCGTCACGATTTGACCTCTATTAGATAAGAAAAATAATAGAAATAAAAAGAACTTCCTGATAACTCACCTGCACTCGGCTGTAGGGCAATAGTGACTGAAGTATTTACATGGATCGTCCACACATCGTACAAACGGGACATTTGGGGGACATTCTGAAATTTAGAACCACAAATAAATTTATATAGCGCAAAAGCTATTCCTTTTCAAGACAGTATTCAGTTGCGCTTAATAATGTCCTATTTACACGACCTTCAGGTTGAGTGTTAGGTACTATTCACAGCACAGTTTTAAGAAATAAGTTTTGAGTTCCGATCGTGACTAAATTTCATCATTTTGCAGGCATGCTATGTCTTTTGAAAGGATATTCTACATGTTTGGTCCAGGAAAGGCTTTCGATCTATCAGCCAAAAGGTAATTGTAATAGCAGTAATAGTTAACGAGTGCCCTTATCGGTTCATTCTTACTCAATAATATCATGTTGATAGAAGATAATTTATTTTTGGACATACTCTTGTAAAGCACTCGAAAGAACATTCCACGAGCATGGATATGTACATTGCCACCGTGATATGGATAGAATGCTGTTAAAAACGGTATACAGTGAACCCTCGTTTATCCGGACCCCGATTATCCGGATGTCTCGCAATCCGAACGAAATTGTAAGGGAACGGAATTATTGGACCAGTTTATTGCAGACGACTTTTGAAAACATTGTGGGTAAAGGAGAAATTGCTCGTGACGAGCAATTTCTCCTTTTCCCACAATGTTTTCTGCCATATCAGAAGATTATCTTTGAATTTCATCACGTTTTGATATGTCTTCTGCAAACTCTTTCAATTTGGGACGGTCGACAATTTGGCGTTTGCTTAAGAGTTAAAAGTTTACACCGCTCATACAGACCGTTAATGTCTTAATGTGAATAAGAACATGCTCTGCTTCATTAGTCCGGATTATTCGGTAAACCGGACATTTTGTTGGGAACGGATGTGTTCGGATAAACGAGGGTTCACTGTATATTAAACACGCCCCTACTATACTTACGATCGCTCAAACAGTCCACCAATTGGTCATCTAAATACCACGTGGCCTTGCACTGACCACATCCGTCAGGCCTGAAACAAGAGATAACATAGAACTCTTAGTTTAACAATAGTATAGGTTCATACTCACGTCTTACTTCAGTGGAGAAAATACCAATTATCACACATATCCGAAAAAAGTCATTTGATTTAGATAACTTATTCAAATATCAATAAGAGGTTTAACATTACCGCCCTTACTTGATTTATATCACATTACTTTTTTGGATATGTTTTAAATAAAGGTTGTCATAAATATATGCAAATGTCAAAAATGTTTATGTTTTGTATTCCAAGATATGAATAAAATAATAAGTGGACGTTTAGAAATTATGTTCAGTGTATAGAGAGCATATGGTTGATGCCGTTGATGAAAAGGTTATCCTGCAAGGCGTACGAATATTATTCAAATTCAAACGTCTATTCTATCATTCGTGTTTTCATTCGTGTTTTCATTCGTGTTTTCATTCGTGTTTTCATTCGTGTTTTCATTCGTGTTTTCTATATGATTCTTTAGTATTTTCTATATAAACCCAAACAAGCAGAAATGAAATTTAAAGAAAAAGAGATATGAATATCAGACGATAACAAACAAGAAGAAAATGAGGTTTACATGACATCATATCATGACGTCACATATGACACCATGATTTGTCACATGACTGTGTTATGGTTGGTGCCGGATATCACAAATGTTTTCCAGCACCCAGAAATCTGTCCGAAATTGGTATTGGTATCAGGGTAAATAGAGACCATATGGTTGGTGTCTTGAATCGGAAATGTTATCGGGCAAGGCGTAGGAATACTAACCGGTGCTCTAAAGGCGAAACAGATAAAATCCGAAGCCGGGCTCGCTAGCTTTTCTTATTAACCATCTATTCAATCTATCCTATTACCTTTAGGGTTTGTTATAAACAAACAAAATGAAAACAAAGCACGAGAAAAAACTAAACAAAACACAGATAATAAGTACAGAATGGTGTTTACATGAGGTCATATGTCATGTGATGTACTTATGACGTCATGATTCGTCACGCCACTGCGTCAAATAGTTAGTGCTGGATATCACACATGTTATAGGACACCTTGTTATCGGTCGCAAAATGGCATGGGTGACAGGATAAAATAAATCTTTAAGTACATAATTGGTAGTAGAGGAAAAGTACCACCAAACAGTAGAAAATGAAATACAGCAACAATAATGTGGTAAATAGGTGGAACAATCCTGCAAAGACTACCTGCAGATGGCGCTTGGGTAATTCCTACACATTTGTCCTTCACACGCCCTCTGGTCACATGGTACGTATGGTTCCCCGGGTTTACACGTGCGCTGAGTTACCGGGAACAAGCCAGGTTGGTTCACGATCGGCTGTTGTTGTTGTTTTGGTAAGCCCTGCAAGAAGTCTGGAAGAAAAGGAAAAAAGATGAGCTGTGTATGAGATGTGTGTTTTTTCACTTAATATCGTGTGATGACATTGATTATGACAGTCAAAATCTTGGCGTTGGGTAAAGGGTTTAAACCTGCTTACCTCCCGTGGCACAATCGACCGGCATATCACCAAGATACCACATGGGTTTACACTCATTACACGCATAGGGTCTGAAAATAGAATGGGGCGAATAGATTTATGACTGTTATTGCGAGAACAATATGACACCATTGCAATAAAAGTCGTCCTTGAATACTCCTGTGGGTGCGTTATATGTTTTCCCGCAATTTTGTCGCGAAATAGGTTTAATAATTTCATATAAAATTGGAGGTTCGGTTAGTTCAACATAGACATTGACTTTAACCTGAAAACAAGGCATTAGCATACATTCCACACAATAAACAAAACATGTACTATCAGAAGATTATTTTTCAATTTCCTCACATTCTGACATGTCGTAGAGAAACTCTTTGAATTTGGAACAGTCGAAAATTTGGCGTTTGGTAAAAAGCTGTGGTCGTTGCTCCAACTTTGCACCAACAGGCCTTGACCGAAAAAATGTGTGTTTATGTTATTTGCCGGGTTTCCCGGGATCTAATTGTGCATGACTGTTGTAAGACATCTACATTTACAAAGGCGATACCGTTGCTTTGCGCTGAATTATTTCTTAACCCTTTACAAAACGCAAACAGTTTTCCACTGTCCCAAATTCAAAGAGTATGCAGACGACATTTCAAAATGTGATAAACTTGAAGAATATTCTTCTCATAGAGCAGAAAACGTTGTGGGATAAGGAGAAATTGCTCGTTAAGAGCAAGTTCTCCTTTTCTCACAATGTTTTCCAGAGTCACATACAACAAACTGGTCAAACGTCGTTATTGTTTGAGGATGGGGTCGTGATCGCATTCCCTCTCGCTTGAAAGCCCACATTAGATTCAATAAACATGCCATAATAAAGTTGTCGTGCGTTCACTGTCAGCAAGTCGGTATATTGAGGTATATGTTGTTGTACAAGATTTGCATTCAAGTCGCCACACACTATTTGGGACCGTCCCCCCTCCCCTCCCCGAACGATCTGCGAGTATTTATAAACAGCTAATCTTATTCTTTTACAATTATGAATGAATTGATACGATGCTCATAGAAAGCAACGCCATTCGACAAAAACAGAATACTGAAATAGTTCATGTTTTTTAAAGACGTTTATTAGCAAAAGGCAATCCTATAAGTCATTTAGGTTTCATTGTTACGGTTGAAATAGAAAGTAGCAAAAACAATATAAAATAATTCATTATGGTGTCGTGCAAAAGTATCATTTCGGAATCAACTATTGGTTTCTAATGTCTTTATAAGAGATGTGTCAAAGAATGATGAGGGATCGGTCCAAGATACCATTCATTTGTCAATGTCATATATTGTACATAATTCGATTGTCCCCTAACTTCTGATCTGAACACACAGACATATGTCGAAAGGTACAAAGAGTTTCAAAATATAAATTGAATAAACTAATTGATTTACTAATGAACACAATCATTTTAGTCATTTGAGATCAACTTTACCTGCAGACAGCACTACTGATACTCGGACATCGCTGGCCAAGACATACGTCGATAGAACATGGTACCATTCTACAGTTACCCACGACCTTTTGTGGGTTTAAAACGTTATCTATCGGCAATACAGATCCTGGAAATATATAATATAAACTGCATATAAAACATAGAATCATCTATAACAATCCATAACATTGTATAGATTCAATATGTGGTCTATCGGCAATACAGATCCTGGAAATATATAATATAAACTGCATATAAAACATAGAATCATCTATAACAATCCATAACATTGTATAGATTCAATATGTGGTCTATCGGCAATACAGATCCTGGAAATATATCATATAGACTGCATATAAAACATAGAATCATCTATAACAATCCTTGACATTTTATAGATTCAATATGTGGTCTATCGTCAATGCAGAACCTGGAAATATATAAATAATTTAGATTATGTAGAACATTGCACTTGCTACAACTAACGGGTTCAGAAGATTTCTTTTGTACAGAAACAGATCCTAGAAATACATAAATTATATTGCATAAAACATGGCATCGTCTGTAACAATCCTTGACATGTTGTTGATTCAATAACGTTGTTTATCGGTAACATAGATGTTTGTGTATCATTTAGAACATGTCTGCATATTTCAATTAATCACAACTCCTCTTAGGTTCATTATATGTTTTTTTGGTTACTCAGTAGTAACATTACACAATCACCAAATCCTCAACGTTGGTCGTTTCATTCCTTTCTTATATTCGGAAAGATGATCACATTAGCAAGAAATTATGTGTTCAGACTGGTGCCGAAACACAACTGTTATATATAAAAAGACTAATGTAAAGCCGGATGCATCCAAACAAGAAAAAGTACATGTTCCTGTTAGTCCGGAATCCACTGTTTACAATTGAATATGAAAATGTTGCACACAACAGTATAATCGCCTTCACAAGCAACTGACGCTACACAGATTCTTCTCAGTAACTAACACAAAAACGCATTGGCAGAACGATAGCTGGTTCTGAATTTTAATACAACGAACACACAGTGGATATTGTTTGAAACTGAAGTTGCACAAATATAAATTGAAATATAAGCAAGACATAATATGTTTGACACGTACCTGCCTTAGACGGATCTACAGAGGGACACTGGCTCCATTTTCCGTCCACTATGTACTCCGCCACACAGTTCCCGCAATAGTTCTTCCTGAAAAGCAAAACACAAACCGCGTTCTATATATTTACATTTGTATATATGAAACATGGACAACTTAAAGGCCGTTCGAGTCATTGATTGGTGATTCATCACTCCGTAGCTCATTAACCAATTGCAAAACAATAACATTTGACCAAATTGTTGCAGACGACTTTTGAAAACATTGTGGAAAAAGGAGAAATTGCTCTTAACAAGCAATTTCTCCTTTTCCTACAATGATTTCTGCACTAACAGAAGAATATTTTTCAATGTCATCACATTTTAAAATGTCGTGTGAAAGCTCTTTCCGTTTGGGACAGTCGAGAATTTGGTGTTTGGTAAAGGGTTAAGTGTAAACGAGAATCATACCTGGTTTATACCTTATGGGTGCTTCATTCATGGTACTACAAGAACGTTTGATCTCTTGACATTGGAGAGACCATTGCGCCTTGGGTCTTGGCTCATGCGTATACCCCGAATTATGCTACACGTATGCAAGTATGTATGGGCCTGGGTACCGTTTTACTAAACAACTTAAGGAAAATATTTGCGTAAGTCATAACTGATACACATGGATAGTGTATTCAATGAAAGTACAATAGTACAATGTGACACGTCATTGGAAGCGTCTCAGAGAGACGATTCCAATGATGTGTTACTTTGCAATATTGCTGCTCCCTAAATTGAAATAAGAGTAATTGTTGTTTTAGACTTACGTAATTCTTAAGCGTTAACTGTTTAATAAAACGGTACCCAGGACCCTAGGCTAGAGAGCCTAATAACTCTTTGAGTAGGGTCAGGGGACAAGACTAAATATGCATAGTCGGAATGATTTAGACGTAGATATTTCATTTTACGTGTCATTCTACGTGATTATCCTGATAAAGGCGTAAGCCGAAACGTTGAAATAATACTATAATGTTTTGTCTTATAACGTGTTGTTGTTGTTGTTGAAATTTTTGAAACAAAAATCTACGTGTAACATACAGTTACAGCTTGGATCATCCAAGTTAATGATGTTCCTTAGTTGATATTGTTGCTTGGTTCATTACTAAGGAAACTCTTTAGTAAGGAGACGAGTATGGATCAAAGTACTATACTTACTGACACGGCGCGTTTTTAAACTTGGGATGGTCACATGGCCATTGACAGGGGTCCATCTTACAATGGACGACGGGTTCGCCACCAGGACAAACTGTTAAAAACAAATGAGATGCCATTAGAATTATGTTCATATTGTCACTAGTACCATTTTGGGACCGATAACTAGGGGCTGTTTAATATTTGTGATATCCGGCGCTAACCGTATAACACATGCTCGTGACGAATCATGACGTCATAAGAACACCATGACACATGACGTAATGTTTACATCATTCTCTTCTTTGATTTTGTTGAAGTTGACTGTTTTTGGATAAGAGGTAGAAAAGTTACTTTCTTTTTAAGACATTTTGAATAAATGTCATTTTCTCTCAATTCAGCTCTTGTTATTCACATTATGCCATCCAGCCATCAAAGTTCGAAGGTTTTCTAACCTATTACCAAACAAATACAAAAATCAAGTCCGTCATTGCAATAAATTAGAGAGAAGGACGAAATTGTTCAAATCATCCCGAGCAATACATAAATACACATTTAACCTTTCCATTAAATCGTTTGTTTCTTTAATATTCAAACCAGCCATGACATCAGACATATGAAGTCCTAGTAATCGCAGTTACGTACGCATAGTAAAACCTTTATTCTTGTAACAATATTTAACATTAAGTGTCCTGCACTAGACATGCTCAATTATATACATAATGTTTATTGCATTATAAATTTAACATGTTATATAGCAATTTTAATAAACGTTTCAACAAAGACGCTGATTTACAGAAGAGCTCTTCATTCATTGAAAGGTGTGATTCAATTCGATTTCGTTGAGCATAATATATTTACTTTGACACTATTAAAATAGTTTTCTTAGAAGGATTTGATGATAAAATAACAAATGGATGCATATTTGCATCAATTAAGGAAAGCGACCCGGGCGCCAACCCCTGGCTAGCCAATACATACGTTGTAGATCCTTGGTAGCACTACAATTGGCCCTGTGGCCTTGTTTGGTGTACCACACAGCCGCACATCCATCACATTCCGTCCTGTCCATCCTGTTAAAACATAAATAATTGCATGACTATTCGGAACATCTCGGCCGTTTGTTTAAATATCCTCGAAGGAATTGGGAAGTCAATTTGAAAGTAGTCCAGGAACATGGCAGCAACAAAGAGCAAGTAATCCTGCAATTGTATCTACTCGGCAATACCCGGGTTAATGGCATTTGAAAAATAATATTTGTGATGACGAAAACTAATCTTTAGAAAGAATACGTTTGAGGAATCGATCGTGTTTTAATGTCCACACGAAATCAATTTGACACTTTATACAACAAATATGCACTCCGGTATTTCTCAGATATTGTAAGATGTGGTTAAAACAAGAGGGTAAAACAAAAAACAAGAATTGCAAACAAAGGGAGGGAGACTTGAGGGATGGTTAAATAAACGTTCCCAGTATTAACAATAGCCATACACTGTAAGCGTGTTTATCCAATCAGAAAGCGTTATTATGTGGTCACGTGGGGTAATGTGTTGATTATGGACATCGATCAAAAATAAGGGAGGACGAAACATACGAAAAGCCAACAAAAGACTGTCAAATATAACTTTTCTGTTTTAATATATTGATATTGATACAGGGTCAATGACCCTTATAGTGCTGTAATCGACCTCATGTTTATGCAAACAGGTTATTTCCCGGCCAGCTGCCAAGTAAATTGGCCGATGGCCTGTGATCTAACCTGTCATGTATTCTGAGAATCGTTCCTCATCAAGGTTGAACAGATATTTAAGGCTTTGGAAAGCAGACGACACAAAAACCTAGGAACCCAGCATTCTAAGGATTAATTCCATATCATCTTGCCGAGTCGGGGCTGAGTAGTCCGGATGGTAGTTGCTACCAAATTGCAAAACAGTAGTTCTGAGTTCAAGTCCCAGCTATCTTTTTATGACATAGTCTTTGTGTTGACCAATCAGTTACCAGTATGTTTATGGTACTAGCTAAGAAGTATTCACAAGGTGTTGATGTTTTTCATCGCTTGAACGAGGTTCAAACTAATCAATGTATTGTATGCTTTTTCATCTTAAACGACAAGATTCTTAATTATTCCAAATTGAGACATATTAAACGTACAAAACTAAACAATGTAAATAATTAAGCCCGTTATTTTCACCATTACAATGATGCAAACATTCCGTTTACATTACCTGCATGTCGCGGTAGGGTCACCAGGACAGGAACCTCCGAGTTTACAAGTGTCGATCAGACAACTGATCCAGTACTTCGAGGGGAAACATGCTGAAATGAACAACACAGGTACCATTGTCAATTAATGTAGCTATTTGGCTATAAGGTACAGTATAAATCAGACAACTAAGTTTACAAGTGTCGATCAGACAACTGATCGAACACTTTGAGGGGAAACATGCTGAAATGAACAACACAGGTACCATTGTCAATTGATATCGCCTAAATGTACAGCGTCAATCAGACAACTGATCTACTTCTTCGAAGTGAACATTCTGAAATGAACAACACAGGTACCATTGTCAATTGATATAGCCTAAATGTACAGCGTCAATCAGACAACTGATCCAGTACTTCGAGGGGAAACATGCTGAAATGAACAACACAGATACCACTGTCAATTGATATCGCCTAAGTGTACAGCGTCAATCAGACAACTGATCCAGTACTTCGAGGGGAAACATGCTGAAATGAACAACACAGATACCATTGTCAATTGATATCGCCTAAATGTACAGCGTCAATCAGACAACTGATCCAGTACTTCGAGGGGAAACATGCTGAAATGAACAACACAGATACCATTGTCAATTGATATCGCCTAAATGTACAGCGTCAATCAGACAACTGATCCAGTACTTCGAGGGGAAACATGCTGAAATGAACAACACAGATTCCATTGTCAATTGATATCGCCTTAATGTACAGCGTCAATCAGACAACTGATCTAGTTTTTCGAGGGGAAACATGCTGAAATGAACAACACAGGTACCATTGTAAATTGATATCGCCTAAATGTACAGCGTCAATCGGACAACTGATCTAGTACTTCGAGGGGAAACATGCTGAAATGAACAACACATATACCACTGTCAATTGATATCGCCTAAATGTACAGCGTCAACCAGACAACTGATCTAGTTTTTCGAAGTGAACATTCTGAAATGAACAACACAGGTACCATTGTCAATTGATATCGCCTAAATGTACAGCGTCAACCAGACAACTGATCTAGTTTTTCGAAGTGAACATTCTGAAAGGAACCAAAAAAGTATCATCGTTACTTTATGTTGCCTATGAGTAACGCATGTTCAAAAGGTGATTCAAACAATCTTCGTAACTAAAAAAAAACGCCTTTTTTATATCCACAGTTTAAGATGCCGAAAGCATGTGTTTCCATTGAATAACTATGAAACGAACATTAGGGTCTTCAGTGTTTTGGTTAAAAGAAGAAACTTGGTTTGTGAATAGTATTTGATTATTTTCAAACGCTTCTCGCTAGCGCTACGTGATTAGAATGTCGACCAATTTCACAATCTTTGTACAAGACTCTTTAACACATTTCAGTTGTTTGGCAAAAGGAATAAAAGCCATTATTTACAAAAAGGACGTTTAAATGTTTTATTAAATCTGCAGTATTCATGCGCTATATATTCACTAAACGGTTATGAAAGGAAATAAAGTGTGAAACTTGAATAACTCAGGAAAGAACAGGAAGGTTGTTAAAACCGGCTTTAAACACAAATCAAACGATCGTCATAGCCGTGTCAACATTATATACGTTTTTCATGGCCTAATAACCTAAAACCCATTACTAAAATTCATTCGGCCTTTACATGAAGTAGAAGAAGGGTTACACGTTTCTGATGACAGATTGCGTGACAAGAATTGTTTTGGCGTTAACGTATGGACGTCATTTTTGACGTATGGGGGTGCAACCCGTTACCGCAAAACGCGTCATTTAACGCTTTATCCAAACAAAGACGTTGTTTGCACAAATCAGAAACAAGCAAAACTTTACAAACTACTTTAGAAATCGGATATGCATTTTTTCTTTATTAGGAAAGAAGTATCAAAAGAGAATGTAATTGCGGGATGATGCGTTTTATAGAAAGGAGATCGCTCATTTAAATATTTCTCCAAACAAAAAGTTAGATGGACATATAAGGAGTTGGCAAACCTTTACACACCGACTTGAAATCGGAGATGCTTTCTGTTTTTGTTAGGAAAGAAATAGCAAAAGATAAAATACGAGCAGGATGGTGAGTTCAAGGGGAGGAATATCACGTACCTTGTGATAACGTAGACAATCCAAACACTATGAATACCACAAGTGCAGACTTTAACATATTGACGTATGCAAACTTAAACGTTTTCAGATATAAAAGTAGTTGCGAATATCAAAACAGTGTTGTTACTGTTGGCTAAAACTCTCTCAACCGTATTCAATTCCAATTCAATCCTAACACGCCCACAACACACACCGTGTTCTTAAACTGATAGTAGATAATCCTAACGTTTACAATTAAATATGAATATGTTTCACACAACTGTATGTCTTCACACGCCGACACAAACAAATGACACTACACAGATTCTTTTTTAACTGACACAAAAACGCGATGGCAGAACGTTAGCTGGCCCTGAATTTCAATATAGCAAATACAAATGTGGATATTGTTAAATACTATAGATCCAGTGACACAAATGCACGCCTATTTCTAAAATCTTTAAATAAGCAAGATACTTTAGCAGATTACACAACGTCGCGGCCTTGCACGTATAAACGACGTCGACGTATGAATTAAATTATCAACTCCCGACTTAACGATGATTTCTCTTTAATGCAAAACGTTCTTATCAAAATCTCAAAACTCACTTTAAACAGTTTGTTTAATAATCCTTTAATGAAATGTTTCTCTATTTAGTTTACCCTTATTCACGTTAAGATTTCTTTATTCCGTTTGTTTGTCTTTTGAACTTGATAGAACGCGTTTCTCTGTTCTTTAAAAGCGTTTTGTATTAACACCGTCTTGTCAGCTTAATAAAACCATTCACTTTTGCAATAACACTAAACTCGTTTGCATATTCCACTCTTGTTAACAACACACCATCGTTTAAATGTGCCTGTCGTCTTTACCTGTGTAAATATAAAACAATAATACCTGTATTATTTTTGACTGATTTTCTGAATCATTCACTGAAATAAATAAAAAGGTGTCTCTTGAGTGAATGGCAAAGTTCTAAACCAAAATGACATGTGTGTTCAAAGATTCGCATTTAAATAAAAGAAATCAACAGGTTGACAAGAAGCAAGCCTATGATTCTCAAGTCTTGACATAACCCCGTTTGCAGTCAAGTTATACGTCTTTCCCCATCCATAAAGAACACAATAATCCCACTATAATTGAAGCATTGTTTTCTCGGTGGCAAAAACCAAATCTACAAACTAGGATAATGATTTAACAAAGTTGACAAAGTTTCGTTTGAAGTGCGTATAGAGACTTGATACACTCAATCAAACTGTTTTAAAAAGTCTAAGAGTTTTCTTTTTGGAACAAAGGATGCATGTGCGATTAAAGAGCAGAATTCTATGTAGGTACACGTTATCAAGATTTTAGGTATTAAAGATTTCTTTAAGTATGTAAAACGTTCTTCTCGAAATCCGAAATGTTTGCAGAACCTGAATATATATTCTAATCTAATGAAGAAGTTAACAATATATACTTTCGAAAAAAACTCATACATTATAAAATTACAAATTAACCGAATATGGAGCGAAAAACTGATAAAATAAGTAAAAGTATTCCAGCAAATTTCCCTCAAACGCTATTGTACGAGTATAGCCAAATAACCGTTTGAACCAACCTTAGCGCACTCGTATAACGTGACTTAGCCCCAAACACTTTTGTTATTCCTTAGAAACAGAGGATAATCAACTCCTTTCGATTGATATCAAAAATATGTCACGAGAATGGGTTGTTATCAGGTTTTAAAAACGAATTCGAAGAACGAGTTTTTTCTACATGAAAACAACCCATTCAACCTGAATATATATTCTAATCTAATGAAGAAGTTAACAATATATACTTTCGAAAAAAACTCATACATTAAAAAATTACAAATTAACCGAATATGGAGCGAAAAACTGATAAAATAAGTAAAAACAATCACCTAAAGTTACAGCTCACCAAATTTGAAATAATGAAGAGTTTTTAATTCAGCACTGGCTTAAATACGATACATAAAAACTCTTACTAATATGGGATTTCCATTTTTACACAACGTCGAGGTCACGTAAAAGACACCATTACAATAACCGTGTAAGCCTGTTTTAAAGGCAGGTTGTGCATCTCGCATAAAAATCGCTTCTGATTAAGATCTACAGTCAAATATGGATATCATGTGTTGGTAAATCAAACATTGTCTTATACTCTATCAAGCTGTGAGTCGAAAACCTGCGTCAATGTTGAACCTGTAGTACAAACATAGGCTAATCCACGGCGACACATTCTACTGTAGCATGATGTTGGTGGGTTTGTTTATACTTGACACGGTCCATGAGATGAGTGTAGTCACTTTGTTTACGTAGACGTTACGCACACGCTGTAAGCGTTACAGTAAGGTCATTAAAACAACGACGTTTTATACGCACGGTAAACATTTGGTCATTGATTTTCAAAATAGGGAAATCTTTTTGACAAGTTAATCCTTAGAATGCTGGGTAATTTTCTTTAAATAGATTTTTGTGTCGTCTACTCTCAAAAACCATAAATATTTGCTTAATTTTGTTGAGGACTGATACTCAGAGTAGCAAACAGGATATATCACAGGCCAGCTGCAAATTAACTTGGTGGCTGGCCTAGATCTAAACTGTTCGCATAAGCATGAAGTCGGTTTCAGCACTATAAGGGTAAAGCATATTGTTGCTATCGAAGAAATGGGCGCAAACTATGCGGCTTTTTAATCTAATTTGGAAAACACTATAGCTGATGTATGTGGCTGTTTTTGCTATTGAAAAGTAAGTATGAGGTATTAACCTATTTATCATCCTAGAAATGAATAGATTACTGTGGCGTTGCATCGCAACATTTTAGAAACATTTCGTATTTCTTTATATCTAATAATCATCGTATAATGATGCTTAAAGAAAAGTACATTGTCGTTACGGAACGTTGTCTCCCAACCCGTGTGTATACTTGTATATACACGTACGATTGATATGAATGACAAACCACATTCCCTTGATGACCGTCGGGTAACCCTAATGTCATCAATCCGAATACCGATGTCAAGCCTTAATGTGCCGTTCTGATTGAATCAAAACACAATAGTAACCAGGTCACCTTGATTAACACAACGCCCTGAACCACCAGATCAAGACGTAGATCAGACTGTAAGATTTTTTATCGCGAGATTCGTTCTTTCTTACTTACCAATATACAGAGGTCTTCGCTGTTAACCTTAATGTTTAGTTCATTCTTTAGAGCAAGTGGTTCTGAAATGATCGACACAGGAAAGGTTCACATGTACGGCTAACACACTGGAACATCATAGTAAGTCGAAAAGGCATCCGTATGTATCTTATGGGCAAATATAAAGCATAGAATGCAGTATTTTCTTTTTTACTTTTTCGAGAACTGGTTCTTATGGTACAAGGCCCCCTCAAAGTAATTAAATGCTGTTGCCGCCGAGTAGTCCGGATGGAAGTTACTACTGAATTGAAAAACAGTAGTTCTGAGTTCAAGTCCCAGCTCTCTTTTTATGTTAAAAATGCAATAGGGAATGCTATTTACGAAAATAGCCGAAAGCTGTGCGCTTACATGGACGTGTGCGAACGATGTTTTGTTGTCCCTCTTCAAGAGGCCAATTATTTCACCGTAGAGTGTCCTTGGGCAAGACACATTTCCTAGCCTAGTACTGGTGGGAAACCAGGGAACATGTACTATAATACTCAAAAATGAGTGTTGTACATTAACAGGAAGAAGAGGGTGTTTCTATAAATTTCTATAAAAAGGAAAGCCAATCATGTCTTAGGTAATAGGTCCAACGTACGACAGTACTGACCTCCCGAACATAAGTCCATGTTCCACAAGTTTTAGAAAATTATCCAGCATTCTAAGGGTTAAAGGTCAGGACGTAAGGTGGTCATCGTCTTTGCACTTTTGTTATTCTTTCTTCTTTTTTATGTACCACTCCCTTGTATATTGTTAAAAGGGAATGTTTTGATGGTTTGAGGAATGTTCTTTGTGGTTGTAAGAATTAAAGATCTGATATGTGTCCCAAATGAATAGATGAACCGAAATTTATGATAGGTTATTCAATTAACCTGCACGAATTATATAATAAAGATGATGTTAAGTGCGCATTTAGATAATTTCAATTGAATTCATCATCATAATTAGTTTAATTTCTTGCTTTTCGTAAGTAACGTAGGGATAACATTTTGTTAATTACCGTTACGTCGCGACAAATGTTGGTGTTTATCGTTATGAAAAAAAAAATCTTGTAATAAACTTATGTAATCGTTTTGTTTTACATGTTTTGTCTAACTTATAGTTATCAAATAAGCGAATCAAAAACCTTCCTTCAATATAAAAAACAGGATGTTGTTTTCTGTCAATTTATCACGCGTTTATATAACGTGACCCAACACAAAAGTGTATGTTTGTATTATTCATAACCCTTATAGTGCTGGAACCGACTTCATGCTTATGCGAACAGGTTAGATCCAGACCAGTCGCTAATTTAGTCGACTGCTTATTGGTTAAGTCTGTTATCTATATGTATGGTTCAACGTGGTTTCTTTATCATGTATCTCTTTTTATTTTTCTTCTTGACCCTCTGATCCTCTCCTCTATTTATTTAGCATAAGTCTTCTTCCTTTATCATGTAGTGTGTCATGTATGAAAATGTATTCATTGTATTGCCATGTTTTTGTTCGTGTTGAAAAAGCTTCTATGAGGAGGAAATAAAGAATAAAGGAAATGCTCATGCAAACAGGTAATAGCAAGGCCAGCCACCAAGTAGGTTGGCCTGTTATCCAACCCGTTTGCTACTATGATGATTATCCCTCAACAGAATTAAGCAGATATTTAAGGTTTCGGGAAGCAGACGACATGAAAATAATTTTTTAGATAATTACCTAGAATTTTAAGGAATAGGGTATGTCTAAAGAGGACATTGCCGACGACCACACTTGTATCGTTAGGTAGAGGAAGGCGTGGCAGAATCAATTATCCGATGTATTTCCAGCTTGCCCAAATGCCTTAACGGACAAGTGAATAGTTATTTAAATGTACTATATAACCACTATACGAACAAGTGGAGAAAACGTTTTGGCATTTAAGACAAGTTAATCAAAACCAGAATTCGCCACCCTTGAAAGGCTCTATTGACTTCCAATAACAGCAACAACAGATTGCATAGGTCTAAAATATATTTGGATTAAGGAACTTAACATACAGCGCTGTTTTCCTTTTATTTCGGTTAAGAAACAATGTAATCATAATGGGATAACCATGTTTTCTCAGGCAGAAATAACACATTCTGAACGAACCAAACAAATCACTGAGAAGGAAGAATTTGGTTACGACATGTGTAAAGTGCATTTATAAACTACAAAAAACACGATGTATCAGTTCTAAACCTACGTTAACAAATACTTCTAGACAAAAACCTAAATT
Organism: Cerastoderma edule; assembly: GCA_947846245.1. Taxonomy (NCBI): domain Eukaryota; kingdom Metazoa; phylum Mollusca; class Bivalvia; order Cardiida; family Cardiidae; genus Cerastoderma; species Cerastoderma edule. The sequence goes on along the minus strand of OX401421.1, from coordinate 7,464,733 downwards.
GTAAATGTAAATACTGTTAGCATGATGACAGTAGGGTGAATACTATATATAATTACAATTGTAAAGAACCGAGAAAAAATAAAATCGAATCATTAAAAATACACACACGCTCAGTCTCCAACCGTGCTACATAAGAATATATCTGCATGGTGTCTATTTAACCACGCATAATTTCTAAAATTTGCATGAATGTTCTTTAAACATAACGCAGCAAAGCTGAAATGGAGCCGAAAGAATATCGGCTGGATAAAGGTAGTGAAAACAAATTGTTGTGTATTGTATGTATTTTGGCTGGATGCCTTTGAATTCAATAAAAATATGTTATATTCTGTTATGCTCGACCAAGGCAAAGGGGTTTAAGAAATATTTCGTACACATCTCCCCATGTATAATCAATTTTTCACCTGCCTCAAAAATGTTACATAAGGTTCATACAGGGCGTGATAAGTAAAATAAACAAGACACGAGCATTTTAACAGAAGGACCATGTTTAATTTGATACGGCTGTTATGTTATTTACCTTTCATGTCATTTAACCCTTTACCAAACGCCAAATTTGCGACTGTCCCAAATTGGAAGAGTTTGCAGACGACATTTCAAAATTGGAAAATAATGTTCCCGATAGGGTAGAAAACATTGTGGGAAAGAAGAAATTGCTTGTACATATTATGCGTTAAGTCCATCGAAAACCTTATATAACTGCTCAATTTTTATGACGAAAAAAAAATCAAAGTAGCAAACATGTAATATCAAGGCAAGCCGCCAATTAACTTGGATCTTACTTGTTTGAATAAGCATGAAGTCGGTTCATTTTCTTACTTAAAATATGTGAATATGTACATAGTGTACAGGCCATCCATACTTGGTGTCAAAGCCAAAGTATAAACGTTCTTTCTTATTTCTGTATTAATTGATTTCATTAGAAGATCATTCATTCAATTACAGCTCAAATACTCCAGCTACTGGGCCAATAAAATCCGCACAACTGTACGACCACTTACACAAGAGCGACGTAGGTGGGAGACGGCAATAGTTCCGCCATTAAGACGTCTCATTTAATGGCATGGGACATCGCATTCCGAGAAGAAATAAAAACGTTTATTCCCCTTGCTTAATAAACACTGTGGCTACCCCACGTGACCTTTTGTGATCTGGAGCTGTAGGTTCCGTATGTCAACACTGTCGGTTCAGGGAATAAATCTCCCATATCTTCGACTACATGAATATAAGGTGTGTTTCCATTAAACCAAAACGAGGGCCTTCAGATAACAAATCTGCGCCATCGTAACCACCATGATAAAGGCGTTAGAGGAAAGGTTTGTATCGCTAACAATCGCTCGTTTGATGAGTTTTCGTTGATCAATCGTCAATACAATAAGATTTACAAGCAAGTAGTACCGACAATTGACAAGTAACCGAGACACTCCAAGCTCTTATTTCAAGTATGATCTTGAACTAAAAATTCTGTGAGTTTTGTGTGACAGTGCTTTATTATTTGAACAACACATCTATACATTTGTATATATCCTCATTCAAAAAAAAGGTAGAACCTATTTGAAAAATACACATGCTATGATAGCAGGCGGGTGACCATGTGATCAATGTTTATGATATAAAACAGATTGCAAATGGCGGTGCCCATGAATGAGCAGGTACTTTCGCATTCTTTTCTGCAGATTACTCATGTGTTTCACATTTTTATATACGCCATGTTCCGACGATCAATTTTCCGCAACTGCCGGTGAATGTTTCTTCCATTTGGCCGTGCAGTTCCATCCAACACACTGCAGAGAGTCGAGGTATGTTCTTTAATTGACCCACATAAACGTCCCTGACGCGAACTTCTCTGCGTCGTCTTAGAGCGAACGGTACATCCAAAATGGTGACACATGATCCCATAACAGAAGTCAGCTGACCTTCCAAGTATATCATCTAACGATTTCCCATAAAAAAGCGACTCTACTGGATCACATGCTGGTCTGTTTTAGATTGATGATTAGATGTTCTCCAGTCGTCCAATGGAACGTTGATATAGATACATCATATAATTCGTATTGCTTGGGAGTATTGATCTGTGTCGTCCAATGGAACGTTGATATAGATACATCATATAATTCGTATTGCTTGGGAGTATTGATCTGTGTCGTCCAATGGAACGTTGATATAGATACATCATATAATTCGTAATGCTTGGGAGTATTGATCTGTGTCGTCCAATGGAACGTTGATATAGATACATCATATAATTCGTATTGCCTGGGAGTATTGATCTGTGTCGTCCAATGGAACGTTGATATAGATACATCATATAATTCGTATTGCTTGGGAGTATTGCTCTGTGTCGTCCAATGGAACGTTGATATAGATACATCATATAATTCTTATTGCTTGGGAGTATTGATCTGTGTCGTCCAATGGAACGTTGATATAGATACATCATATAATTCGGATTGCTTGGGAGTATTGATCTGTGTCGTCCAATGGAACGTTGATATAGATACATCATATAATTCGTATTGCTTGGGAGTATTGATCTGTGTCGTCCAATGGAACGTTGATATAGATACATCATATAATTCTTATTGCTTGGGAGTATTGATCTGTGTCGTCCAATGGAACGTTGATATAGATACATCATATAATTCGTATTGCTTTGGAGTATTGATCTGTGTCGTCCAATGGAACGTTGATATAGATACATCATATAATTCGTATTGCTTAGGAGTATTGATCTGTGTCGTCCAATGGAACGTTGATATAGATACATCATATAATTCGTAATGCTTGGGAGTATTGATCTGTGTCGTCCAATGGAACGTTGATATAGATACATCATATAATTCGTATTGCTTGGGAGTATTGCTCTGTCATCAATGTCTTTATTCTTTTCCCAATATGTCAAGTCTAAAAGTGAAGCTAGTTCTTAGCTTTGATACGATTTTTTACTCTTGTTTCGCAACACAAATCTGAGACAATCAAACACCTTTTCTTTAAACCATCTTATTGCTTATGATATCTAACCCTTAAAAGGCTAGGTACTTTACTAAACAATAGATTTCTGTGTTGTCTACTTTCCAAAAACTTAAATAGTTGCTTGATTTTGTTAGAAAGTCAGAGTAGCAAACCTGTTAGATAACAGGCCACCTGCCAATTTACTTGGCGGCTGGCCTGTATCCAACCTGTTTGCATAAGCATGAAGTCGGTTCCATCACTATGAGGGTTAAGACTCTTTCCAGATGGAAGTCCTCGTATATGATTGATGTACAAAGTGACCAAGTTAATTGCCTATTAATGATCTACATCAAAGAAAAGCGCCGCCAAACCGGAAACAGTAAACACGCCATTTAGGATACGCTGTGTATCACTAGTGGTTTCGTCTGCCGAACTGAAATCGTATAATCTGATTCAATAGTAATAGTTTTCGTTGTTTTGAGGTAAACACCGTATCAACTTTTGTTCATTTATATTACTGCTTCCCTGTTTCTAATCAGACAAGGTTTGGTAGCCAGTCTCTGAATGGTATTCCAAATGAACTCTCTCATACTTCACATTTTTCGTCTTCGGTTGGTTTTGAATGTGTCTAGTATTCAATGCCCGATTGGGGAACATATTCGCTTGGATTCCATAAGACTCGCAATGTCGTCGAAACCGTTTGTATTGTTTTACCGTATCTATTAACAGTAGTTTCCCATAATGACAGTCTCGGTGGTGGAACTTGCAAAAAAAAAAACGGGGAAAAAGGGGTCCGTGCAAAAGGTTAGGATTCCTTTGATTATATGGCGCATCGGTGTAACTATGTTACCAAAACTTGTGGCCCAAATCAACCCTCATGCAAGTGATTGAGTTCTTGGTTGTCTTTGTATATTGCGTTAGCACATACGATATCCTTCGTAATGTTTGTACACGAAAGTGATATTGTATGTTATCTTTTGTAATAAGATATGATTAAACTAACATTTGATAAACGAATATGTACTGAATCGTCGTTTAAAGCGGCGAGAATTAACAGGCAAGCAGACGCACATTGAATCCATCCATTACGCGAAATGGCACTAGGATGGCACGAGTACCACTGTCTTATTAAATGATATAAAATGAACCATCGTAGCTTCAAGGCTACAACCTCCAAAGTACAAGAGAGATACTCTACCTTTATACCATTGCAATGGTTTGAGGATAAAGTGCAAAACACGTACTCATAAAACATACAAAGCCGCCGTTTCGGTGATGCGACAAGCAAAGTCTCGCTAAATCATTACATAAAAAACAAACCCCGTCCATTACTCATCTCAGGGTTGTCAACAAACCTACAATGCGTCGTAAGTAAAACATTTAACAACTGTATCTGATTGAGTTATCTGAAGTGGCTACGATAGTTTTGTTTCTAAAGCAGTTGGGTGATAAATGTTCCGTTTATAATACCCCTTATTATTTGACCGTTGCTTTCTTTGTCACTGCACTCATTCATGTCCGAAGTCTACAACTTAAAAAGTATATAATTGTATAACATAAAATAACATAACATAATTTCATTTCAACATTAAGCATATCAATGAGTAGAAGCGCTGCACAGTAGGAGTTGCAAGTTTTGAAGAAAAGAAATTAAGAAAAGATAGAACAGATAACAGTTTGACAGAAATGTTAATCATTTTATTCACTTATGTTGGTCAAACGTCTAATGATAAATAAATGATTAGTTTCTTAAAAGAAAACCTCTATCTGAAAGTGCGGTACTGCCGAAATCATTTTAGGTTACCTCCCTTTAAATTCTAAAAGTTCGTACATAGACAGTCCAGGCAGACAGTTCTTCGGAAAGATCTTGTTTCTCACAAGCAGGTTCTTTTATCACAGTAACGAAAAAACTCAATTTCGAACCTGCACGTTTCACGTCCATCATTTCAGATAACGATCAGAGGTGGTTCTTTCGGGTGGTGTCAATGTTGACATCTCATAGTACACGAGGGTCAACTGGACAATAACAGTCGGCCTAACGCATCGTTTATTGGTGTGTTGCGATTGGACTTAATTGACTTTATTGTTTTCTGGTTGATTTTCATGATGTTTATGATTCACGAGCTGGAGAATAAATAAAACAATTCGCGCAATATATACTTCTACTCGACCTTTTGGTATACGACAAGGCGATGTGTTTGTCCCGGATTGATTCCTAGTTAAATCACGGATAACTTAACGGATGCATGATATTATTGGTGTTCATCTGTAATATCCATAGGCAATCTACATTGCATACTTCATTTATTCATTGGTCACTGAAGAATTTGGATATTTTACAAATATTTAGTTTTTATCTTTATTTTAAGTTTTATATCTGGAAACTATTGTTATAAATATCACCGCCATGAATATCAAATTTATGATAGGATTAGTGTGCGTCATGGTATTAATAGGTAAGAACCAATTTGCATGTGTATTTACATAATCAACATTTAAACCTATTAAAGCTATGTCAACATATGCATCTTATTAAAAATGCATGACCGAGATATGAATTGTTTATTCAGTACTACACCGGTGATTTGTACAGGTTATAGTGACCTTTAAAGTACACGCCTCTTCACTTAATTTACTGATACACTATATTTATTCTTCCTGTTCTCAAACAACAATTTTAATTGTATTATTTTATTTGATGAATGCAAGTATACCCATGAAAATGTGTTTCTATCCTATCTATCCTTATTCAAAAGAACAACACACAAACACAAATATAAGCACTAAATAAAGAGTCTAAATTCAGTTTCGTTATTTGATAGGCTTGTTTTTTGTGTTGGTTCATCTTAAACTTTCATAATGAACGGTATGTTTGCCCATAATTGTATTATGGATTTATATCTTCTATTAAATGATGGCTTGACGGATTTACAAGAGTTTTTGTTTCAAGACAAAGTTACTAGTTCATATCACAAATGTATTTTAGTTGGCGCTTGGCTTTGTCACCAGCCGAACTTTCCCGTGTTTTCAGAATATTATACCACAGTCCTTAAATATTTACAAGCGTGATGTATAACAGCTGACTTTAAATGTATCGAAAAGAAAGATTGGGATAAAAAGAAAATTTATATAGATACAATATTTAACCCATTAGTTGTTAAAGTGTGTTATGATATAAACAAAGTAAAAACACAGGAGATGGATAGTTTACCTGATAAACATAATATACACGAAACACATTATATTAGTGTCACAGATCAAGATACGCTGTCAACATCAGTTTATTCGCCAAGGGCGTTTGTATTTACATTATACATAAACAAAGACAGAGCCCCGCGGATAAACACTTGTCAATCTGTTAATTATTTGTATCCATCTTATTCTTGAATTTCACAATGTGTCAATAAACATTTTGTAATATTGGCAATATATATACTTAACCATAAACCCTAAATAATAATTCCTAAAAGCACATTTTAACATGTGCCTAAGAATATTTTATATCTTCAATGAAATAGAATCGTCTTCGCTCTCGAGAGTATATCCCTTTGATCTAGAAACTACAAACCGGTAGAATATCGCACATATGTGATTATAAACGACTTAATTGAGGTTCATTGTCTTCAATTAATACTTAGTTCTAAACAATATATATCATCAAACATCAAATATCCACAACCATTATCGTTACTCAAAATGGACTATTGGAACATATATTGTTTAATGAAGATATTTAAACATTGTTGAAGTTATTATGCTACAAACGTGATTTTTGCTAATGAATCTGGATAATATATTGTATTATTTAACTATCATGCTGTTCTATTGCTGCTTGTATATATTGCCACATGGGTCCATGACCTTCTGGTGTTAAACTGAATAAACTTGTAGACTTGTTTATTAATCTCGTCTATTTACACCAATCTTCTAAGAGATCCTTTGTTGGGCATATGGCGTCTCGGGGGTAACTTTCAAGTTGTTCATATCCAATTTCGTATACGATTTTTAAATCTATTCCTATTCCATCAATTACTGTTTTGACACAATTTGCATTGGTCTATGTAATACTTGACATATATATACTAAAGTCGATAATATAATTGATATGTTTTATAAAATCACATTTGTTTCCATGTTGCCTTTAAACGTTCGTATTCTTCAACTGGGGAAATCAAAGGGATCGCTATCTATGATAATGAATTGTTACATACTACAAAGTTTGTTCCATGTCGGTTTAATTTCTTCACACTTTCTGAAAACATGAATCTTTTCAACATTTATTATAACCATTGGCTGCTAATAATGTTTGCTCTTTCTATTTTGTTTCAGATGTATCAACGTCACAGAGAATCAGTAGTAAGTAATAGTACTAAGTATCTGGATGTGCAGAGATAATCGATATTCAATCTGATTGAGACCCCTTACTTTTTTCAATTAATCCCTCCACTTCACGAATTTAAATTGTTATATCTTATATTTGAATTAATTCTTACTCCGATGTTCATTCACATCCAATACGTTTTATGTTATTAGTTTAGGTAATGTATCATTGTTTCTTGTAACCGATTTCTCTATGACACTAGATAAAATTAATGTATATATTAGTGACAATGTGTTCTCATTACAGTAAACATGTTAATGCACAAATTACTTGATATGCGTTTCATTTCGTGATGGTTCCTTTAATTCTTCTCCATTGTATTCAATCTTACTATGTTTAAAGTTAAGCTCGTCAATTGTATGATACATGTATAATATGTATAATGGACCAGGCGCCTAAAGTTCAAAATCTTAAGTTCACATATGTTCGTAATGTTTTCTCAACTGGAAACATTGATATCAAAGCCACATACAATGCATTGCTCTTCAGGATGGTGTTCAATATGGTATGTACACATTAAGTAAGACATCTTAAATTGGATGAACATCTCGTGATATGATACAATAGCAATGAATCGAAGCAAATTAAATGAGTATACGTGTCGTAGAGATATGATTACTGATGGATTGCTGTTAGAGCGTTAACCCAAGTGAAAAATTAAATAAACTAACACGACATGTTTGCCCTGGTTCTGCAAATTCTAAACAAATTCATGAACTTACGTTGGTTTATACCCTCACACTTTAGTTTGCGGTTTCTCATTCTATCCGTCTTTTGTTGTATTGATCGCATTCTAGCTTGAAGTTCCTCTTTGTAACCGTCTTATTGTATTTGAATGTATACCACCGATTCGGTTTATAGTATCACATCTATTGTCGTCATTCCCCTATTTTCTTTTTCTTATTTTATTTTACATTGGTTTCAAGTCACATGTCTTAGTTCGAAGTTTCTCATTATTTACGTCTTGTTTTTTTAACTTATAATGGTTTAAAAGTACTCTCATATTTTAGTTTCTGTTACTCACAATAAACTCTTCTCGTCGTTATCACATTTTGAATAAACGTATTTCTTTCAGTTCTCAGCTATCTACGTCAGCTATTAGGCCAGAATAGACGACAAGCGCCAGTTATACAAGTTATCCGTGCCCGTAAGACTAACTTTTCATCTTATTATTAATTTGTAAACTTGTTGTCAGTTAAGAAACATGCTAAACGGCGCAATATCAAAACCCAAAATAACAGATGTCCTATTGGAAACGAGTACACTTTCTTTAAGTAAAGTATCTTACTAGCCTATGGTCAATCGAGATCTGATTTGTGGTTTATCAATTTGCAAAGTTCGAAACAATTTCCTTTCAATCTATTCAGTCAAACTTGATTTATAAATTATCACAAATCATTGACACGTCGTCCGGTGGTGAAGGAAGTGTACCTGTTACCCAGGGACCCCTATTTGAGCCACAAACGGCGCTGCAGGCTTCTTGTGTCCTTTGATTTGACAAGATTTGACTAGTTCTACCAAACCAAAGGAAAACCTTAACACAACCGAATGATTCTTGAAACAGTGTATAGCCCGATCCATAATATCAAGTTCTGTTTATATCATAGTGTTTGTACATTTCCCATTTGTAGCTGCACCCCGGGTCTCTTCGTCTGCTTCCTCGTCCGCCTCCTCGTCCGCCGGATCAGGACTGGCAGATATCGGGTTAGGGGGCGTGTTTGGGGGACACGGAGGTATGTTTGGAGGCACCATAGGAACACTGGGTGTACAGCGACCGCAGACCATTACCGTACAGCGACCTCAAAGGTATGGGTTGTCTCTCTTGTTTGCTTACTAATCTATTTTTATATGGATTCATTGGCGTAGCTTCCTTTAGGTATTTTAGGCACGTGTCAACACTTGATGTTAGCTTGACGAACACCTGAGCGGGTCTTATTTAACAAAGATACGCATCTCTGAAACAACACTTGATGTTAGGTTGACGAAAACCTGAGCGGGTCTTATTTAACAAAGATACGCATCTCTGAAACAACACTTGATGTTAGGTTGACGAACACCTGAGCGGGTCTTATTTAACAAAGATACGCATCTCTGAAACAACACTTTGACTTGACTAACGGTTAAATATCGATGATATAATATTTCTACAATCCTTGATTTCGTCACTTTTAGAAAAGGATCAACCCTTATTTGGTCAACACTTTGTTAAAAGGTCTTGACATGTAATTGACAATATTTGTTTAAAATTAAATGTTTTTATGGAAGCTTCACATGGTATACGTGTTTTGAACTACCTACAGGGGAGAGAAATTAATGTCAATAATTCAATATTTGTTTTTCAAAGGAGTGGATATTGAGTATTAAAAAGTAAATTTTAAGTTATGAAATGTATAAATCATATTTTGTTAATTCCCTCATAGTGTAAACTAGCATAAAGTAGTTCTCATCGATGATAAAAAACAGTTTTTCTTACCATTATAAGCTTGACCAAAACCTGACCGGGTTTTATTTACATTACAGAAGATAATCTTGTAAATCAGCTTGATACTTATAAAGATACGCATCTCTGAGATATTACACTTTGACCAAAGGTTAAACTTTGTTAAAATAATAGACAAAAAAAGTTTTGCATACCAATAAATGCTCGACGAAAGTCTGAGCGCGTCTTATTTACATGACAGAAGACCATCTTGTAAATCAGGTTGATACGCATCTTTGGGAAATTACACGTTGACCTAACCAAAGGCAAAACATAGATGAAATAAGAAATGACAAAAAAGCATTTCGTCATTAGCTCGTGGAAAACCTGTTATACTAACAAAGATACACATCTCCAATACATAACACTTTAAACCTGACCAAAGGTTAAACATCGATAGAATAAGAAATGACAAAAAAGCACACCAATGTTAGCATGACAAAAACCTGAGCGGGTTTTATTTATACTAACAAGAATACACATCTCTGAGATATTACCATTTGACCATAGGTTAAACTTGAATGATCAATTTTGCATACCACTAAATGTTTGACGAAAAGAATTAGCGGGTTATATTTACATTACAGAAGACCATCTTGTAAAGCAGATAGATACTGATATATATATATGGATCTCTGAGATTTGACGAAAGGTTAATTTCGTTAAAAAGTCGACACAAAACAGTTGCATACCGATGTTAGTTGAAGACAACCTGAGCAGGTTTAATATACATTGGAGAAGATCATCTTTTATAGCCGGATGGAGTAATAAAAATAAGCATTTTTCGAGACATTACATGCAGAACTGACTAAAGGTTCGATGAAATAAGAAATGATAATTAAAAAAAAAAAAGACAAACAGATGTTACTTTGACGAAATACTGAGCGGGTTTTATTTATACTAACAACGAAACACATCTCTATAACATCACACTTTGACCTGACAAAAGGTTAAAAATCGATAAAATAAGAAATGACAAAAAGCATACCGGTGTCATCTTGACGAAAACCTGAGCGGGTTTTTATTTATTCTTACAACGAAACACATCTCTGAAACATTACCATTTGACCTGAATAAAGGTTAAACGTTCATAAAAAGAATAGACAATATAAAGTTTTGCATACCTCTTTAAGCTTGACAAAAATACTGAGCAGGTTTAATTTATACTAACAAAGATGCTCACCACTGAAGCGTTACCAAAATTAGACAAAAAACAGTTTTGCATACAACTAAAAGCTTGACGAAAACCTGATCAGGTTTCACTCTACATTACAGACGACCTGCCCAGACTGTGTTTGCGCACGATATGTCGGAAGATGCCCTCCGTCGACATGCGGCCCTGGGACTCGGGGTTCCTGCCCACTCTGTTGACGTTAACACCATCGATCGTAATATGATGGCACAACTAGGACATCGGGGACAACACTCATTCGTCGATAGGCCTGGTAAGTGTACAGCACTGTTGAACCTTTTAGGTCGCAGATCGGATATGTAACATGAGTGAAAAAATTGACTGAACATGTCTCACATGTGATATATTTGGTCGAAATTGGCATTTAAATCGAAAGATTATTGTACATAAAGTGTGATATTTTTGTATGTAGATATATCTAAAGATACAAAAACCTAAACATTTGTTTGATTTATGTCCCGATCGTATAGCTTTTGCTCAATAATACCAATATGGGAAAGCAACACACAGTCGTTCATAGACCAAATATTTCATCAAGGTACGGTTCTCTTACAGACTTTTCAGAGTGATGAACTAATTAAGGTTTGTTTGTTAATCATGATATAATTATATCAAAGTATCATACACCGCCATTGAATACATATTTGTGTCTTTTGTAGATCCTGCAGATCCCATTGATGTTTGTAAGTATAATCATTAACTATCTAAAATTACTCTTATTTATTTAACTTTGTACATACCTTAAAAATCACGTGATATGGTTGTTCGTCCATATCATTTTAGATGTGACTATGTACTGTGTACTTGTTCAACAATCTCAATTCAATATCATCTGTTGGCATATTCGACAACCATTGTCTTCGACCATCTACAAGATAGAAAAACACAGAATGGTCTGGACAAACATATACATGCGTTTAAGAAGTATGTTCTGTTTCGTCCTATACATCATAACCTAGGTCTTCTGAGTTCTCAACCAATATGTGATAAAGCATGAGCCTCTGAGTTGACACAACTTTAAAATGTTCGCATCCATGACTAAGAAAGCAGATAATCAGATCCAGCTGTCGTGTTTAAAATGGAAACCGACACGAAGTATGTGAGAAATAAGTTAACCAGATAAACAGATGAATTAATCATCAACAAGATGGAACGGTTTCAAACAAATGAAATAACTGAAGGTTTACGAAATACAGATTGTGTTACTCGTCCTACGCGTTATATGTAAAGGTTAGAAATTATGTTAAAACTTCATCTATCAGCCCCTAAAATTGTCGTTATCTTATATTGAAAAAATGTAAATATGAAATCTGTTTCAGTATATGCCCCAAGAAGTATGGTGGTGAATCCAGGAGATGGTGAGTAAATTTCCTTATATCTTAAACACATTTGACTTGGTGTAATTTGTTTATTCAATGTTAAAAATGTTTAATTATGACAAGTACAGTTCATTGTGTTAAGGCAGAAAGTCCTAAACATTGAATTACATGTTTTTAGACAAAAGCTATCCTGATACAGATTCCATGTCATTCAGCAAGTGTCTACTGGAGTCTCATGAAGGCTGGCGTCCGTTTCCAGCCTTTTACTGTCTCTTACAATACTAACATTTTTTTCTATGGTCGCTTAATACAATAATTACTTTGATTATAACCCTCTTTGTATTATTCACTTCAGCTGCTCGTTTACAAAGGATGACAGATTCGGATGCTAGTAAGTGCAGTCTAACTTGTGTTAAGCAGCCACCCTGTTAAGCAGCCAACCTGCCTTAAACAACCACTACAGAAAGTCCCATTGTTAGATTTATAGTGTACATCAATTTGTGTTAAGCAGCCAACCTGTCTTAAACAGCCAATATACTCTGTCCCACAGGCTGGCCTCTTAACACATGTTTGACTGTACACATTATTTATACCTTCTCTCTTTCTGTCCTCTTTAATTACACAAGGTTCAATTTTGAGCGTTTTTGTACATGTTCCCCAGATATGTTCCCCAACCTGCTAGTGAGAGACTAGAAAATATGTCTTGTCATGAGACACACCAGGCAAAATAGTGTTAGCCGCCATCAGTAATCAAACCAAGGGTTATATCGTCTCAATTCATCAAATCAACCACAGCAATTTACAAATCTCTATAGTGCAGACTATAAGGCAAGAGACCACTTGCTTCTTCGAGCTGAATACTTTCTATAAGATAATGCTCCAAGGAATTGCGTATTACCTAGAAAAATATTGGGAAAAACAAAAAAGTATGCAAATATCCGTAAAGGTCATTGCACTCGTTTTCGCAATTAATTTGGTACTATGGCGGCGAAATTCGCACAGTGTTGAAGTTCTTGCGCGTCTCAAGAAGTGGTATGATCCCAAATTATAATACATCTATATGATTTTAATGGCAGTTTCTCTCCGTAACACTCCATTGATATTGCCGTGACAATAGAGAAAATTGAGAGGTATTTCAAAAGAATTGAGAAAATTGAGAGGTATTTCAATGGAATAGATAGAACTGAGAGGTATTTCAATGAACAAGAGAAAAATAAGAATTATTTCAATCAAATAGAGAAAGATGAGAGGTATTTCAATGAAATAGAGAAAACTAAGAGGTATTTCAATGAAAAAGAGAAAAATGAGAATTATTTCAATGAAAAAAAAAGAGAAAAAAGAGAGGTATTTCAATGAAAAATGCTCTATAAGTCCTTTTCCATTTTGTCTTACATATTGTCAATATTTCCATTAATATATTTGATCGATCCCTGGTGGGAGATATCAGCAAATTTGTTATTTGTCCAATGCTATTTAGCCAAGGGAACGCGCAAAAGAGGAAACAATGAGGCGACGAAAATGCAATTAATTACACATTTCTTTACTCAAGCCTGATATTTTGTGCTTTTTTTTTCATCTTTCAGTTATCCTGGTCTGATGAACCCAAAAGGAAAATGGAATAATGTAAATTATGTACGTACCCTGTGTATTATTGTTTTAAAAACCGCCTCTATAATAGGCCTAAAACACAAAACTCCTATTGCCTTACCTATCGTAGAGAAGGTACAATTCTGTGATCGTGCTTGCAGATTAAAAGTCTGGTAACGGCATTTGGTTGGCTCACCTAGCACACAGCATTAATGGTCTAAAGATCGTTTAACATATGTCTATATCCATAGAATAGTATTTGCATGATGGTTATATGTTGGAATTTAGAAATTAATTTGCGATTGACTTCTCTCTACTGTGTTGACGAGGTAAATACAAACACTAATATCGTTATGACAATGGTTAACAGTGATGCAAGGGAAAGCGTCGGCCTGCATAAAGTGCGTGGGTGCGAGTTCTGTGAATGATTGAGCTCTTTCATTAGCTTTTTTTTCCAATCGGAACTCTTCGGTAGGTCAACATCACCGAGGGGTACCGATTTTCATTCTTCATGCATCAAGGAAAAATAATAGATAACGGATAATCTAAACAGTAATGTTGGGCCTCCGTGGCCTAGTGGTTAGAGCACAGAACTTGAAATCACATGGCCCCTCTCCGCATGGGTTCAAATCCTGAGAGGGATATGGATTTTCATGAGAGGCAGTCTCCCGACTGACTTACGGAATGCCGATGGTTCCACCTGCCTTGACCAGCCCTTATGGGCAGTTGAGTATTGGGTCTTCCTCCATCATTAAGAGTCGGGCATCGCTACATAACTGAAATAATGTTGATGTGCTGTAAAACCCATATGAAAAAAAAACAGTAATGGTGATTTGTTCCTGTATTCCGATGCTTAAATTTTCCATTCACGGTAATTTATAGCCGTACATCTCTTATAATAAGGTTATTTATTGTCCTTTTATACACTTGCTTTAAATAAATATGTTTTGTTTTCTTTTCCAGGTAGAATAGTATGCTTCTGCTACAATAGCCTGATAACCTGATATGTCACACAGCATGTTTAACAAATCATAACAGACCAGCGACAACACCCATCTTGCGATCTACTTGAATAATCGACTTCACATTGTAACAACAGCATTGATACCAACGACTTGTGGGTTCGTCTCAAAGGGCTATATAAACAAGTGTGACAAAAGAAGAAATTGCTCGAAAAGAAAATTGTGTCCAGGTTTTGCAATGGCTTCTTCGGAATACCATACATAATCCATTACTTCATAAAAGTGTCGTCTGCTATTGCTTTTAATTCGGTACAGTCCTATTAAATCATTGGTTTTAGACATCTTTGATGTGTCTTAAGTGGGTAAGCATTTAAAAGCATTAATGTATTATATGCAAGTTGACTTAAGGACACACGCCAATATGGTTTTATAGCAACGTGTTGTTAAATAGAAGGTACCACGCGAAAACAGAGTGGAATGAATATCAAGTATAAGGTATCTGGCCAATGAATCATGTATCATTCATTTAATATCTTTATGTGTATCAATCCCCTGAAGTATGAAGTATGTTTATATATATAAAGACAACGATGTCTTTTGTCCGTAGGTTAAAATCAATGTCCTGGTTATTCAATTGAATCGCTTTACTTAGACGATTCCATTAAAGACTAGTGTCATAGATTCTTACGATGTTTAAACCTCCAATATATGCCCTGCAATACATTCCATATATGGACGGAATGAACAGCATGGTTATATGTAAATAGTTCAATAAACTGAGTAGTAAATAGCGACTCCAAGTTCATATTTATACTTATACGTTCCCATTTTCTTTGTGTGCGCAGTTCAAGACACCTAAATCATTACAAAAAATACCCTCTATCACATAAGGTCTTCTTCAATAACCGAAAAAAGGGTAATTTTGGTGTACCTTATGACAATTGTTTGTCGTTGCTTTAACTGATGCGCGGCCACAACATTTGAGCTGAAATCACAAACACCCTCACAGTGTGGGTTCAGATCATGGTACAGTTAAACTTGTGAAAAGAGGCCAGCCTATGGTACAGAGTAAATTGGCGGTTTAAGACAGGTTGGCTGCTTTATATAAATTGTTGTACACTATAAATCTAACAATGGGACTTTCTGTAGTGGTTGTTTAAGGCAGATTAGCTGCTTAAAAAATTGGTTGCTTGATACAAGTTAGACTGTATATGTCTATTTGTATTTAACGAGAAGAAGTTAGCCGGCTGACCAACAGAACGGCACTATGTCTTCTCAGCTTTGTCGGCCTGTATGGACAGCTTTACTAAGAGTACATAAATGTTGCTGTGACGTAGAAGTCAAATGACACCAAGAAAACCTAAATGTTAGCGATGCACAATGTATAAGTCCATCGCACTCTCGTGCGATGTTTTTGTTTCAATCGACTGATGCCATACCTGAGATAAGATGTGATTGTAAAATACACGGTTATCTACCCACCATTTTATTTTGCCTTAATCACCTGTTTACACCTGTTTACATTGCATTTTATGAACTCGGCAATATACTATATGAGATCTATACACATCTCCAATTTTACCCAGAAGAGAAGTCATTAGACACACTTTTGCGAATCAGGGACGTGAATTATACACTTAATACAATAGGCTGTTTAGGGTGACGTAGTTGTAAGCCATGTGGACCAATAATCTTTCTAGGGAAAACCAGATCGTGGAACGGATTGGAATTGAACACTCTTTGCATGTATTTCAGTCATATTACACGCCCGTTAACGCTTCTTGTATTTCCTCGCCATTCTTTGCAGTATTTCATTTACATACCGCAGTCAGCGCACATTTTCATGCTACTGGTATTACCTCACATGTACTGCACACTATCCTTTCTAATCCGCGGACTGATTTCCAGCGTAAACATACTTGGTCTGTGGTGGGCGGCGATCGTCACATTGAATTCCTTAAACACTGGGGCTTTAACTCGGGGCATGCGTATTACATGGCAGACAAGCTACCAACAGAGCTAACGGGGCTTGACAAAAACAGAATTATGACCCAAGATGGAAACCCACACAAAGCAATTATTCTACCAGGTGATTATTGAAATTTGGCCACATGTTAAAACACCAATTAATTTGGAATCATGACACATGTTTACTATTTACACGCTTTTGATAGGTGAAATGATGTATAAGAAAAATTAAACAGTACATATTGCAAGTTTAATTTGTATATACAAAATTAATTGATGTATAAAAACAGATCTATTAACCTTCAACAAGCGATTTTGTCACACAGATTTCCACTCGATATCACAACAATTGTTACTGTTCGTTAATCATTTTGGTCACCTGTTGTGATTTTTGTTAAAAGAAACATCTTCCATCGTCAATTCGGTTTGCTTTGGGTGCATCAAACTGTGCGGGCTGTTGAAAGCGTTTCACAAACCCGACTGCCTGTTTACAATGTCTACTTATTGTCCTATCGGTTGTAATTTGAATTTGACTTAGACGAAAATGTTTTACATGTGCCCTGTTTGCTGACTGGTACTTTATCTGCCGCTTCAATTGGCTAGAAGGTGTTTCGACGCTATATTAATGGAGAATAGATGGTTGGTGTCGTGAATCGGAAATGTTATCGGGCAAGGCGTAGGAACATTATCCGGTGAGCCGAAGGCGAAACGGACCATAATCCGAAGCCGAGCCCGATAACTTTTTCTATTTGTAGACACGAACCATCTATTCTATTTATCATGTTACCTTTATGAAAGTATTCTTTTAAATAAAAAAATGAAAAAAAAACAGGAGAAAAAAGGAAACAAAAACAAAGAAGGGAATGATTTAAACATGACGTCATGTCGTGGCGTTCTTATGACGTCATGCTTCGTCACGTACATGTGTTATATGGTTAGTGCCAGTTATCAGAAATGTTATACGGCACCTATTTATCTGTCCGA
Source organism: Cerastoderma edule (assembly GCA_947846245.1). Lineage (NCBI taxonomy): Eukaryota > Metazoa > Mollusca > Bivalvia > Cardiida > Cardiidae > Cerastoderma > Cerastoderma edule. Next base: position 7,446,909 of record OX401421.1, on the reverse strand, counting down.
AAATGGCACTAATTAGTGACAGAATAATAAAAGCAGAGGAGGAGCTTAATAAATATCATCAATATAGCGAAACTGACACACATCATGTTGATATAACATCGTTTGTAGGCGGCTAAGACTTCCTTCTTATTTCTCCAACAACTGCAAAGCTGTTATTCGGTTATATATTTCTACACTGTGTTGATCAGTATTTTTCAACGCAGTGATCTCCCTTTTAATTAGGTAAGGACGTATGCATAGTAGCAAAGGATGATTCTGCGCGGAGTTTGGTTTATCAGATGCATGTAAATCGTAGTGGCAACTAAAACCGATCACCAAAAGAAAACGTCTTTCGGAGGCCGTTCATTCAAACGTTAATATTAGGAAATGGGTTTTGCTCTGTTCAATCAGTCAGTATCCACAGTCTGTTCGTAGGGGTTCGGTGTTTTCTCGTCGTCCTTTATCCAGAGCTGTGAGATCTCTTCGATGGTCTTGTTCTTTGTTTCCGGTACAAACACGAGTGTAAACACCCAGAACACGCCGAGTAGGAAGGTGAATGGCAGGAAGGAGTAGTCCTCTAACCCCGACTGGAAACATAATTGACAAATAAAGATCAGATATAGGCCATAGGATATAAAAGCGTATTCAATAACAAAGGTATCAAATTATTTCAACTCATAAAACAAACATAGTTTTTTAGCATATAACGAATTGGCACATTAACATATACACGTGTATGCTTATACGAAGTCAGCAGTTTGAAGAGAAAATTGTGCAGGAATACCCTAGGAGCATGGGTAGGTGTGCTGACCTCAGCGATATGACTAAAAACACCGTTGAAAACTTCATCAACCCCATTAACACAAACCGACTTAGCTAGATTTTACCCAACTTGCCCATTATATTAAAAATTACTTTTGATTATGATAAAAACGATTAAGAAAATACACAATGTACTTGCTTTATTAACTTGATATTAAATTCTTATAAATGCATGACTAAAAATGGATGTACAAACCTGCATATACGGAAACGTGTATCCGACCGCAAAGTTTGCGATCCAGTTAACTAAAACAGAAACACTCATGGCTGCCGGTCGGGGACCCTGGGGGAAAAGCTCTGCGACGATCAGCCAGGGTATCGAACCGGGACCCAGGGCAAAGAATACCACGAATCCAAGGGAGACAACTATGTTTGCGATCTTCAGCCAGTCCGCCAGGTACTGTAGAAATAGATAGAGGAAAGAAAAGCGTGATGAAAAGCATGTGGAAATTAAAGTGAATTCCACACTTGTGTTGGTTTTCGGAAAGGGAAACTTAAACTTTCTGATTTCTATTCTGTCAGTTCCTGACAAACGGAACCCAAATAACAGTCTTATTCGTCGTACAGTGCACTCCATATTGTGGATATCGTGTAATATCAAAATACCTGTATAAGTAGTCAGTGACTGTGGCGTACATAAATATTCTTATTGTGCCTATTACAGGCGGGGTGATCACGTGATCAATGTTTAAGATGTAAAACAGATATCAAATTGCAGCGCCCAGAATGAGAAGGTATTTACGCGGTTTTTTTCAGCAGATTACTCCACTCATTTATATACGCTATGATCGTAAAATCAATTTTCCTCAAACACCGGTAAATGTTGTTTCCATTTTGGCCGTGCCGTTTGCTCCAAGACACTACAGAGAGTTTCGAGTAGAGGATGGTTTATGTGGGTCAACGAACATCCCTAGGCGTATATAAAATAATAAAAAACAAAAACAATCTGCTGAAAAATGCGCAGATACCTACTCATTCACAAACTCCTCACAGTGATCTCCCTTTTTTTGGATGATCACTGCCATCACAAATGTCACATGACCACCTACTTAGAAACGAAAACGGCATAACAAGATGGCGGCGAAACTAAAAAATTGTAATCCATTAGTGCTTTTTTTTTATAAACAAAACCATTTTTTTTTCAACTTAACTGGTCAGAAATCAATACAACAAGATATTGTTACTAAATTAACTAAGATATCCGGTAATCTCTTAACAAAACAGCATCATTTGAATTTCATCCAAATCTAGATGAAATATCTTGTGGTGGCAGTGATCGATGCAGCGTAGCAAGGGGATATTACTGTGAGGAGTTTGACTCATTCATAGGCGCCGCCATTTGCAATCGGTTTTATATCGAAAACATTGATCACGTGATCACCCCGCCTGTTTTATTCATTGAGTAATCCTTCTTAGATTGATGTAGCTATCTAATTGTGAAATGCTGGTTTCTTTCAAGTTATAAAGATTTTTCTCGTTTCATGGCGTGTATTTGACATTTTCATTAACTTAAAACCTCTTTGTACTTACTGTGAGAGCCAGTGATAGGGTGATCATAATGCTAAAAATAAACATCCCGCCTAGACCAATCAGATGCAATGTCCGTCGCCCGACTCTGTCCATTAGCGGTATCGTGATCAACGTCATCAGAAACATGGTACCGCCCACACCGGAAGTTGCGTGCGCAGCTGTTGATTTTGCTAGTCCAGCGCTTTTAAAAAGGTTGAAAGAATAATAGAAAATCTGAAACAGAAAAAAATACATAAATAAAAAACATAGCTGTCATTTTTATCACGCTGTCATGGGAAAAAGCAGCCTGATGGAAATACAAGCAGATGAAATGTACCAGAATGCCAAAGTAAATACTGATCAGTATTTAGAACTTGTTTTTATTGTCCTTGTGATACCAGCTATTACAGAATACTACTTGTTAGAATGACAAGCACTCTAGCATTGACAGTATTCATGGCCTACCAACGACGTTTTTGTGCGGTAGTGCTATTAATTGCCAGCATTGCGACCTTCATATATCCACAATTTTTACATACGTAACGCATGTGTTGTATATACAGAAAATAGGCTGAAATGTTGACACATTGTGTGGATATGGTAGTGGCTTGGAATCTAGGCGGTGTCAATAAAAAGGCGTAAAAATAATGTGTATCTTTTCATATGGGGTTTAACGCCGTGCCAACACTTTTACACTTATGTTACGACCTTCTTGAAATCATGAAGCTAGATGTACCAGTGGGACACTAACCCTTTTCCTCCGAGGTCCTAGACTGTCACATTACCCACTGGGCCACGCTAAACATACAAATATTTTGGTTTCAATCTATATTCTGAATTATATGAGTTTCGTAACGGCTGGAAATCTTGTCCATGTCATATGATGACAGCAACTCTTGTAATACAGATATCAAAGATATGTCACCACATGATAATACAAAAAGTGTTCAAAAGATGTAAAATCAAACACAACGCATTTACATAAACCAACAAAATATGGTCGAACAACTACTTACAGCATTGATTCCCGAGAATTGTTGTGATAAATGTAGAACGATGCTCACTATGAGCGGTCGCCGTAAGGAAGGTTTCTTGAATAACGAGATAATTCGAACCTGAAAAACAAACAGTTAGTCTAGAACATACAATGGAGTATATATAGAAATGCTTTATGCTTATTGTCCTTGCTCTATGCCCTTTTTTCTGATACATGCATCAGCACATATTTAGATAGGTACTCCAATGCATAAAGTTCGGCATAACTTTGTTCTTACGAACAATGTCCGCAACGAAGCATAGCTTGAAAAATCCACTCTGGATTTTATGTCCCCTGTAGGGATTCGATCCCGGATCTCCCGGGTGACAGTCCAAGACATAACCACTGACCTAAAGAGTCGGCTCAGTAACGCAGAGGTTACATCTTGTCCTGATTGACTGTTGCTATGCTGTAGAGAGTGGGGCGGCTACGTAACATCGTTCAAATCAAATTCACCATCACTGTATAATTCCATCAATGTGTCAATTATCTAAATGAGTCACACGTTAAAAGTAAGGCCGATGTAGGACTAATGAAAGCAAAACGAAACGTTAAATAGAATTAAAAAAGCTCAACGTTCTATGAGCCTATCTTTAAGAATCGAAACTGCGTATGAGTTATATCATCTTTAATGCAGTCGTAAGTATCAGAAGCAATACTTTTCCCCACAGGTAGCTTAATAAACTTAATTGACGATTGTGTTAACATTTATGTCCCTGCTAACAAATAGCTTCCTGAAAACTTACTGATTTCTCTACTAAGTGCTATGTTTATCCTACAAACTTACCGATTTCTTTGCCAAATACAATGTTAATCCTACAAACTTACCGATTTCTCTGCTAAATACAATGTTATTCCGACAAACTTACCGATTTCTCTACTAAGTGCTATGTTTATCCTACAAACTAACCGATTTCTCTACTAAGTGCTATGTTTATCCTTCAAACTTGCCGATTTCTCTACTAAGTGCTATGTTTATCCTACAAACTTACCGATTTATCTACTAAGTGCAATGTTTATCCTACAAACTTACCGATTTCTCTACTAAGTGCTTTTTTATCCTACAAACTTACCGATTTCTCTACTAAGTGCTATGTTTATCCTACAAACTTACCGATTTCTCTGCGGAATGCGATCTGTGTTCCGATTTCATCTCATCAATTTCATAATCAACATCCGGTGTTCCACGAAGGGTTTGTAAAGCTGAAAGTATATACAAAAAGAATAAGACGAATGCACTTTGTCGTTTACTTAACCTATTTCCTCATGTTGTACGATACGGTATTTGTAACTGCTTCAAGTTGAGAAACACCGGACTTGGAAAAATACCAAGGATTATTTACTAACTATTTTGGGTATTGGCTAGAAACCGTTACGACCAAAAGAGAACATTTCTTATGAGGAGCAAATCACTGTTTGTTTACAGAGGTTTGAAAGAATGCTGTGAATGTGTCTCAATCACACAGTGAAATATGCCCATTCCAAGAATCGTGCTAGCAACATCTTTGTAAGTCTTTGATTACATATCGTATTGATCACATCAGTGTGATGTTTCGAGGACTTACCGAGTCTGGACTGCTTCTCCATATCCTTTGACAACAGCAGATACCGCGGACTTTCTGGACAGAACGGCATCGTTAGAAGCTGAATAACACATGGGGCGATGGATAAACCTGCAGAACAATAACATATTTATTAATAATAGTTACTCCATAGCCATTAACAATCGAGGATCATATGATCTCGCAATAGTTCATTGCATATTTGGCAAATTTGAAGGACATGTCGACGGTTCAGTGCAAGACGGTAGAAAGTGCTTCACAAACATGAAGCACTTGCTACAGTCTTGCACCGAACCATCGATGTATTGGTGAGTCTTGCTTTGTACCAAGAGCAAAGGAAAACATTAAGTCATACCACTATTTTGTATATTGGGCATTTTTGTAAAAAAACAGCAACAAATGAATACAGGTCTATAGCCTACTATGAGGTCAAGTGAAAGAGATAAACGAAACTCTTTCTCTTGGGCATCTTAAGATATATTTCTATTTTTATCGTAATCTAAAATACACAAAAATTACTAAGTGGTATAAACGGCTTGTTATGTCAATAATATTATAACATGCAATTATTGTATTGCAACAATAAAATCTGAATACGTGATTTTCCTTTATCATTTCAATAAATATTCGTAAAAAAACAATACCTAACAATAGATTCCAGTACTTGGAATTCCCAAGAATTTCGGGAAACCCCAAAACTTGTGACGTCAGTAGTCCCGTGACCACTCCGAACTGGTGAAGAGTACCGAGGGCACCCCGAATGTTTGGTGTCGATATCTCGGACAAATACATCGGTGTGAGACCGGTAAACAAACCTGAAACAGAGAAGAAGTGTTTACTTCTATGAGATAAAAATGTAGATGTGCACAGATTGGTCGTGGTGTTAGTTTGTTTGATATGAAAAGCAGTCTTAAACACATTGGACTCAATAATGACGTGACAATGCTTCGTGCATCACGTTCCCTTGGTCCAATCTATGACTTTTCCATTTACCAAATAGCCATACGGATAACTATATCAGACATAAGCTTACAAAGTTTTCTGTCACTTAAATTCACAGTAATTCAAACAAGCAATACACAATTAAACAACTTATATGTGTTGAAGGCAAATGTACATAATATATTATTTCAAATTGACTTGAATGAAAGGAAGTGAACCGGGGGTGACTTTAGGCATCCTTTTGTCTAGAAAAAGCTTCCTTAACGCTACACGTATGCTTTAACAATAACTTTCCTGGAGAATCATTAAGAGGGGACCAAATAACATGTGTGATTGAAACCTCGACCATTTCTCGTCAATAAACATGATTTTAGTGTCGCTACTCAAACAATCAAAACACAGTAAGCGTTATTCTATGCGCTTTTTAACCAGATTGTCTTGTAAAAAAACACGCAGGAATCTTGATTAAAGGATCAAATCCGTTTTATTTAAATCCTGTCTTGTAGGTACTCAAAAGAACCATTTCACACCATCTTTTTAATGGGTACGGTCGTTTTAAGATTTTATAAGATATAAATGTTTGAAATAGTACATTAGATAAGAACAACCATCAAGGGGTATGTCGATACTATAGAACTTCAAAGTGAGTCAGTATAGGTCCAACGCAGTATATGGCCAAGTTAAGTAAACGATAAACAGGCGTACTAGGCTAAATGTAACGGTAAGTAACTATAATCAGAACTCTTATCACCCTTTCCACACCTGGGGCCCGTTTTACTAAACAACTTACGAAAAATGTTTGCGTAAGTCATAATTGATTAACATGGATAATATATTCAATGAAAGTACAATATTGCAATGTGACACGTCATTGGAAGCGTCTCGGAGAGACGATTCCAATGATGTGTTACTTTGCAATATTGCTTTGCCAAATATTAAAATAAAAGGACTTGTTGTTTTAGACTTACGCAAATCTTAAGCGTAAACTGTTTAGTAAAACGGTACCCTGGTATGGTATGGGTCCAAAAGCCGAGTTCAAAAATATAAATAAGTGGTATACGCTAAATGCCTTTTCAGGTAACTCTGGTCAGATACTCCAAGCACCCATTCTTTAGATTTTGCATCGGTCGGTTGAAACATAACCATCACAAGAGAGCGCGATGGACCTATATTGACCAAGTGTATTATTTATAAATTGTATACGCGTTAGATTACCACAACAGATTCCTGCAAGGAAGCGACCGACAATCACCAGTTCGTACGAGTGTGCAGCTCTACTTGAAAACATCAAGGCACCGGCAACTACACCAATAACGTTGTTTATGATCATACCCTTCTTTCTGAAAATATTTAAGACAAATCATTAGTAAAATTAGATATGAAAACAAACAGATTTGATAGTTGAGCCAAAATGTAAATCTCTGGATCATTCGGATTAAGCACATACTTGAATTATAGTTACCTCTAAATATTGACCTAAATCATCTTCAAACAATGTTAAGTTTTAGATAAATAATATATGTCGGCATGACTTATAATAAAAATGGTCCCACATAAGAAAAAAATACAAATAATGATTATAGCATGGAAATAACGACATAGAAATAAAAACGACATGGCATTACGACATATCCTTTGCGATATGATATTTACGAAATATCTTTCGCGACATGAGGCATGACACATCATTTACGACATACCAAATCACAACATATCATTTAAGACAATTGTGCTTATTGCGCGGGCGAGGGGGATCATTAATTGTCACCTGCCGAGGAAGTCAGCCCACCAGCCAGCAGCGAGTCCACCGATCATCCCACCCACAGCAAAGATTGCGACGATCAGAGCAAACAGACTGGTTATCGTGGAGTCTTTCATAGGGTCACCTGTACGTCTAACGTTAGTAGTGTTCATGAAGCCTTTAATGTCCTGTATAAAGCGACATGAGATTGTAATATACATGTATCTAGCTGCATTCATAATTATTAAAGTTGCTTGTTCACAGAAGAGAGGAAAATTTGAAGTTAAATAATCTTAATTCATCTTAAACTGTACAATAGCTGTTCTGTACGTCTCACGTTAGTGGTGTTCACGAAGCCTTTTATGTCCTGTGTTCAATGGTATAGCCAAATTGAGGCAGTAATAGTATGTAGGTGTCTTCATGATCTTTAAAGCTACCTGTTTACAATATGTTCAATGGCATAAACGAAACGATATTGGTATACCATGTAGCTCTTTTCACATTTATTAAAGTTGCTTGTTCACATTTGTGAGGAAAATTTGAAGTTAAATCTTAATTCATCTAAACTGCTCATTAGCTCTTCTGATGTATGATACAAAAGCCTTTTATGTCCTGTATAAAATGGTATATGAGACAATAATACCTTTAAGCTGCCTTCATATACATTAAAGCTATATGTTAACAATGTGTTCAGAGGCATAGACGAAATGAGACAATAATACCTTTAAGCTGCCTTCATATACATTAAAGCTATATGTTCACAATTTGTTCAGAAGCATAGACGAAACAGTATTGTTATACCTTTAAGCTGCCTTCATATACATCAAAGCTATCTGTTAACAATGTGTTCAGAGGCATAGACGAAACAGTATTGTTATACCTTTAAGCTGCCTTCATATACATCAAAGCTATCTGTTCACAATGTGTTCAGAGGCATAGACGAAACAGTATTGTTATACCTTTAAGCTGCCTTCATATACATCAAAGCTATATGTTCACAATGTGTTCAGAGGCATAGACGAAACAGTATTGTTATACCTTTAAGCTGCCTTCATATACATCAAAGCTATCTGTTCACAATGTGTTCAGAGGCATAGACGAAACAGTATTGTTATACCTTTAAGCTGCCTTCATATACACCAAAGCTATCTGTTCACAATGTGTTCAGAGGCATAGACGAAACAGTATTGTTATACCTTTAAGCTGCCTTCATATACATCAAAGCTATCTGTTCACAATGTGTTCAGAGGCATAGACGAAATGAGACAATAATACCTTTAAGCTGCCTTCATAAACATTAAAGCTATATGTTCACAATGTGTTCAGAAGCATAGACGAAACAGTATTGTTATACCTTTAAGCTGCCTTCATATACATCAAAGCTATCTGTTCACAATGTGTTCAGAGGCATAGACGAAACAGTATTGTTATACCTTTAAGCTGCCTTCATATACATCAAAGCTATATGTTCACAATGTGTTCAGAGGCATAGACGAAACAGTATTGTTATACCTTTAAGCTGCCTTCATATACATCAAAGCTATCTGTTCACAATGTGTTCAGAGGCATAGACGAAACAGTATTGTTATACCTTTGTGCTGCCTTGATGATTATTAAAACTGCTTGTTCAGATATGTGATAAAAGTGGATTTTAAATGTTTATTCATCTAAAACTTATGTAACGTTCGTTGAACGTTTATACAAATTAGGAACCTAATGCATTGTTTGAGGGAACATGTTAGTATATGTATAGACAACACAACCGATCAGTGAACGACAGTGTTTTTCACTGATCGGATGTGTTTGTTTCTTTGAGAGGTTCATTTGCTCGGTTCGTTACACTTACAAAAGCTGTTTTGTTGTATGATGCGTACTGGATGGGGGAGATCCCTTGAAAATCTTTGATATATATCTTCAATGGTACAGACGAAACGGTTTTGTCATACCAGGAAGCTTAAACTTTTCAATAGCTGTTTTGTTGTATGATGCGTACTGGATGGGAGAGAGCCCTTGGGGAACTTTTAGTTTCTACTTTCAATGGCATAAATGAAATAAGGCAGTAGTAATACCATAACGCAGCCTTCAGTTATAGGTTTTTCACAATGAACTATTTCTCCTTCTGTAGCAATGGTTGCTATCCATCGAGATGAGGAAATTATTTTTACGTACTATTGTGCATTGTTATGCCTTTCAAGAAGATATTTGTGGGTCATATTCGTCTTTTCATTGCATAGTGTTATGATATACTTATATTCCTTTTTCTGGTACGCTTATTTTTGCAAAACCATATCGAAATGAAGTTAATTGATGTCATGCATTAATCCATGGCTCCAAATTTGCTTGCTTTCATTACATAATCCGTTGCGACAGAAGGAGAGGTTTTCAAAGAGAGCCATTTCTCCTTCTGTAACAATGTGTTCTATCCATAAAAATGAGAAAATTATTTCCACGTACTAGTGTGCATTATCATGACTGTCAAGATAATATGTGTGGGTCATGTTCGTATTTTCATTGCATTGTAATGTTTGTCATGATATGCTTAAACCCATGACCGCAAATTCGCTTACTTTAATTGCATAATGAGTTATTTCTCCTTCTGAAACAATGTTGCTGTTTTACACATGTTTATGAATGACGACGTCATAACGAGATATTTTTGTTTTTTAGAGAGCACAAATGTTAAACCACTCCTTTGTTACTTAAAATTGTGAATTGTATGTATATTGGGCTAGAGGCCTTTAATACGAATAAAACATATTGTATTGTATTGTATTATTGTATTGTTGCTTGTTCATAATGTGATGGAATTTGGAAGTTAAATAGTCTTAATCTATCTTTAACTGTACAAAACTTTCTATTGTATCATAGGCACTAGGTAAGAATAGCCATTGGAAGCAATTTTCCTTTCTTAGAGCCTGCATACAGTGTTTGAATTTGAATTAAAATGCAGAATAACAACTGCATATAAAATTTATATATATGTGTGTACTTAGATACATTGTCGCTTCCTGAATTGATCATGCTTTCAACAGATATTATCAACTGTATATCAAACAACAATACAAAACTGTATTATTTCAACTTCATTCGATTTGGACTTTCAATAATTTTCATATGTGAGCAAAGAACATTTAAATATGGAAGGCTATACGTGTCTGTTCAGGTGTAAAACAAGTATTAAAAGAGTTTTTACATTGTTATTTAATGTGATATGTAAAATGGTTTAGACTTACATATATATTAGCTAGGGAAAGTATAACCCATTCTAATAGAGTAGGTTGTATTGGTGTTGGAAAACAATGGTCCGGAACAATTGTATGCAAAACTAATAATGAACCACTGGGGAAAGGAATCGTAAATCTTGCAAACTGTTGGAAACTCCATACTACAACTGAATTAATACCTTATTAAACGGTAGATTCACTACCGCCTTAATAGATGGATGTTTGTATATCGCTAAACCCTTAGAATGATGGGTAATCTCATAGAAATTATATTTATTCTAAGATAAATGCTTTCGTCTTCAAATGAACACAATACCATTCATACGCTGGTTAAAGGGTTTATCATAGTTTGCGTTGAGTTATTGGCCTTTGTACCCCGCCGTTAGTAGTATTGATTGTTATGAAAACTCACTTTAGGATTCATTATGCCTTTTATATTGCAAACATGAGATGCTAAAATTTTCTTGAAAGAAAATCATTGATTTTGCTTAAAATCGTACATTTACGGATTTGTTTACGTTTTGAACATCGATTTAAGGAGTATTCCGTGTTGATGTGTAATTGATTTAAAAGGTTTCAACAGAAAGATGCATAACATTCTTCTGTTTAAGAGTTCAAATGGAAATCCAAACTTTACCATAGAAAGAAATGAGAAAATCAAGTCAATCAGTTGTCAGGGGAGACTAGTAATGGACAAATGAAAATAAAGGAGATAACATGAACAACTCTGTAATGTTCTGTCAATATGGTCATTATGGGAATTGTTTGATGAGTAGGGGTAATAAACCTTCACATATATATTCCCATGCTACTAACACTGTAGCTTTATACTTTGTAAAACATTATCATGAAAAAGGAGGTTTCCATTTTGATTCATATGAGCAACATATCCTTAAAGGACAGTGGTTGCAACGAACTACCATACCAGCACTGTACTCTGATCGTGCTTTTTTGTGGCCTGTTGTTGTTTAAAAAGTTTGCTTAACACAGCTTCCCATTTGTAGGAATGGGTTAGTATGCCAGTTCTCAACTCTTCAAGATCCCCGACCGACTGAACCTGATATTTCTCTAGCTTTCTACTTCACAAAAAAACAAAACAATAAAAACAACATTTAATCGACCTACCTCTTCCGGTGCGTTGATGACTCCGGTGTTATAGCCAAACGAGATCGAACCCATGACCGCAGAGCACACGGATAATATTAGGCGACCAGTTACCCTCTGTATGATAGAAAACATCGAAACAAATCAGGTTTGTTATTGTTAATTGGTTATTCATACTCTCTAGTAGAAAATAGATAGACAGTTTAGTTTCAACTTATTTATCTTGCATCGATTGTGAAACAAATTCTTATAACTAAGATTAATCACTCTCGATTCTGCTTCCTGGATGCATTGCCAGTTCTCGCGCTCAATGTTGATAATGAAAGATCGCAAGGTAGATCCCGCCACTCACGGTACTCGAACCCACGACCCTCGAATCCAGAAGCCGACGCTCTTCCCCTGGACCACTGTCCTCTACGGAAAGACAACTGGGACCTGTCCCACGAAGGTTCGAACAACATCTTCACTTGTAAAAGTAAATATTAAGAGGAAAAGAGTACTTCCGAAAAGTGTTTATTTTGACACTTACAGGCCTTCCTGTAAAATCCTCATCGTTTATCGTACGTTTAAATACATGTATATGAATTACGAAGAAATGAAATAAAGGTTCAGCAACACTACTTTTCTTTTATATTCTCATCTGATTACAGATTGACTGCTGATAGATAGCTTGTGTCTTATCGTTATCTCGTAATGATATAAGGTAGAAAGCATTTGAACGATTGCTCGTTAAAACACCGCTTTTAAGAAAGTAATCAAAAGCTAAGGATTATTGATGGAATCAAATACATAGATAGACAAATTATGAATGAATCACTCAATAAGTATATTAGGATCACAATTTATCTCATCTGATGCTAATATAAAACAGTGAACAATAGCTCTAGATACAGGTTTTGTATAAACTTAAATATTTCTACCCAAGAGGGATTGTGCTGTTGAAAAACGGTTTATTTATTAGTAATTTGTCCAAAAGGAGTAAATAAACGAATATGCACATTATTAAATGATTAAGGAATATATTAAGTGGAGAAATAGTAGATGATATCAGATGAATAAAGAATGAGATATTGAATGATGTAAAAAAGATATCACTACAGATAACACTTACAGACTGGTCGACTGGAATTGATGGCGGTTTTCCATTCTCGTGTATCGCGGCATACGAGATTTCGAACCTTTTGTCCTCAGTGACCGGAACCTTCTCGCTTAAACCATTTCCGGTGTATAGAGCACCATTTCCGGTGTGCTTGGTGCCGTTTACGGTGTATTTGGTGTTATTGCCGGTGTATGCAGCTCCATTTCCGGTGTTTTGAGCACCATTTATGTACCTCCTGTCGGCCATTCTGATTAGCTAAAAAATGAAAAAAAAAGAAATACATCAGCATGTTAATACTACAAAATTGGAACTCTTCGGCAAATCACGGCATGCCGGTTCGGTCGGTTTTGTCTGCCAACACCACCGACGGGTTCCGATTTTAAAGGTCAATATACTCTCGTGCTGATAAGAACAGCCTTAGTCGTTTCCCTGTATATCGAGCTTCACAAATAATATACGGGGACCAAGTGGTTGGCACACATAACTTGGAATCACATGGTCCCTCTCTGCATAGGTTTGAATCCCGGTGACGACATTTTAACTTTCATGAAAAGTTGTCTTCCAACTGACTGACAGAATATCTATGGTTCTATCTGACTTGTTGCGTATGGGGTCTTCCTCTACCATAACGAGTCGCAATATAACTGAAATGATGTTGACGCGAGGTAAAACCCATGTAAACAAACAAACAAATTACATACATCTGTACTAAACCTGTTCGACCTCAGACAACGGGTTGGACTGTTTGTCTAATCCAAATGAGATATAGACCAATATATCACAACGTTAACCTCAAATACCGTCTACGAAAACAAACACACAATGATTGATCTGTCTACAGGTACGCATCACATGTATTGAATCCCGTCACATGATTCGAGTATATATAACACACCACTCTCTGGCTACGTTATAATATCTGTCTACGGTCTAATTGATACAATAAAGGTTTAAGTTATACCTGTAATATAAGTACATCAAAATTCAAATCAGGTGTGCTTGTTTAATGAGATCTTACAGACATATTTACTCATATGTTTAGCTCACACACCCTGCAATACATTAATGTTTTCTATAATTAACTAAGGTACAAAAAAGAGCCAGAAAACAAATACAAGAAGGGGTTTTTAAGCAAAAATGGAACGAATGATTTACGGATGAAAAAAAAAGAACGTTTGAACGATTGAATGTATTACTGAACAAACGATCGAACAAACAGAAGAACAATCAAACGACCAATTAGTGAGCGGACGAAGAAGTCATGAGGTAATGTTACGTAAGGTTTTCTTATTTTTATTACACAACAAAAAGCGGACACTCATTTATAAATCAAATTAAATGCGCACATGATCTGTAGTAATACGGTGCGGCAGGTGAGAAAGACACTTAATTAATGCGGTGAGAAGTAAAAACACACTGCATAACCCATACACGTTGTGCGTGATTCAAATTAATCCGTATATAGTGCTGGAACCGACTTCATGCTAATTAACCTTCTCGTTCGTATCGGATACAGAAGTTCGTCTTGATTTATTGCTTACTGTGCTTGAACCGAATTCTTGCTTATGCAAACAGGTTAGTTCCAGGACAGCCGCAAATTAAATTGGTGGCTGTCCTGTGATCTAACCTGTTTGCTACTCTGGGTATCTATCCACGTCGATATTTATCAGATATGTAAGGTTTTGGAAAGCAGACGACACAAAAATCTATTTATAGAAAGTTACCCATCATTCTAAGGGTTAAAAAGAAAAAAAACCTGAATACAGAAATTAATGACGAGCTATATCAACAGTTGTTTTTAGATTTTCATTTTAGAAACGAATGTAAAAAGAAGAGCTTGATCGGTATGGGAAATATTTCCTTCTCTCATATTTCTTTTTGTTCCGTGTACGTTAAGTTAAGAAAATTAGTAACACTTTAGGAACATGAATCTTTATGCTTGAATCGACAGCTTAAAGTGTGATTACTGTTTATGTCGTTATAATCTATATGAGGGGAAATCTTTAAATATGTACGAGTATCAATTGACTTTTAGAGTATCTATTTAGTCATGTACCTATTTATGTCTCGGTATAAGGGTTTTATATCGCGTCACTATTATTTCAGTTATGTAACAATGCCCGACTCTTAATGATGGAGGAAGACACCATACTCAACTGCCCACATGGGCTGGTCAAGTCGGGTAGAACCATCAGCATTCTGTCGAGAGATACTTTTATAGCGAATAAGTAGGCATGTTATATGTAACTAGGGGTTTGAAACAGACCCATTGACACCTGTATCAAAATCACGTGTTTGTACATAAACGGGGTCAATATATGGATGGTCAAACGCGTGGCCCTTGATAATGGGTTTAACCCATAACCAAACGTTAACTTTTCGACTGTCCCAAATTGAAAGAGTTTGCAGACGACATTTCAAAATGTGATGAAACTTAAAAATAGTCTACTTATAGGGCAGAAAACATTGTGGGAAAAAGATAAATTGCTCTTTAAGAGCAATTTTTCCTTTTCTCACAATTTCTTAAGAGATGTTTGCAACAAACTGGTCAAATGCCGTTATTGTTTTGTAATGAGTTAACACAATCGTTACTATTCGGGTATTTCCGTGACCTGAGAAATACACCTCGTTTATATGTGTAGGGTTACACATTTTATATGATGTGTCCCCGGCTACATTTCCTTTAAGCGTCCACATTGATTGGTTCAACGTTTATGGCAGTGTTGAACATCATTTAAAACCATTAATTTTGGTTGGTAATTCGGATTTTTACCAGTTTGCATAAGCATGAAGTCAGTTCCAGCAGTGTAAGGGTTAAAGAAAGACCAACTTCTGTATCCGATACGTACGAGTATGTTGATAGGCACATGAACGGTTCTCACATGATCGCAACATACGGATTAAAAAAATAACACCTTTATCGCGGTATCTGAAAAAACCCGTCAGCTGTGAAATCGTTTAAAGCAATATTTCTTTGGTAAAAGGAGACAGACGCTTCATCGACAAAAAGCACGATGTTGATTAAACAGTATTTAAGAAAGACTTCGGTTTCGAAATCGTTTAAAGAAATATCTCTTTGGGGAAAAGAGACAGACACTTCATTGACAAAAGGAACGATGTTGATTAAAGCTTTATCACTATTTTAGAAAGACTTCGGCTTCGAAATCGTTCAAAGTTTAGCTATGCCTCTTTGGGGAAAAGGGGTAGACACTTCATACTGATAAAAAGTACGATGTTGAATAAAGCTTTGTTATTAGGAAGCCGTCATGAAATAAAGTCATTTATGATGTAACAACAAGATTCCATTACTTCATAAGCATGGCATGACAATAGATTGGCACGTGGGGATAGCCGTGAGAAAAAGCTAATTCCTTCGCCAGACGTAGATCCTACTTTTGTCTCAATATTTCTATAAAACGATAACCCTTGTACATCTTAAGTCGTTTGCGAGTGGGTTATACTCTTCAGGGTACCGTTTTACTTAACAGTTTACGCTTAAGATTTGCGTAAGTCTAAAACAACAATTCCTCTTATTTCAGTATTGGACGAAGCAACATTACAAAGTGACACATCATTGGATTCGTCTCTCCGAGACGCTTCCAATGAAGTGCCACATTGTAACATTGTGCTTTCATTGAAGATACTATCCATGTTTATCTATTATGACTTACGCAAACATTTTCCGTAAGATGTTTAGTAAAACGGACCCCAAGTCCGTCTATTTATCTTACTGTCCTTTACCTATCTATGATAAGTGGGCGAGCCCATTATAGAGCGGAAGTAGGTAGGTATACGTAGTGTTCATTTGGTTTTAGTTAAACATATTTTGATGTAAAATACTTGTTGTACAATTGGATTGGGACGAAAGCTTTGAGGGTATTGAGCCCCTCTCCTGAGTATGGTTTAGGTAATATAAAAGAATGTAAGTTTAGGGTAATAAAAATAGATCCCGATTTAGACGAAACCATTCTGATGTGATTATGTTTACATGATACTTAAGCCGTCGTGAACTATGGCTAGTGAAGGGTCAAAGACGACAGTTTGGGGTTATCATTATTCATACACGTGTGTGAAAAGTGTCACCAAAAAAAGCGATCCATGTCCAAAATACTAAGTACAACCGTGCGCTCGCACTTCTAGTCCCTAATCGCTTACACGCTAGAGAATAAAGAACAGAAATCCATCAATCTAGCGTATGCGTGCGCACAAAGTACAACACCAAAATTAGGGATGTCTTATGGATTCGTGTCCTGTATTTTGTTATAGTTTTAAACGTCGTATGTATACAGCACCAAAACTATGGACGTTTTATGGGTTCATTCGTTTTCACCCTGCCTTTTGATAGAGTTATAAAGTCGTTTATGTAACAGCAAACGTGTCGTTTAAACCGCGGGGTCCGTTAACAGGATTAAGACCCAAACCATTACTTCCAGTTTAAACGTGATACATACTTTCCTTTTGGTGAAGTTTAAGTTTAAAAATATATTCTATTCAATAAAGAATCGCCTCGTATAGTTAGCACGAAAGATACAGCGAAAAGAATTGGATCAAAAGCTTATAGGCTATAAAGTCCATCCCCGTATTGATTTAGTTTGTTTAAGCTATTAGACAGTTTTCATCGGTAATTTTCTTATAGGCTATAAAGTCCATCCCCGTATTGATTTAGTTTGTTTAAGCTATTAGACAGTTTTCATCGGTAATTTTCTTATAGGCTATAAAGTCCATCCCCGTATTGATTTAGTTTGTTTAAGCTAATAGACAGTTTTCATCGGTAATTTTCTAACTCTAGATTGTTGTGTTGTCTACCTTTCAAAACCTTAAATATTTGCTTAATTTTGATCAGAAAAGATACTCAGAGTAGCAAGCAGGTTAGATCACAGGCCAGCCGCCAATTCACTTGCCGGCTGGTCTGGATCTAACCTGTCTGCATAAGCATGAAGTCGGTTCAAGTCGGGTTAAGGTAACTATAGTTATTAGTAAGCGCCTATCCATCACACAAAGCTCGGCTTTACAATGACGCGTCTCTCATTTACATAACAAAACCGCAACACGAGAAAAAAGATCTGAGTGTTTGTTTATACGTTTTTATTGCCTAAAATTTACAGTCATAATTTAGAATTGTTGTACAAATCATAATACGCAAATGGGTTGAGCTACAAGTTCTGAAATTCAGTTACAGCTCTCCCCTTCTGGTATATAAGTTGCAACAATAGTCATGGCAATATATCATTATGTTATTAACAAATCATATGTATTCACGTAACAAATCAAAAACCTACACCTGAGTGAAAGCACCTTACGATTCCTGATTCGATTTGGAGCTTCCCGGTAAAAAGAATGATGGCTAATAACTCAACTTCACACTCTCTTTCAGATAAATACTGTTCCCTACGTTGCAAACGTCTGAAATTTAATATTAGAATTAAAAACGAAATGATGTTGAAATCTACTTTAAATGACAACCATGCGTGATTCAAACATTAGTGGTGTTTAACTAAGTACTATTAAGTACAGATGGTGTGTACAAAGTAATAACAATATTAAATCTACCTTTCTTCGGAGCGGCTTCCTTGTCTAAAACAAAAGACCGATTCACCGATTAAATCAACCCGGTATATGTAGTCTAGTACAGCATCGGCTATATAGCTCTGTATTCAGTGCAAATATTTAACTTTAAAGGAACTGGCCCAATCAAATAGCATTGGTTCGTTTATATAACATACACGTCTGTCTGTTAATATTCAACTCTCTTATATTGCTGTAGTTTTTGCACGGCAATGGTCAAAGCAAATGTGAGTTTTCGTCCTTATTAACGTTGACACTTGCAAAAAATGCAAATAAAACTAGACAGTGTCTCCTTTTGCGAAATTTTATACCATATATCCCTTCTCTATACGATGCATTGCAAATTTGATAATAGTAAAGCTATAAAAATACCCTAATAACTCACTCGGGTGGTCCAAGCTGTAAATGTGTGTAGAATGACATTTCTACGTCTGGATCATTCGGACTACATAATAACGGGATTTCAGCTCGACACCACGCAAGGATTGTAAATATATTCCAGATGGAATTTTTGGACGACATCAGCATGTTTAAAAGCAATCCATTACAGATATTGTTTTACAGGTTAATCCTTCTATACGTGTGCTTAAGACCGTTTTGACATGTCAGGCTATAAGCCGCAGATGGCTGGTTGATTTATTAAGGCACCCTGTAATATCTACCTTTTACTAGAACAACTCGCACTGGATATTGATCAACTACGGCTAAATACTGAAGGAGAATTCATACAATAAAACCTTATAATTAGCTTAATGCTAAGATAGTCTTATTATTTCAGCCAGGTAACAAGTACCGAAAGTCACTTTGTCTCGGGAATGCAAAACACTTCATCTTGCTTCAAAATACCCTTATTCTTTCCTTCAAACAAAACACGTAACTGAAGAACAAGTCTTACAACAAAACCTAATAATAAGCGTTATGCTAAACTGGTCGTATTATTCTGCCACGTATCACGTAACATCCGGGACTTTGGTTCGGGAGTGCAAACGCTTCAAAATCCCTTTATTCTTTCCTTCAAATAAAAAGCGCATCAGCGCAAACGGGTCTGTACCTTTAACCGCCAAACAACCACGTGATCATTCGTTGATCACGTGACCTATATCAAGGTTTATCAAAATCGTCAGGCTATCTTGACAACAAAGGTATGTTATGATACAATGTAGGTCAGTGTGTATGTTATTTAGTGGTTTCGTAATGGGGGACCCGTGTTCGAACCACTTTTTCTGTTTGGAGAAGGATGGGTTCTATAAAGTCTCTACAAGTGCCAATTCTATCATTAAATGTTTATTCAAGTATAAATGAAACAAAGCTTCTTTTCCTAAACAATTTATTCTCGGTTCTCATTCGAAATCTAGTAAGAAACAATACAGCAGGCGCTGAAATCCGTTTGGCTGCAACTGTTTTAGAAGTCTCCCAGTTTTTCAATGAAGAGGCTTTACATTTCCCAAAATACCCTGTTTATAAGTTTATATGAGGGAAATCATGATAAATAGGGGGCCTAACTGATCAGTTTTAATTTGATTGAACTACTCTCATTGATTTCGTGAAAAATTAATATCATGTCAAGTTAAACAACTACCCAAACCATCTTATGTACCAATACGTCAGGTATTAAAGTAATGATAAAATTATGTTTTCGAATTGATCACAAAAACAATGACAAGAAACTCAAATGCATTCAATTGAAAACATTCCCTACCAAACGTTCCCTACCAAAGATCAAGTAATACAAATTAGACTGCTGAAGGAATCGTACGACAAAAGGGGATCGCAATCTGGTACAATACTAGAATGCGTGGACCATATGCCAACATTATAAGTGAAAATCTTACTTATTGTAATGATATGTACTTTTTCATTTGGATTTGGAACTATGTCACACGTCTGTTTAGTTAGAGACATGTTTGGAGCACAGGAACTTGAAACAAAGTTTGATAATATCCTAATTTATGCACCATATACTATATAAGAGAACTCTCATACAGTATATAGTGCAGACATTGGGATATAATCGAAGATTGTTTCAAGCACCTGTAGTTTGGAGTAATGTCAATCTCTTGTTTTCCCTGGCTGAGCCATCTGCCCCATTGGCCATGACTTGTATTACCAAGTAGTCCACAGAACGATACCAGTGAAATTGGTGTCATTTCGGTGTAATAAATGACACTCGCCTCTGTAGAATGGGTATGGTTTTCTCCAAACAATTAATAGAACTCTCGGCATGGCCATTCCTGGTGTGAAGAGACGAGGCGGACCCAGAAAGGCATTAATCTAATGTACTATGGTGTCAAGAAACTGCTGTCACTCATTGTTTCGGTCTTAAGCATCAACCTGCGCTGTCTTTAGCGATACATTTACTCACACTACTCGTTAATCACCACCATCGTCAAACCTTTAGTGCACATCACTCGAGTGTACAACTCGATAG
Source organism: Cerastoderma edule (assembly GCA_947846245.1). Taxonomy (NCBI): domain Eukaryota; kingdom Metazoa; phylum Mollusca; class Bivalvia; order Cardiida; family Cardiidae; genus Cerastoderma; species Cerastoderma edule. Next base: position 7,425,898 of record OX401421.1, on the reverse strand, counting down.
AACACCTATATGATGTGGTTTCTGTCTAGATAAACTAGGATTTCATGACCGGCGTCCTTAGCTCATCGAGAAGAGTGTCATTTCATCGAAATCCTGCAAGAAAACATCGGAGAAGGCCAATCGCTAATGTTGTTTTGCCTTTCCATGTCTTGTTTGAATACATGATTATCTGTTTGTTGTATATATGTATTGTAACTCATGTAGACATGATGCAATATAATATGATCAAACTAAGAAAACGTTGATATTTTGTGATTAGAAGTCCATCAAAGCTGGGATATAAACCAGCACGAAGAAGGTTACAGTGGTTTTCGATTGGAGGTTCTTTTAAGTCTTTACATAACAAAAATTGGCTCAACAACAAACGATCGCGAATTGTGATGACAAGTTGCAGTAGGTGGATTGCCAATATCAGTCAAGATTACGAAGCGACTTGCTGAATGAACCCATATTTACAGACGTTCCACATTAAATCATGTTTGCCATTGCGAAAAAAAACATGAGATAATTCTAGAAACTTGTCTACTGTATATCCATAACACACACCCACACTCATTGCGCCATACTGATAAAGAAATCTGTTTAAACGATATCCGTTCGTCCCAGATTTCTTTTAAAACAAATATTTCTGTCAGAAATTAGCCAAAACCATGACATTGGAGGCTCGGCAAATACCTCGTGTGAATTAAAATATCTGGAACGGACTCAAGGTCAAGTAACGTAAATTCTGTCAATGTATGACACATTGGCTTACTTATATCCCGTTTTGAAGTGAGATATCATGCTTTGGCAATTATGTCTTGCTCGAACAGTATACTTTCGTTTCGTTTATCGTTGTAAAATGGAACGATAGAAGATGTTTAGTGCTGTAAGTCATTCCTTCGTCGCAAGGCATCGTCGCAAGGCATAGTGATTAAAGAAAAAAATGAATGATAATTGATATTGTAAATGGCGAAAGTTATAATAGGAATAATGACTAGGTAAATGATAATTGTAAATTGAACTCGATCCAGAATGAGGCTAAATAAACCAGGTTTCTGCTTTCTGGTAATCTCTCATTTTGAACAAAGAATCGGCCCGTGTGAACGATTTCTAAAATCGTGTTTAAAATAGGGGCATCTTTCTTGCGAGATACTATTTATAAACGGGTACTGTGTTTAACCGATTATCAACAATAACGACACTTGACCAGTTTGTTGCAGACGACTCTGGTAAACATTGTGGGAAAAGGAGAAATTGCTCGTAACGAGCAATTTCTCTTTTTCCCACAATGTTTTCTTCTCTATCAGAAGATTGTTTTTCAATTTCATTGCATTTTGAAATGCCGTCTAAATATTCTTTCAACTTGGGACAGTCGAACATTTGGCGTTTGGTAAAGGGTTAAAGGGATGTAGCCAATAGATGAGTTTTCTTGATACAGACTATTGACAATATAGGAAGGGGTACTGCTAGTCAGAGATATATCTTTAACCCTTAGTATGCTGGGTAATTTTTCTAAAAATAGAACTTCGTGACGTCTGCTTTCCAAAACCTTAATATCGGCTTAATTATGATGGGGAAATAATACTTAGAGTAGCAAACAGGTTAGATCACATGCCAGCCGCCAATTTACTTGGCGACTGGTCTGAATCTTACCTGTTTGCATAAGCATGAAGTCGGTTCCAGCACTATAAGGGTTAAAGAGTCCTCTAGATAAAATGTACGACACTCATCTCTTATTTACCTGTTCGAGTATTCATGAAAGGATGTCATTGTTAACATTCATGTTAGTCTGATCTTTAAAGTTTGTCAGCCAATATCTTCATTTAAACATATGATTTGTGCTCGTTTAAGCACATATCGAGGGTTCAACGCAAGATTATAGCAAGTGCTTAACAAACGTGAAGCACTTACTATAGTATTGCGCTGAACCATCGGTATGTTGTAGAATGAAGTCGGTTCCGGTACGATAAGGGTTAAGTTGAATATAGTTATTAGTAAGCTCCTATCCATCGCGCAAAGCTTAACTTTTACAATGACGAACGAATAAATCAGAAACCAAATCGGTGGAAGGCGAAATTGTTCATGGCGAGCAATGTACCATTTTCTCACAATAATTTGTATCTAAAACCAGACAGAAGCGTTACCTCAAATAATATAAAATCGTCTTTAGATGCTGTTATAATTTGAGCAAGGAACAATATTCCTTATGAGGGATTGTCCAGATGTTGATTTCAATTTGGACCAGTCAAACATTCTCATAAAGTTGGAACGGGTTGAATAGAATAAATCGGACACTCGTTTTACAGGAATCAAGGTTAATTGCCGGAATCGGCGTCGGATTACCGGAATCGACCTGTAGTTTCCTTAAAAGGCGTTTTTTGTAAATATGATATTTTCTTTGTTGATAAAATACATTGTTTATTCATGAGCATAACCTCGATTCCGGTAAAACAAGCGACCCAAAATAGATACGACAGTGTTTATGAGGGCCCATATACGCACGTGAAAGTTTCCTCCAATTACAATAGCTTACATTGTAATATAAAACCTGTCAGTTCGCACACACAGATCCCATTCACACAAACATTTACCTCGAGGGCATTTACGACACATCGTTATGTGAACGAAATTCATCACCATAGCAAAAAACTGAATATAATGTCTCATTTATGAAAACCAAGAAGATACTAGGGCCCGTGTTCTCGAACCGTATCTAGATAAGAAACGTTGCTTAAACTCAGAAGTGTTTGTCAACTTTGAGTACAAGTATATGTATCATAATTCACCCATTACCAAACAATAACGACATTTGAGCAATTTTTTGCAATGACTCTGGAAATCATTGTAGGAAAAGGAGATGTTGCACTTAACGAGCAATTACTGCTTTTCCCACAATGTTCTCTGCCCTATCAGAAGATTATTTTCCAATGTCATTACATTTTGAAATGTCGTCTGCAAACTCTTTCAATTCGGGACAGTCGAAAATTTGTCTACACCGAATAGTTTCGGCACCGACCGATGTATACCGAGACTGACCTAGGTCATCCGATGAGAGAAATAATTTCAAAATGACGGATTATGGGTATTCTACCTTAAGGATCCACTTTGTCTGCCCTGCATACCATTTATTCGCAACTTGAGATATATCATGAGGACCGATCCTCAACGGAAAACTGATACATCCTGTAGACCTGGTTGTTTGCCTATATAGACAAATGTATGTCCATTACAATAAGTATTGATTACCGAAATAAATAAATTGCAAAAATGGAGATAGAGAGAGAGATAAAGAGATAGATAGACAAAAACGGAGGGAGAGACAGATACAGAGACAGAGGGACAGAGACAGAGGGACAGAGGGACAGAGGGACAGAGACAGAGACAGAGACAGAGACAGAGACAGAGACAGAGACAGAGACAGAGACAGAGACAGAGACAGAGACAGAGACAGAGACAGAGACAGAGACAGAGAGACAGAGAGACATAGAGACAGAGACAGTGACAGAGGGACAGAGGGACAGAGGGAAAGAAACAGAGACAGAGACAGAGACAGAGACGGAGACAGAAAGACAGAAAGACAGAAAGACTTACCTCAGCCGGAATCCGGTTTAGAACACAAATCTAAACGATGAGAATTCAGCAACCTATGGTGAGACTATACCAGTTAAAGCTACTGGCCTGTTAGACTGCAGAATATCAATGAATCTCAAACGTTCGGTCACATGCGAAATATACACGTCGGCGCATGTATTTAGCATTTCCGTGCTTTATCCTATAAATGTGCAGGGCTCACTTTTGGGTATTATCGTACATATCCTTTGTATCAGTACTATGCTAGGAAATGTGTTTTGCCTACGGGCCTTTCATGGTTAAATATATGCCCGCCATCGGGAATCGAGACAGGGTTGTCCAGTTTCAAGTCTCGAAGATAATATTTTAAATTGTCTAAGTCGCAAAAAGCACCTTTATCTGCCTTAAGGATCTTGGCAGAACCTGCTATTACCAAGGTGTATGAAATGGACTGGAATGAAAGCTGTGCATAACTAAAGTTACTCTCTAAATAGGCCTGTGGCCTGTTTACAAAGATCCGTAACGTTCCGTTTTCTTTTACAATATTGTCGTAATCCTAAGATCTCAAAAGTAACTTTGTTTTGTGAATGGAAAACTTACATGCATTTGAAAGAAAATACAGATTACACAATCGTTTTCCGTTCACGATTTAAAAGTTAACGCTTGTTATTTTCTATTTTTTTTTTTAATTATATTTGTGTTTACGAGGAAATATATCGTACGAACCTTTGTGCGCGTTAAACATATGGACCAGTGTACCGTTTAACTAAACGGTTAACGCTTAAGATTAGCGTAAGTCTAAAACAACAACTCTTCTTATTTCAATTTTGGGCTAAGCAATATTGCAACATAACACATCATTGGAAGCGTCTCTCCGAGACGCTTCCAATGACGTGTCGCATTGCAATATTGTACTTTCATTGAAGATACTATCCATGTGTATCAGTTTTGACTTACGCAAATATTTTCCTGAAGTTATTAAGTAAAACGGTACCCAGGGACGTTTCGCACAAATATTCGTAACTTTAGTCTATGTTTACAACATTGTTGTATCCCTTGAATCTCAATTGCATTTTTGGGAGTTAAAAATAGACATGTGTTTATAAGTATGATACAGGTTTCAAGTTTTACATGTCCGACTCATGTTTCGTGCACGTCTTAATAAACCCTTTTCTGGTGCTCTTTTTTCTCTCTTTATTTACGCGCACAAGAAAAATTTATCACACTATATTTAAATGCCGAATGCATGACGATCATAAAGGGACTAACTCAGAGGTTTTGTGCTCTGGGAGTAATACAACTTGGGAGAAAAATCAAAGACTTATTAATAATTTTTTTCCACAAAACCAAAGACCATTTTCAATGTATTTTCTTCTGAATTGCTGAAATCCTGTGTTTTCGTTGAATGATGTGAATTAAGCCTCCACGTCTGCTAGTGCTTCGTTTTGAAATCCGTTTTTATAAATAGACGCGGGAATTCTTTCTCGCGCACCTTAATTACTAATGCCATGTGACAAGAGCGATGAAATGTTTCCAAAGGCACACGCTACGATGGTATCTTAACCCTTTCCCAAACAACGAACTTTCGACTGTCCCAAACTGAAAGAGTTTGCAGACGACATTTCAAAATGTGATGAAATTGAACAATATTCTTCAGAAAGATCAGAAAACCTTGTGGGAAAAGGAAAGATTGCTCGTTACGGGCAATTTCTCCTTTTCCCACATTGTTTTCTAAAGTCGTCTGCAACAAAGTGGTCAAATGTCGTTATTGTTTGGGAAAGGGTTAACAGGTTGCAATATGTGAAATACATTTGATCTATACAATTATGTACTGGGTTGGAACTATGTCAATAATCTAGTCTTATATTACTATAGAAATATGAGTTGTCATTATTTTCGGCAGAAGACGATTGATTTTAAATAACAAAAGTCCTAACCTGTGAGACTGTCTATTTAAATATAGTATGATCATATTGTAAATAATGAAGTGAAGAAATTATTTTGATTAAATCGTTTCTCTATAGATTTACATCCTATACACAAGAAAGAAAACAAAGCAATGATAATCAGATGATTAAGAGATTAAAAGACGATATTTTCGATGTTATGATATTCCGTATTATCACAACGGTTTTTATGTCGCCTGGACTGGGGTTTCCTTAAAGAAGAACGTCGAGATTCACACAGCGACATAGGTAAGTTATACTTTATGAATAGTATTGCAAAAGTTGCCTCCCTTGTTCTATTTTTTTTAGGAAAAATCTGTCAACACCAAATTCTTGGGGAATTTTTGTGAGCTGTTTGGGGCTATTTGAACCGATTTAACAGTTTAACTACAATAATTATTACTGAATAGTAACATCAGGTATGGAACACAGGGAGAAAAATCATAATAGACCTTTATTAACACTATATATAGTGTTAATAAAGGTCTATTATGATTTTTCTCCCTGTGGTATGGAATGTCGAATACTGATTGGCCATATGACTTGTTTTTTATAATTTCTGTGATAAACTACTAGATTTGTAAGATCAAAGTACGAGAGTAACATTTTAGAAATGACTGACCCGTAGCAAGGACCGCATTATATATTTGTACTTTTAAAACTGAATGTATTTTAGTCTGTGAAACGAAAAATGGAGATGAGATTAAAAAAGACTCAATGTTAATGAACAAAAGCACAAACTGGTAATGAAATTTAAAAACAAATGGAAAGGTTATTAATGCAATACAATAAAGTGAGTAATCATAAAACAATGTCCTTCTTTAACATTAACCTTAACACAGATGAGCATATGATAGTGAAATCAAGTGATATTTTACAGGAAATAATTCATCAAGTACAAATATCAGATATCATCATTTGATATCATCATTATCTCCTCTTCTTCTTCTTCTTCTTCTTCTTCTTCTTCTTCTTCTTCTTCTTCTTCTTCTTCTTCTTCTTCCTGATACTGAGCTGGGTTCTCAAGGAATGTAATTAGCTCAAATTGAACATGGTGGTGGCGCAAGGATTATTATAAATAAAAAAATGTTTAAAAATATATACAGTCTCATGTCCGTACATAGAAATGGTAGAATACCCCGCGAGGAGTAATCTGAAGCTATCCAGGGTTGGTGCAGACACAATGCTGGTGGGTAATAGGTTCCTCTCTCCCACTGTCTTAGGGAAGAACGAGCTGGATAGCGTCTGGTCTGTGCTACGCTCCTGAAAAACTTATGCTGGCCTCTAGTGCATGTGTTTCCACTTTGTATGAACTTGTCAGCTTGGATGTCCACCAGATTGTTGTGGATTTTGTACATCATTGATAGCCTGCTTTGTTTTCGGCTCAGTTCTAGGAACTCCCAGGATAGGTCCTTCATCATATTTGAGACACAACCTGGAGTTTTTGTCGAGAAGTCATTGAATACAAAACGGGCTGCTCTGCGCTGAACATTTTCAATGGCCTTTATGTGTTTCTGTAGTTGAGGATCCCAGACTGGTGCTGCTTATTCAAGGGACATCTTCATCTGGTTCATATTACATGCTAAAGTCACACAGTGGAAGTTTAGCCACTGCAGACTAATGTTTTCTTTAGAAACGTTTTAAAACAACCTGATGCCATTAACTGGAAGTTGTCTTGTTTATTATTTTGAACACCAAGTTTTTGACTGTCCTTAATAATTGAACAAGTTTGCAGACGATATTTCAAAATATGATGAAATTCAAAAAGCATCTTTTGATAGGGAAGAAAACATTGTGGGAAAAGAAGAAATTTCTCATTAAGAGCAATTTCCCCTTTTCCCACAATGTTTGCCAGAGTCATCTGCAACAAACTGGTCAACTGTTTGGTAATGGGTTTAAGTTCCTACTAAGCATTTAAACACACTGACAAATTCTATTTTATTTCAGGTGGATACTGATTACAAGATCTATCTGTTGAAGAATAGAAGAACTCCTGGTCTCTTTTCCCTTACTCAGCGAGATTCATTAAAGCAGCGACTATGTTTACTTGTGGGGTATGCCAAAAATCATTCCGTTTCCTTGGGAATTATATTGTCCACAGCCGGGTTCATTCAGGGGAGAAACCCTACAAGTGTAACATGTGTCTCAAGCAATTCAGTCAGCTGAACAGTCTGAAACTTCATAGGCTCGTTCACACGGAAGAACGGCCACATAGATGTGAGTTTTGTGTAAAGACCTTCAGGTATATCGGCAACCTGAGGACACACATGCGTGTTCATTTAAACTTGAAGCCATTCCGCTGCCAGATCTGTGAGAAAACATTTACTCAGACGAGTTCACGAAATACTCACATGAAGACGCACAAGAAAGAGTCGAGTGATTTGAATCTTGCGGAAATTAAAGACTTTAACACGAAGGATGTTGAGAAGTTTTCTTGTTCACTCTGCAATCAAGGGTTTAAACATTTGGATCACATGAAATCACACTTTGATACTCATTTCTTAGATTGATCTGTTTTGAAATTTAGAGAGGTAAGTTGAACCATAGTTTATTCACGAAATAAACACCATTATACACAGTACAAACAATATAGTGAAATGGATTGGAATGGAAGCTCAAAGCTTTTAGTTCCTCTCTTAGAGAGGTTTTAACATGATTTTGAAAGTATGGATGCTTGGTTGCATACAGTCAAACTTGTACTAGGAGGTCAGCCTATGGGACAGAGCAAATTGGCTGTTAAAGACAGGTTGGCTGCTTAACACAAGTTGATGTACACTATAAATCTAACAATGGGACTTTCTGAAGTGGTTGTTTAAGGCAGGTTGGCTGCTTAATAGGGTGGCTGCTTAACACAAGTCAGACTGTATTTACTTGTTTTAGAAGATGTGCAAGAGGACTGAAAAATGCTACTGTGACAAAAAGAAATTCATTTTAATTCCAATGGTATTGTCTTGAGCAATTTTCCTTATATATCTTGCTAGAACGATGTCTATATTTTTTCACGTCCAGTTTATGTTAAAACAAGTGAATACATGGATGTATTGAATTTCAAGAGAATCGAACAATGTTACAAAGAGATATAACAAAATTTTACGAACTTTCCGAATAACCCTAGTAAACAGGCAAGATTCAGTATTGCTACAATATTGTTTGTCATGATGTTCATGATTAAGATGAGTTTAATGATTGAAATGAATAACACAAAATAAGAAGTGATTCCTTTTTTTAAATGAAATAAAGGATAATTATGATTTTTTTTTTTTCAACTTATGTTTGTCTCAGATTGAGTATATTATTATAATGATTTGATTCTCTTTCTAGAAAAGAGTTGAGAGAAGTAGTTATTTTTTTCATTATGTCTAACTATATTTTCTGTTTTTGTTTTTTTTTTGAAAAAAGAAAGAATATACAGTTTTGCACTATATATGTGTTATTGTAGTTTAGAGCTGCTGACTGAAACTAAATAATAAAATTGCATGTTAGAAATGATAGGCAAATATAGTATAATACAATAATTGCATTTATATTTTTGCTTTTTAATACATTTTGTTTAAGAAGAATACCCATAATCCGCCATTTTGAAACTTATTCCTTTGTTGGATTACTTTGGTTGTTCTCGGTTAACACTGGTCGGGGCTGGAACTATTTGCTTAACACTGAATAGTTCTATTCACAAACTATGTAATACTCAAAACAATATAAAATAAATATGAATTGGATTGTTTTAAACAGGCGACAGTATTACTTCTTTGTTCTCAGTATACAGTAAAACAAACAATTCCTATACTGTATTGTTTTAAACAGGCGACAGTATTACTTCTTTGTTCTCAGTATACATTGTATACTGAGAACAAAGAAGTAATACTGTCGCCTGTTTAAAACAATCCAATTCATATTTATTTTATATTGTTTTGAGTTATACTTACACTGTACATCTTATTCAAAAGTCAAATGCAACTTTTCATAGTTCTTTGAATCAAAGCAGTTATTTTGTATTTCAAAATTGATTGAGTAGCTATTCAAATCAAATATATCAAGGTCAAAAAACATTCCTATGAATAATTTTGTATTTATTGATACACAACATATCACTATACATGTACTTGTGTTTAATTTACTATTATGCTTTTTTATTCAATAGTTATCAACAGTGATTTTCTTCTGAATTAAAACCAAAATGGTTTTTTTTACCCAAAATTAGAAATCAATGGGGTTTTTCTATAGAAAAATGATTAAAATGAATGAAAGTAATGGGTTTTGGGAAAATTTTATGAGATATTTTGGCCAAAAATCATCATTGTAACAATTACTTGTGTTCATGGGTTGTTTTATTGAAGGTTGAGCATCAGATGATTATTGTTTTACTGCCAACAGTAGAAAGGTTTAATCCTTTCTCATATTTGATTAGGGACTGGTCTGATTTCAAACTTATCAAAGAATGGCAATAGTAAAGTCAGATACATGTATTTAAAACAAACAATTCCTATCTTCGTCACTCTTGACACAGTGATCTTGTGCATAATATTTGGAAGGCGTTAGACCAAAAGTTGTAGCTAGTTATTCAAGGGAAATAATTCATCTAAATAAAGATTGGTACTCTTGTACAGGTTGCTTCCCTTACTTGAATTATTTCAGTGTGTACTTTTGGGTTTATCAAATCCTCTTCAAAAGGATTTTGTTGCTGATCAAAATTGAAAGAAGCATCAAGGAGCAGACACCAAAAAATAACATGAAGAAAATTCACTTTCCCTATGTGATTATCAAAGAAATTGCTATTGATTAAAGGATAACTTGCTAAGTTGGAGCAAATTATCATAAAAATTTGTCATAGTGTTTTCTAAAGACATCTGCAGTAAATTTGGTTTAGCGAGTTTTTCTTTTTTTTTTTAGAAGGAAGGAACAGCATTAGACAAGAGTCATATTCACATAGACATGCTATTTGTTATTTTCTAAACCCTTTGTTGTGGGTACTCATGTAATATATATCTCTATGATTCTAATATTAATAAGAAAGAGAAAAATAGATTTACCCTTATAGTGTTGGAACCGACTTCATGGTTATGCAAACAGATTGGATCCAGGGTAGCTGTAAATTGTAAGTTACCAACTGGCCTGTGATCTAACCTGTTTGCTACTCTGAGTATCTTTCCTCATAAAAACTAAGCAGATATTGAAGGTTTAGGAAAGCAGACAACACAAAACTCTAATTTTTTAGAAAATTACCCAGCATTATAAGTGTAAAACATACTTCAACTGAAGAGTGTTTTATTAGGAACAAGAAGGATGCGATTTATAGTACATTTTGTTATGTGAAGGCACATGTTACTGTTTGTTATAATGACTTGTTTGTTTCATGTTCTATGTTTTGCATTAACCAATATAATTGGTTTATTTGTGTGTTTTTTTCATCTATTTTAGTAGTATTTTAGTTTTTTAGTTTAAATAGTTTGTTTCATTGTTCTCTTACTCATACTCATTGATATATTATTGTCTGTGTTTTTGTTCTCTAGTCAATTTTACAAATAAGCCACTAACAGCTTCACACATATCTAATATGTCTATATATCAAACTGTTATACACTTCACACATGTATCTGTACATCTCAGTAAGGAATAGAGGTCCAACTTAAACATGCTTGTTCACTGAAGAAAAGTATTGAAAGTTGAAAAAATAAAGTTTTTTTCGATGAAGTATTGATAATTGTTGTTTGGTATACAATTAAGAGTAGCTATTGAAAGGGTTCATGTAATAAATTCAGGAAGTGTCAATTTATCTTAGTGTGTACAATTTAAATGCAGAAGATCTCAAAAGCATAACTCGCTTTTGGATTAGAGTACATGTTAACTCACTGTATACACACTTTGAAGAAATAAAAAACGATCTAATTTTGCTTTAATTATGACTATTCTCCAGTGGGTATCATATACTAGTACAGTCTTTGTGAAAAATTAATTTTTTTGGATTTCAAATTTCCTCACATGTGTTGGAAAGCACCTTCTAGAGAAATGAAATGAATGTATTCAAACATGTATTAATTAACCAGCAATAACTCATTACCAAATAATAACGACATTTTACCACTTTATTGCAGCTACTCTAGAAAACATTGTAGGAAAAGGAGCAATTGCTCTTAATGAGCAATTTATCCTTTTCCCACAATGTTTTGTGCCCTACCAGAAGATTATTTTTCAATTTTATCTCATTTTTAAATGTCATCTGCAAACTCTTTGATTTGGGACAGTCTATAACTTGGTGTTTGGTAAAGGGTTAAAACATTTATAAGGGTCCAGTGGTTAATGTGGTCGTCTTGGAAGTTATGGGTCCCAGGTTTGAGCCTTACCATTACCTCGGGTTTCATGGAACTGTCATTTTACAAGTGACTTCAGGAAAGCTGCACCAAATGAAAAAAATGTTGACATGGTTTTAAGTCCCATTTATTAGCATTTTTTCCAGTAATAAAGTAAAGCAGTTGATACAACACTGTGAAATCTTTAACGCTACATCATTTCATCATAGCTGCTGAATCTATTCCTCCATATCAGAATTTGTAGCTAATTGTAAATTGTGTTATTTGGTAGAAACCATTGTGACAAAAAGATATATTGCTCATTAGGCACATTTTATCTTTTTATAATAAGGGTTTCTTTAGTCTTCTTCAGAAGATATGATGAAATTAACCCTTACAGTGCTGGAACAGACTTCATGCCTATGCAAACAGATTAGGTCCAGGCCAGCCCCCAAGTATCTTCACGGCTGGCCTGTGATCCAACCTGTTTGCTACTCGGAGTATCTTTTCTCAACAAAATTAAGCAGATATTTAAGGTTTTGAAAAGCAGACGACATAAATATTTGTTTTGAGAAAATAAGCTAGCATTCTAAGAGTTAAGTTTGTAAAAGTAAAGGTTAAAGTCTTCACCATGTGTCTGTTAACGTTATGTACATATTATGCATGTAAGCTTCATTTACACATTTATCATAAGATTTATCATTCTCTAGTTTTAGTTAAACTGTTACATATTTTGTCATTAAAAGTGTTGAAATATAATGAATAGGTATTGGTTTTTTATTGGTTGAAATGAAATGTTTGTGTGAAATAAGATATGATACATGTTTATGATTTGAATCAACTGTTAGGATATTATTTGTATAAGAAATGGGATGAAATTGTATTAATTTTACAAATTTCAACACATGAATGTAATACTATTTTCATAGCATAACTTAAAATGGTATTTGATTCAATCATCAAACTGTGAGGAATACAGTAATTATTAGTGTTTCATTAAAAAGAAGATTAAGTATGCTTTCTGTAAAGTCAAGTCTCTAATACAGGGTACCTCAGTTGAAAACGGCTCAGCCAGAATGCTTTACAACATTTGATGAAGTGAATGTGACATGTTTTATTTTTCTTTCATTGAGAGAAAGCAGAGAGCTACTTGGATTTCTTTATTGGGGTTGGTGATACAGACGAGCAATGAGTTTCTCCCAAAATCTCAAAGAAAGTATCTTCTACTCTTTATTTCAGTTTTGGTAACTCTTTTAAACTCAAAATGAAGTAATAGGCTAAGTTTCGCGTGTGGCCGATTCATGCTGTCCTAACCTGGTCAGGTGAATTATCATAAAATTGAAATACTGTTGAAAAAGATATAAAACCCATGTCATGTCCAATACAGAAGTGTTAAGGGTTTGTGCATGGCCCAATAGTTGCGGACTTGTTATCCGGGAGACACGGACTCGATCCTCACCACCGCCCCTGTCTTTACCGATGTGTCCTTTGGCATGGTACTTCCATGCCCTACCATTATACTGGTGAATCCTGTGAAATTCCAAATATAATTGAAACACTGTTGAAATTTGATTAAGAGCATGAATTAGATGAAATTCAAACAATGACCTGTTAGGTCTCACGAGAAATCTAGAGCCCAGCGGTTGAATCTGACTTCACATGCTCCCTCTCCATGTGGGTTCAAATCCCATGTTCAGCATATTTTGCTACATGCGATTGTCCGCGGCTGATAAACGGAAGGTCTATAATTCCAACAAAATGCTTAAAGGCACATCAAAGGAGAGAAGTACAAGTAAATTACTGAAAAAGTATATGGAGTTCTTTTATCATGTTCATAAAAGTCATGAGAACTTATCTAAAAATGCATTGAGGCATTATTTAATTAACTCCTTTAACATAAGTTATTTTGTGCTTGAATTATAGTTGTCTCCAATTCAAACATGTTTATCAACAACCTGTTTGTTTTCATATTGGTCGGTTAAAATAATTTTGTATTAACTGACAAGGTCAGAGGTTAAGACTCAGGCAATCTGAATTATCAAAATTGCTATTCTCGGTTATTTCTCGTTGGCTTTCACGTTTTAGTTTCGCTGATCGGTTCTTTTGGTAATAAGTATTTGAATCTGACCAACAGTTTAACAAACAAATAGTTTGATAAAGCATTTATCTCCTTTATGAGCCTTTAAACGAGTTCGATCCACGTGATCTCCCCCCAACTGTGTTTAACCGGACATCGCAATATAACGTGGAAATTGTCGGGATGGTGTACACAAACTCCTCACAGTGATCTCCCTTTATGGGGATGATCACTGCCACCACAAATGTCACATGACCACCTACCTAGTAACAAAAATGGCATAACAAGATGGCGGCGAAACTAAAAAATTGTAAGCCATTTGTGCTTTATTTATAAACAAAACCATTTTTTTTTTCAAATTAACTGGTCAGAAATCAATACAACAATATATTGTTAATCAATTAACTAAGACATCCGATAATCTCTTAACAAAACAGCATCATTTGAATTTCATCCAAATCTGGATGAAAAATCTTGTAGTGGCAGTGATCGATGCAGCATAGCAAGGGGAGATTACTGTGAGGAGTTTGTGGCGTACACTGTTAAAAAACCAAAGACATGAAATCCTTAGTCGTTGGGCAACTAAAATCATAACTATATGGTTCATTTTGTGTTATTCCGAAAACCAGAATTCGAAAAGTCCAACACTATATTGATCCTTCGAAATTTCAACGTTAGATTGCCCCATCAGAAAATAAAAAGCAATCACCCCATCGAACTATTTGACAAGGTGGTTTTAAGTTGACAGTAAAGTTGATAGTAAGACCCCGACATACACGAGTCTTGAATCTCATAATAAGAAGTTCCGTAAGTTGATGGAATTATTGTCAGATACCTCTACGGACTCTGTGTCCAATACATCGTCCATGCGATTATCCAGGATTAGCATCAGAGTAGATGGTACTTTTCATATACCACCTAGTGTTGCTAGTAACTCATAAAATCCATCCATAAGAGGGGAAAGTGTTCGAAGATTAATTTCTAGTTTACCGCTTTGCCGATGGGTGGCGGTTGAAAGTCTTTGCTAGGTATGACCAAAAACAACAAACTATTCTGAGGAAGCCAAAGGTCTCATTTCGTGGTTCTCTTGTGAAAATAACTCCCAATCGGAACTACTCGGGTATTTCCGTGAGCTGTGAAATACACCTCGGATATAAGTGTAGGGTTACAATCTTTCGGGTAAATCGGCATCCGCCAGTTAACACCTTTTCTAAGCGTGCACGTTAAGTAGTTTAATGTATGGAAGTGTTGGATCTCTTTTTTAATCATTTTTTATCGGTAACTCATACAAAATAGCGAAATTATAAGTTGTGACATATATAGTTGTTTCATTAATCAAATTAAACGACTTTTACGATTTCACATTTAAGATCTATTTTTAACAACGAAAGTGAAGTGACGTCATTTCCGCGGGAACCAATATGGCATCATCCCTATTATTTTAGAGGTGTTTTCATTGGATAAACCCGATGTGTTCAGATTGAATAACTCCAACACCTGGGTTGGAAAATTATTTCTAGATGACAATCAGTGAAAACGGGGCCACTCGATGGATATCAGAGGTTCTGTGTGGTTATGGCGGTTGAGTTGTATATCTTTAGTACCGTGTTCGATTACCATCGAACGCACCAGTTTAAAAAGGTGTTCTTTGGCAAGACAACTCAAGTCTTGTACTGTTCAATCAAAGTTAAGCCGTAATATTACTTAAAGGCACATAAAAGGAGATAAGTGGAAATAAATTACTAGAAAAATATATGGAGTTCTTATATTATTTTAATAAAAGTCATGACAATTAATTTACGAATGCATTGAGATCCTATTAAAAAGACTCCTTTAACATAAGTTATATTTTGTGCTTGAAATATAGTAGTCTCCAATTCAATCATGTTTATCAATAACCTGTTTGTTTACATATTCAAAATAACGAATTCTGATTGATCGGTTCAAACATTTGTGTATCAACTGTCAAGGTCAGGGGTGAAGAATCACACAATTAAACTGGTTAATCTGGGCTAATTCTTGTTGGCTTCCACGTTTAAGTTGTGCTGATGGTTTTTTTGGTGATAACTATTTGAATCTGACCAAAAGTTTACCAAATAATACAGTTTGATATAGCATTAATCTCCTTTTATTGGCCTTTAAACAATGTTGAAATGGAGTTATCGCTGCCATACAACTCTTACGTTGTAAAAGAAACATACACAAACAAGGAAACTAACGCACACATGCATCTACTGTGAAGTGTTGGGAAGTTCTGCCGGTACAAAACGATTTAAGATCGATGAAGAGATAAACAACCCAATAGTTTTCAATAGTTTATTCATTCTACGATGGAATTGTCTCCCCAATGATAAAATTGAAATTCAGTGGGCGATATTTGAAAGGAACATTTTCAATTTGTCACAATGGTTTTACGGGCGGAAGACCGTGCCGAAGGCACGGTCTGGAGACCGCCTATATGTTACACGTACGAAACGAAAAGATGTACCTACAAAACAAAGGATTCCGATTGACTCAGAACCCTAAAGGACTTTTTTTCGGCCATGCTTTTGCAGCCTCGTTCTGACTCCATATGGCGCCATCTTGTCCAAAAAAATATTTTTATTAAGGTTTTTTGGTAGCAATGACGTGGAAAAATCAAAGTTAACAAACAAAATATAGAAGGATTTTCCTCCGAATATTTTTTTAAAAACCTTAAACAATAAATTATTTTGTAAAATTTAGACCGCATTTCATTCTTTTCCGTTTATTTGGTGAAGGTGGCGTCTCTCATCCTAAAACCAGTCGATTCTAAACATGTTGACATGGTGATTACACCAAGAACCGTATTACACTTTCCGTTTTTGTGTATCACGTGACAAGTCAGTTTCTTTACAATTCATCACCCCTCTGATCACCGCTTCAAATCTTAAATGTAATGAAATGATCGCCTTGTTGAACGCACATCAACAACGACGACGTGAGGTAAGATAACTTTTTGTACGCTTTCATTTTCGAATAAATAACGCATATTTTTACAGTCTATTTTGTTAAAAGCGACACAAATAAATCGAAGAGACTCTGGACCGGCATTCTATGTTTACAAACAAGATCATGAGGTGCACGTTACGATCACTGTCTTACTCAGAATATTGATTTTGTTACGCATCTGGTGTCGGTGTAGTATATATTTACTATAGTACACTTTCCAACTGTGTTAACTAAGCGTAATATGAACATACATTTTAGAGACGAAAGATAGGTTTGTTTACATTGAGATCGTTTTTAGGCTGAGTAACTTCGATTCTTGTTTTTGGATACACGATGTGCTTGTTTTGTTTATTTACACGTTCTTTGCTATTTGAATATACCTATCATATGGTGACTTCCAAAACATCTGTCTTTTCACCGAATTTTAATGGGGACATAGCCGTGAATCATAGTAATGAATCTTATTCAAGTAAATTCCATTTGTCTGCTTTCCAGAGTCAGCCATAGTTCAGACTGTGTGAAGGTCAAATCTGAACCGGCAACCAAAGAAAAGAATGTTGTGGTG
This sequence comes from Cerastoderma edule, assembly GCA_947846245.1. Taxonomy (NCBI): domain Eukaryota; kingdom Metazoa; phylum Mollusca; class Bivalvia; order Cardiida; family Cardiidae; genus Cerastoderma; species Cerastoderma edule. Next base: position 7,408,501 of record OX401421.1, on the reverse strand, counting down.
CTGCATAAAGAAATATTCTTTTTCTTATAAGCAAATGTAAGTACAACTTATCTTTTTCATGAGTAATTATGTTATGAATAATACTTTGCAACTAGAGATCAGACATTTTGAATTGAAGAGCTTTTTACTTAAGAAAGAAGGGGTTACTTGAAATACAGATGTTTTATACTGTTTTCAACACTATGTCAAACATTAAATGACTTTTAGTTTGTGTACATATCAAAACATCCTCTTAGCATAGTTTTTCTAGAGAGAAAAACTGTACTGCAATATTTACCAATTAGATTACTTTATCTTCCTTCCATTCATAATTTGATGAGAAATCTTCATAAACAATGATTTAAAAGCATGCATAATGACTAATGAATTTCAAACAAGTGGCTGGAATAGTTTTGTTTTTCCATTAATGTACATGGCTCAGTATTAAGCATTAAGGTACATGTCTGTATAACCTACCAGTATAAGGCTAGGAAATGTTTCTTGCCAAAAAACACTCCACAGCAATTTAGGTGAATGTCTTTGAGGATCAAACCCAGGTCCACACAACTAATCATTATGCCACTGTGGGACAAAACCATGTATATTTAAACCTTGCTATGACATGAACCAAATCTACTGACCTTTTCAAATCAGATTCATATAATGATTACATCTGAATGAACAAAGACATCATAAGTAATTCTATGACAAGATTTTGGCAAACATGTTGACAATTAAAGGAGATTCAAAACAAAGTGTTGGAATACAAAAAAGACTCTACAGTACTTTTGAAATGATATCTATTCAACATTCATGTTTTATGTACATATATTTTATACATCAAAACACTTCTGCTATGTAAAAGGTACAGTAACAAAGAAATAACCATTTAACATGGATCTTGTTTTTAACTTATGTTTCTTCCATTATCTTTTTTAAACAGAAACAGTTGTGCCTGACAGAGGAGGAACTGTACATGAAAGTGCTGACATGAAAGATAGCCTTGACAAAAAGAAAACAGATGAAGAAGTGTATGAACATTTTCCCTGCATTTTTTTTCTCCAAACTTTAAAATCTAAAACATGTGTGAAATCTATGTTTTGTAGCACAACACAAACAAGACTGACAGATATGCACATGTATTTCCCATACTGATATAGTTGTAGCAAAACTGTCTCAATTAGTGAGATGAAAGAAACTTTTCCCATAATGTTTAAGAAAGTAGGGTTAAAAGTAAAATCATTGGACAGTAAGAGTTTTTATTCATTATTTTGTACAATATAAGGCAGCAGGTAGCATTTAAAATTAAAACTGAGATACATATTGCCGTTCAATTTATTGCATATTTTGCAACTGATTTCGAGGGACATTTTTACTGCAAAAGGGTGAATTATTGTTCAATAAAATACAATAATATCTGCTTAGTTTCAATAGTAAACCAGTTAAGCCATTACCAAACAATAATGACATTTAACCACTTTGTTGAAGACGAAAACATTGCTCGTGAAAAGCAGTTTTTCCTTTTCCCACAATGTTTTCTGCACAATCAAAAGATTATTTTTCAATTTGTAACGTTTTGAAATGTTGCCTGCAAACGCTTTCAATTTGGGAATTAAAAAATTTGGCGTTCAGTAAATTGTTAACTCATGTAAACACATTTTGAAGCAAGTGGGGCATAACAAAATTTGAGTAAAGCCACCATTGTAACTAAATTATTTTTACAGTAAGTATTCCCTTTTGTCACAATGATTTTATTCTCTGCAGAAATGCTCTCTTTGTTTCTGATTACAAACTCTTTTGATTGCAAATACTTTCTATTTCAAACAATGAGGGCTTTACATTATGAAATCATTTGGACATTACTAGAAATAAAGCATAAACAATAATAATTTCTAAATGTTATTGTGTAAAAGATATTGTTATTAATAGAAATATTGTTTTGAAAGATTTCCTTGCATCACATTGGCTTCTTATTCTCTGTTAAAGATATGTTAAACTCTTTCTACCTTTTGAAACACTGCATGTTGCAGGAGTCTTTTAGAAAACACTATGACATAATCATAAATTGAGTCAAACGACTAAATGAGCAGTTATCCTTTTTCTCATCATAGTTTTAATCAAATTTCATAGTTAAATTATGCAATTTTCCTGTGATTTGCTATTGCTTTCATTGGTAATAGTCACAAATAAAGCTTGAATGAAGTTTTATGGATAAATAATGAAATGCTGCCTGTTTACTTTCAATAGAAGATGTAATAGTTATAATATTTAAAAAAAAAATCTGTGCTGAATTATTCCACAAAATTAATATGGATATTACACACTGAAAATGATAAAACAAACAGTTTGGAAAGAATATTATAATCAATAGATTGTTAAAAGGAGTAACAGGTTATTGACAAAACATTGTAGCAAAGATTATGTTTAAATGTGGTAAATATGCAAACTTATATAACTTTCTTTAATTCAACTATATAATGTAAATCATTCATTGCATTTTGGAGTAGGTTTAACCAAATAAAGAATAACACTATGGCTAATCATTTGAACAAGTTTTTGTATAGATCTGTACATATTCTATCAAGAAAAGTGTTTGTTTTTACAACTTATTACCCTGAATAAATTTGGTCAATTGTTTAACAATAGAATTAGCTTTTGTTTATTTCATTTTATTATAGAAGGACTTTTGGTGCTGTATATAATTTCAAAGAAATTTGACAGTGATGGATTTCCTTCATTATACAAATTGTTCCTCTATTTTATCATTAAATCATATGATGTGAAAGGTTATAAGAATGATTCAGAGAAAAACATATACTTACAAAATTAAATTTGGTGAAGAGTAAATTCTACATATCAAGGTTTCAGTGCAAGACAATACTGTAAGTGCTTCACATATTTGAAGTACTTACTGAAGTCTTGCTTTGAATCCTCATTTTGCATGGCGAGATTTTGGAATTCAAATTCTATAGTTTGGTGGTTTTGAATTGCTGGATCAGTGTCTTCTAGTTCTCATTGCATTACTGATATGGATAGGACAGCTAAAACATACGAGTATCTAGCAAGAACCACCAACCACACATACATGGTAATTAGTCTTAGATGCTCTGTTTGATTATGGTTTAACAACATTTTCAACAGAATGTTTCAGTTGTGTCAATAGACATATCCCTGCTCCTATTATTTCCTCATCATGACCTGGCGCACACAGCTAAAATATGGTTATGGAGTATCCATTGATAGCATCCAACCATTCATAAATGTTAATAAGTCTTAGATGCTTTTGTTGGATTATTGTTTAACACCTTTTTCAACAGAGTGTTTCAGTTGTATCAATGGATATTAATCCCTGCTCCGGTCATTTCTCCACCAGAACCTGCCAATATTCCTCCCTGGCCACTGACCATTTAACCCATATGAATATCATTGCTCTTTGGTTAGAAATTTAAAAACCGTGGTGCAATGACTTTCGAAAGAATTTCATACAAACCGAAGTATCAAACGCATATCCAAGCTCGGTATCAACTATACTTCTGTCTAATGACTATGTACCATTCATGATGGTTAGCAACTCATATATATCCACAGTGGTAAATTACAGTAGTTAGTGTCATAAGTTATATATTAAACATATCTTATTTGAATCTTGACCATGGCCATTTCTTTCAAATTGGAGTGCCTTCTGACAGGACACTGCTCCCTTGCCTATTACTGATACAATACAAATGGAACATATGTAATACAAGTCCAAAATTCGCAATGTTCACTAACTGAAGGAAAAAATCTCTTCCGCCCGGTTTAGGCTTTGCCTATTTTCATATTAATGCGTTGTTAACCGGTTCCTCAATAATACCGCTCTCTCAGAGCGCGAAGCGCTCGGAGAGCGGATAACGGTAACATACGTACGAGTAACAAGTTATGTTAACACCGGTTATACCATTAGCAAAAAAACAGGTGGCTTCCGGTTTACCTAAAGGAGAAAACTCGGGTTTGCTTCGGGTGTTTCCGGCTTTACGGAATGGACTGGTTCTATCTAAATTTATTTTCAAGGAATACCTTTATCTACCAATATATCTACCAATAGTGAACCATTCCTTGTAAAGAGAAAACTCGGGTTTGCTTCGGGTGTTTCCGGCTTTATGGAATGGACTGGTTTTACATAAATTCATTGCCGCTCATTGAGTTTATTTCCCCCAATCATGAATGAACCATAAACCATTCTATCGAAAAACAAAACACGAACAACAGGATCGGCGCCACCGCTTCAAACTTTAAATTGGACACAGTGTCCAACTCCTTGAAAGGACAACGTATCGCCGGTTGTAGGTAAGAGAACTTTTTGTACTCTTTCATTTCGTTATAAAACAGTATAGCTAAATAGACCACTTTCACCAAAATTCGTCGTAGAAAAATCGAGAAGGCGAGCCCTCGTCACGCCTCGCCGAAGATGCTTCCTCTAAACAAACATCCATCTGAAAAAAAAAACTTCTCCCTTTTCTGTAGAACTACAGCATTCATTTTTTAGTATTACAGTACATGTTCCCTACAGTACTAGGCTAGAACGTGTGTGTTGCCCACAACACTCCACGGTGAAATAAGTGTTCACCTTCTACCGATTCGGTGATTACACCCTGCAGTTTGGCATAATCTAATGTTTATGTAGACGGTCTATGTCATTTTCGCGGTGTGTAAGGAAAGCATTAGGTACACATCGTGTTGTATATGGAATACACTATTATGCTGACCAATAAAGCAACGATGTCAACTCGCCAGTTGCTGACATGGATTATTTGTTATTGTTGGAGCTTTTAAATTGAGTACAAGGTACCTTTTTGACAATTTAATAGCGTTATGGGCCGATAGTTTAAATAACAATGACAGCGTGAATTTCCTTTTCAAAAAATGAAATACCCTGTAAAGTATTTGGTTATATATGTCACCTTATTCGTTTGACAGTATTTTAGTTTACTTGATTCAAGTGATACTATTATTTCCAAACATTGAATTATTCTTGCAATTGATAATTTTGGCCCAAAGGTTTGATCCTTAAGTTGATTCTTCTTTATTTCACAGATTGCATGATGGTTGGGAATATGACAATTTCAAACAAGATTCAAAAGAAAAGATGATGCAGACCTGCATAAACATTGACTCTGTTTTATAATACAAGTAAGTACATAGTCTTTCTCATGCCCCTTTGAACTTTACAAACATAAGCCTCATAACCATAGAAGATAACTTTTGAAAGCAATAAATGTTGATGAATTTGTTGTTGCTCAAAATGTGTAATTGACTTTTTCTTTTCTTCTTTCTTTTTTCGAAAACCTTCATGAGAATGAAACCAAAATAAGTCAAAACAGGTTGAAATATAGATTTTTATTAACAATCAGTTCTTTTTCTTCCTGTCAGATAACTGCTTCAATTGACTACCATAGGGATAGAATTATTTCCAAAATCTTACCAATTAAGAATAATCAGTCAGTTAAAGTGTAGCCAGAATTTACGGTGGCATAGAGGTGACAGGTATGCAATTTTTTTTTCTGATTTGGTAAGTCGAAATAACGAGAAAATTAAGTCGTTATTTCAACTTATTAACTCGAAAATAACGAGATAGTTAAGTCATTATTTCGACTTACTAACTCGAAATAACGAGATAATAAAGTCATTTTTTTGACTAACTAAGTTGAAATAAGGAGATAATTAAGTCATTATTTCGACTTACTTACTCAAAATAATGAGATAATTAAGTTTTTATTTCGACTTACTAACATGAAATAATGAGATAGTTAAGTCATTATTTCGACTTACCAACTTGATATAATGAGATAATTAAGTCGTTATTTCGACTTACTAACTCGCAATAATGAGATAGTTAACTCATTATTACAAGTAAGTTGACCAATCAGATCCATTCAATCTTTAACTTAAAGTATAATGTGGTTAACATTGCGTCACACTGTACGTCATTTCACATGAATTTGCTGAATACAACGAACCATCTGATTGGTCAACAAACTTGTTATATCGAATTAACCATCTCGTTATTTAGAGTTAGTGAGTCGAAATAACTACTTAATTATCTCGCTATTTTGAAGTTCGTAAGTCTGAATAATGACTTTACTAACTCAAAATAACTTAATTATGTCATTATTTCGAGTGAGTAAGTCAAAATTACGACTTAACTATCTCATTATTTCGACTTACTTACTTGAAATAACAACTTAGTTATCTCATTCTTTGAGTTAGTAAGTTGAAATAATGACTTAATTATCTCGTTATTTAGACTTACTAACTCAGAAAAAACAAAAATAAAATCGCATACATGTCACCTCTATGCCACCATAAGTATTGCCAAAAGATTGATACTTTTTATTTTTCTCTTTCAACAGCCAAAACGGATGACTTACTGGTAGAGTAAGGAAGAGATAACAACATCAAAATATGCTGGAGGATCACACAGACTCGGTACAATAAAAAACAGATGAAGATTTACATGGACGCCCGAATACCATTAAATCTATAGATATGTTTTTACTCATGAACTGTTTCAAAACTTAGTTTTCTCCTCAAAAGACTATTTCAAGGATAGTGTTTAGTGTTATTTGGTACTGATAACATCAAATGACAATAATATAGAAAAACTCTGATGGACTATGGAATATTCTATTATGATAACAATGTCACATATGTCTTATGGTACTCATTTTCTTTTCTCTTTTTCAAGAAGCCTTCAAAAATTCAGATTAATGAGACAAAAAGCATGCCCATGCTCTATTTACACAGCTTAGTAAGCCTACAGCAGACCAGTGGAAGACAGAAACTTGAGTCATAACTTGAAATTCTTTTCTTACAATTGCTTGTGTATGATATTTTTCAATGAAACAAAGATCAGAGTTGAATTTAAATTTTATGCATGCATCAATGTAAAGTTATTACTTTTCCTTCAGTTTCCATGGTAAACCCCTTAACTTTCAACATAATTTTTTAACCAATTATGGCAAAGGGAAATTGGCTCAGAGAGCACATTTGCCTTGTCACAATGCTTCTTTTCATTGGTTAAAGAAAATTTTAATTATATCTGCTATTGCTTTAAATTTGAAACAATATTTTGGAAAAATTGGATAAAAGTCTTAAGGATGTATGTCATAGAATATTTGTTGATTATTTTTTTTTGGAAAATCTAAAGGTGATCATACATATTTCTGCCATATTCTTCCAACTTTCAGGAGTTTTTTCAAACTATGAAGACAAGGGAACTGATCGCATCAAGAATGAAAATAATGTCCCAAGATCAAGCAGTAATTTCATTAGATAAAATTATCTATCAATGTGTTAGAGCAAAGATTTTGAAAACATGAACAAATACTGTCTGCTGATTTTCATGTATGTCTTTTAACTACATTTTATTAATAGTTTATTGCATATCATTTATTGCATATTTTGTTTTTTAAGTTCTTTGATATATAAACACATATAAAAAAAGCAGTGTTTTATGTGTAAAAAAAGGTAAATAAAATACTAATAGAAATTTATGGAATCTTTTACTTTTATTTTAAAGTTCAACAAAAAACCAATTGGCTACAACAAAGCTATTTGTTGTTTTTGAATGATCTTTTGGAGATCTGCAAAGCAATTTATGTGGTATTTCCTTATCTCAATTGAACAGTAATGAAAAATTCAAGCAAAGACCTGATTGGCTTTCTATATGATTTAGTTAGTCCCTAAGAATGTACAAGCAGATGAGTATGTTGTTTGATATTGTCTGATACTATTAACCAAAATGATCCTTCTTCATCACCAAATGACATGTTGTTTGTTCCCATGATGATTTAAAGCAGTACCTACAACACATGATTTTGTGAAAAAAATTCTATGATTTCATGCAGAGACAGACTTGTGATTCAAATATTGTAGTTTGGTAGTTCTGACATTGCATGAGCAGTTTGTCCTTACATGATGAATGTCTCATTATTGATGAAAGGCCCTCAAACACAGCCCAAGCAAGTAAACTCATACCCATATAGAACATCTACCATCAAACAAGCTCACTAAGAGTCTGCAAGAATACTTATCCTTTTACTGAGACCTACCTAAATGTGACAAAGATGACAGCTTTGTGACAAAATGAGTATTTGCTCCCCAAAGTAAGCCAATTCTTACATTTCCACAAAGTTGTACTCTGAATTGATATTGAACCGTATATTCAGTATGCAAGTGTTTTCACAAAACCCATGCCATTGAGTTGAGAGAGCGGTCTAGAGGCAATGCCTTAGTTCATATTAAATGTGTGCTGTTCAAAATAAAAAATAAACGATATAAATAAGGTAACAAAAACACAGCTATCTTATGCCATAAGGTAGAATAATGGTAATAGAAGACTACACTGTTCATTACGAACAGTGTATCCATTCTCAACAGTGATTTAGTGTTGATTTCTGCTACAGGCGCTACACAGTGAGGTATTATGGTGCAATAAGTTGATTGATTTCACAAACATCCCTTCGGACACTTGGGTCTTGCGTGGTCCCGGGTCCGAGCCCCACTGAGGCCATTTAGTTGCCGGGGAGTGGCCTTTGACAAGTCACTTCAGAGCCCTAGCCTAGTACTGGTGTATCCAGGAAAGCCGTTTCAGAACTGAAAAATGTGGGAACGGCCTTGAAGAAGAGGACCCATATGGGACCTGTGTCGGGTAATGACTCAATCTAATTACATCTAATCCAATCTTATCTAATCTAATCTAATCTAATCTAATCTAATCTAATCTAATCTAATCTAACATCCTCGTTCCTAATTTGCCAATTACCCATTATCTACGTCTGCATGGTGTTTAACATCGTATCGAAGATTTTGAATTAGTTACTGCTTTCCTGGAACCTCCAGTACTCCAAGCCCTGAAGTCACTTGACAAAGGTAACTCCCACGAAATCAGAGGTGTTGGTGGGACTCGAACCCGGAACCCTCGAGTCCACCAACACAACCACTTAATACTTAAGGGCCAAGCAATACCCAAGCCCCAATGAAATCTCGAAGTTCTCTGACTGAGTGCCTAGTGCTCCAAACTTGTAAACACTAAACTTCTCTCAGCAAGGCTTCCTCTTAGCAAGGCTTAGAATTGAATAATGATGAGATGAAGTTGCCCCGGATAACTGACGAAATGGCTATAAGTGACTTGGCCTTTTCGTTACTGACAGAACAGGTTCGGGGTATCCCCCATTATAAATAAGTTGGACATCAACAATGTAGTTTAACCACTATTGGTTCGATGCTATGTAGTGTTATTTCTGAAAAGATGCATGCAATGCCTTCTGAATTTATTAGTAAACTACCAAGAAAACCATTTATAACTAAAAAAATGTTACAAAATCGGCTATGAAGATAAATATCTCGTTTTGTGATCAACAAAAGTTAGAACAGTGATTCATACGATCCATGTGATAAAAATAATATGTCTTTTTCTTAATTTGATGATTTTATGTATGCTGGAAATATGTTGATTTATTTTCCATTAAAAATGTACGAAACAGGTTATGTGCCTTCCAACACTTCGTTGACACTCTTAAAGATCCTGGACGTTATACAATAAATATATACATGTATGGGTAAAAAGTAAAATTGCGTATGGTATTCAGCTATGCTTTTAACAAATATTCATTAAGAACAAATCGCCGAAATCGCGTTATAAATGAAGATATTGATGGAAAAACCCCACGGCCTCGACTTTTGTATGTTACTACAGCTATATGGTAATTAGTTACCTCACGTGGGCTGTCAAGTGCCGGTCACGTGACGATGTACACCTAACTTAGAAGATACTAGCGTCAGCGTCCATCTTTGTTTTCAGCATGTAGTCTAAGTATCACGTGAGCGTCACGTGACCGGCTTGACGCTATATTTAGATTATGTCGGATTTCCCTCGGATTTTTATAAAATGAAAAATGTCAAAATTCATCTTATAATTATGCTATTTGTTTCTCTGCTGAAATGTTAAATTAATCTTTATTTTCGAAAGTTTAAAATAATAATCCTATGAAGCACAGAATTGAATACCTTGTTCTGGGATTCCTCTTTTGCTCCCTTCGATGATTTGACAGGATGGAAGTTTATAGATCATTCGTCACGATAAAAAAATATCTAAACCGTTTGCTTTATCTTCACCATAAATATACATGTACTTTATCTTAACTAAATGGTAATGAACAGGGCTGGAAACCAAATCAATAGTTGTGTTCTATGTAATCATATACTAGTACATGTACACCATTTTGTCAACTTATCTGTAGCAAAACCTTTTTTCAAAAGGATGGAAATCCCTATCTGCGAGGTAGTCCTTTCAAGCCTAAATAATATACATGTACCACCTAAACGCAAACTACTCAGAGTGATCTCCCTTTATTAGGATTGTACACTGCCACCACAAATTTCAAATGACCATCTTCTTAGAAACCCAAAAAATCAGAAAAAAGAAAACGAAAGATTTTTCAATTTAACTGGTCTAAAATTAACACAAGATGGCATCATTACTGAATTTTGTACTAGTTACATGTATATATCCGGTAAAGATTTTTATCTAAACGAACAAAACACCAGAGTTCACCCATCAATCGAGTTCCCATACGCCTGTATGCTTCTAGTTTCCCGATCACTCAGTATGGCACCAGATTCAGAAAGCTGTCTAGACTCCCTAACGTACTCCAGCGCTTCGTTTTCCCGATAACACAACTCCGCTAGCCTCCCCTGACACAACAAAAATATCATCTCCCTTCGTCTCTCCATTTCACCGTGGTGCGACAAACGTTCAACTTCTTTGAGCAGACTAGCCGCCTGTTTAATACGGGACTCGTTCACATGTACACACGGGTCGATTTCCAGAAACGTACCGATTCCCAACAACGCTTGCACCATGTTCAGTAAGAATATCCGCTTGAGAAGTAGCTGGTTATCACCAGGAACGTTCGCCAAACTGTCTAACCCGTTAGTACAACTACGAATGATTTCCTCAACATTGGACGGATCCGGTTGGTCAACGTTGTGCCTTCTATAAATAAACTGTCGGTCGTGGTGAACAATTGTCTGCGCGAACGGTGATGCGCAAGAGAGCGCGGACACTTTCGCTTGCTCCATGTAACGGAGGGCCTGTTCGAATTGTCCGCTCAGCTCAGAAGTGCACGCCATTTTACAGAAGTACACCGTATCCACGAATGCGGTGTCGACAATTTGGGCTAGCGTTGACTGATTTCTGAACCTCTCTAGAATACGAACCCGCTCCCCCTCGTCTGTATGAAGCTGTGTCTGTAACCACGTTAGCACACCGATCTTGTTGGCTAAAGTAGCCCGCTGTAGCGTGTTTTGGCAGCCGGATATTTCCGCGTAGGCGCGCGTCGTGATGTTGTCAAAGTGATCTGGCAGATTCGGATAGTCTTTGTTGTCGACGCGTCTCTTCATTTTACTGTATAGATCCAGCAGCCGAGAAGATTCGTCCGTCTGTTTTCGCACCGTGTAGATAGTTTCCAACTTCTGATTCTGTTTTAACCTCTGTTTTAATCTCTGTTCAGCGACGCGTTTGTTGGCCCAGAGTTCCAACACACGGATAAAGTCTGGATATGACACACGTTTCGCGATCTCGAATATGAATACTTTGAGTTTCTGAAGTTCATCTTCTGTCTCTTTTTTGACGACCGCTTTCAATTTGTCCACAGACTCTTTGTCTAGGACCCCTTCGTCTTCGGCTGTGTTCATGTATTGAGAGATATCGAAGGCGTAGTCCTTTAATACGGTCGCCTGTTTATCCAAAAGCAGATATTCTCTGTACTCCATGGCAGCCTGAAAAAGTAATGGTAAACTAATCATGATAATGATAATAGTAATAATGATAATAATTAAGCTACTCAAAAAGCTGATATAGGCTATCTGAGAAGAGTTCGATTCAGCATACACAATATTGAGAAGGCTACAAGAATGAAGTTGGTTCTGTGCTAATCTATTTGTTGACTGCCACAATCTCCCCAATTTTGCAATCTTAAATAATTACACTGAAAACATGAAAAACTATGTCTATGTTTGAAATGTGTATTCAATACTATCTCATTCATGTGTGCCTTCCAACGCACTGAACACTATCCCTTACTTCTTTCTAAAGCTTTCGCGTCGACTTCAAAGCATACAAGCGCTCAGAAAAACTGCAAAACTGGGTAATATGAGTTATAGATTATGTTGGAACATAGCGAAAAAACACAGGATTATGGCAATTAAACACCTGCACTATTTATTATCTATTTTTCAAAGTGCTATTTTCAAACATTTGGTGCCCACCAATTTAACTTTATTGTTTACATTCGAGTAACATTCAAAATAGCAAGGAGCGCTTTGATTAATGAGTGGCGATCACCTGGTTAGAGAAATCACGTGAAACACATAACAATATTGTAACTTATCCAATATTAACAACGTGAGCATTCAAATTGGGGATTTTTTTTTGGTTTTATGAGTTTCCAAAGTTTCTCGACTGACATTGTTTTAGCGCTAAATGTAAACAATCGTTATAGCATTCACTCTTTTAAAAGCATCGTGTAAACGTGTTACCGTCTCAATTCCTCAAATGGAATTAAGAGTACTTTTTAAGTTAAATTTCAATTACTCCTTTTCACAATATCAGTTTAAATGAGCGCACGTATGACTAAGCTAATTAGATTAAGAAGCCTAACCTAGTGCTGATAGGTCAGAAGAAAGGCGTAACATAAATGATATCTGTATTTAAAATCCACACAAAAGCAAAAATGAAATAACAACCTACCCGATGTGTATTTTTGAATCAAACACGTATGTTTCTTAACATTTAGATACACACAAACTGATTTATCGAATAATGTAGAAACTATTTTTATAAAAAGTATATTTACTAAACCAAGGCCAACGAGGGTGTATTTTCTGTCGCATGACATTTCGTATTTCTGCATCTAATAAAAAACTGGATGTATTTGCATGACAAGACTATTGCGTTTCAACAAGGGTTTGTGCAACGGTCGAATACATTTTGTAGCTTGTTTGGCCTTGGATTTGCTTATGGTTCAGGATATTTTTAGAGGTGTTTCAATGTGCCGAGGCTGTTAGGCCAGACCATGTCTATTTGGGTTCTGAAGCCTGTATAATATAGGTTCGAACGATAAATTTCCTTGTAATCGTAAAAACAAAGAAGAAATGGGTACATCAGACAAGTTTATGACTCTGGGGCGAGGGCACACCTAGAAAGACACTTTTATTATACCAGACAGCATGCATTTCCCCTTGATAAGGACATTTGGTATGGCAGGGAGACGGTTTTACCATAAATCATATCAAGTGAAAGCTTACACCATTACACAAGCAAACCGATCGTTAAATTGATTCATTATTTATGGGTAACTTTTTTTGCCTCGTAAACCAATCTTGAAAGTTGAGGAAGATACCTTACAGTGGTATTATTTGATCTCGCTTTTTTGATGACATGTTAAACTCATCAAAGTGATCTCCTTTTATGGGAATGATCACTGCCACCACAGATTTCCAATGGACATATGCTTGGTAACAAATATGGCGTTTAAAGATGGCCTCGACCGCAACACTTAAAACAACATTAATTTGTGCTTTAATTGTAACTCTTTTTCCGTCTAATTGATCAAAAATCAACACAAGTTGATATTACTAAATGTGCCACTATATTTGGTAACACCTTGAAAAAAAAAACATCATTTAAATTTCATCCAAATCTGGATGATAATGTAATAGTTAGCGTCGGTGACCCCGGGTTCCATCTCCGATTGCAACCACTTATTTCACCATGTAGTGTCCTTTGGCAAGACACATTTCCTAGCCTAGAACTGGTAAGAAACCAGGAAACATGAACTATGATTCTCGAAAATGTGTGCTGTACATTAACAGGAAGAAGAAAACATTGTGGTGACAGTGATTGACCCTGCGTAGGAAGGGGAAGTTATTGTGAGGAGTTATGTCAACCTTTGACTCATGTCTATGCAACACAGCTTAAGTGGTAGACTAAGAAAACACGTATGATTGAAGGAGAAATTGTCCATTTCAAGCAATGTCGCTTCCTTATGTCACGGCTATTCATTGGATCCATTTTAAGGTTTTTTTTTTTCAAAATCATGAACATGAATATTATCAATGCTAATTTTTGTCTGCATTTATTTCCTAATTTGACTTCTTACAAAACGCCGTATAAGGTAACATGTCACTACTGGGAGTATTTCATTTTTTTCGTGAAGCTGTACGGCTTCTTCTTTAATATAACAACAATTGTAAAAAAACACACAGATAAAGAGAGGTAATACAATTAGAAAAATCAAATATTATTACAGTCCTTATAATGAGAGTATAAGTATCATATCTTTGATGTCTGCTAGTCATCAAATGTTTTTCGAGTACAACTTAACTCATTAACGGGGATTCGAACTCGGGACCCTCAGTACAAGAGGCCGTCGATCTGCCTCTGCACCACTGTCGCCCATATGTAACATACATGTTGAAATGAATGTTGAACTATTTAGTTATATATAGATATATATATATATACGCCTATAGGCTATTAAGCTATGTTTAGAATTCCAGCAAAACGCTAGCAAGGGTTATACAAAGCATGTTTTTCTTTTGGCAAAATGTCTTCAACCAAATATCACAAAAGACGATTTTAATGTTATCAAGAGGCATCCTTGGCCTAGTGGTTGGAGTACAGAAATAAAATTCACATGGCCCCTCTCAACGTGGGTTCAAAGTCCAGTGAGAGCATTTGGATTTTCATGAGAGGCAGTCTCTCATTTTACTAACAGCATACCGATTTATCTTACTTGACCAGCCCTTATGGGCAGTTGAGTTTGGGTCTTCCTTTATCATTAAGAGTAGTGCATTACAAGATAACTATAATAAAGTTGACGCGATGTAAAACCACAAATAAATAATATTTATTATCCATGACTGTCGTCTTCTCCTGTCTGAGTACAGAGTAACATTAAGATTTTGTATTTGTATTTATAACCCACCGAATGATGTAAACAGACACATGTTTATTACTACATGTATTTGTACACAGCCATGTGGTAATTTAAAGGCTTTTGGACCCCCGTTCTCTTATCCTTTCCTTAGGAGCACACACCACTATGGACTCTTTGATTATATTGTGACAAATTGGAGAGGTTTTTCTTAGGGATTTGATTTTACTTTTTTAACAATGAATTCAATGCTATATCTCGTATTTCCGGTAAAGGCCTTAAAATTGATTGGAACTGTGCATATCATATCGAGGAAATACATAAATAAACTTGAAATGCTCAATACAAATTGATATATAACTCATTCGATTGGTTGACAAATTAATTAACCCTTATACTGCTGGAACAGACTTCATACTTATGCAAACAGGTTAGATCTTAGGCCAGCCGCCAAGTAGATCGGCAGCTGGCCTGTGATATAACCTGTTTGCTCCTCTGAGTATTTTTCCTCAGTAAAACTCAGCAGATATTTAAAGCTTTGGAAAGCGGAAGACATAAAAATCTATGATCCTTTTTTTAGAAAATTACCCAGCAAATTAAGGGTTAAGGCAGTGAATCGAGACCACTGACTAGTTACAGATATTGTCATGAGAAACTGATATGAAAATGCCCCGCCCCTTTTTTGCACACACAAAATACCACAGGTTTTATCACTTGTTTTTGTTTTATTATATAACCTTTGAAAAGTTTCAAATTGCAGTTTCCTTCATGCAAACGAATATTATGTGGTTAGATTTACCTTATCGAAACTAAACGATTTTCCAATGAGCATTTCGGGCGGAATTTAGGAAAGTTTGATTCACAGATTGGGAATTCTTGTCGTATTGAATGCAGAAGATGATATAATATATTGATAACACAGACAGAGTGGCATCTTATTTCGTTCGCATTGTGTATTTAAGTTTTTGCATTGTCGGTCTTTTATGTAGTTTATTTGTAGTAGACGGGTATCGCTTGACCCTTTCCAAACGCCAAAAATTCGTCTGTCCCGAATTGAAGCAGTTTGCAAACGCCATTTCAAAATGTGGTGAAATGCAAAAAAAATCTTCTTATAGGGCAGTAAACATTGTGGGAAAAGGAGAAATTGCTCGTTAAGAGCAATTTCCCCTTTTCCAACAATATTTTCCAGAGTCGTCTGCAACAAACTGGCCAAATGTGGTTAACACGCCGTTTTCAACAATAGTTTTGTTATAAGCCAACAACACATATCTTCTATTCGTTTTTAGAATATATGTATAC
This sequence comes from Cerastoderma edule, assembly GCA_947846245.1. Classification (NCBI taxonomy): domain Eukaryota; kingdom Metazoa; phylum Mollusca; class Bivalvia; order Cardiida; family Cardiidae; genus Cerastoderma; species Cerastoderma edule. Next base: position 7,392,245 of record OX401421.1, on the reverse strand, counting down.
ATATAATAAAGACAATGGTTATATACAGTCCAACCAGAAACGTGAAAGCATCTTGCTATCGTCTCAAAGACCGTTCTTGGTGGTACCAGTTTAACGGCACATAAAAGGAGATGAGGACAAATAAATTACTGAATAAATATATGGATTTCTTTTATTATGTTCATAAAACTTATGAGAATTAATTTACATATGCATTGATACTCTATTAAATAGAGTACTTTAACATAAGTTATTTTGTGCTAAAATATAGTTGTGGGAGTGAGGGAGTGAGGGAGTGAGGGAGTGAGGGAGTGAGAGGAGGGAGGGAGGAGGGAGGGAGGAGGAGGAGGGAGGAGGGAGGAGGGAGGAGGGAGGGAGGAGGAGGGAGGGAGGAGGAGGAGGGAGGGAGGGAGGGAGGGAGGAGGAGGAGGAGGAGGGAGGGAGGAGGAGGGAGGGAGGGAGGGAGGAGGGAGGGAGGGAGGGAGGGAGGGAGGAGGAGGAGGGAGGGAGGGAGGAGGAGGGAGGGAGGGAGGGAGGGAGGAGGGAGGGAGGAGGGAGGGAGGGAGGGAGGAGGGAGGGAGGGAGGGAGGGGGAGAGAGAGAGAGAGAGAGAGAGAGAGAGAGGGAGGAGGGAGGGAGGGAGGCAGGCAGGCAGGCAGGCAGGCAGGCAGGCAGGCAGGCAGGCAGGCAGGCAGGCAGGCAGGGACGGAGGGACGGACGGAGGGACGGACGGAGGGACGGACGGAGGGAGGGACGGAGGGAGGGACGGACGGAGGGACGGAGGGAGGGAGGGACGGAGGGACGGAGGGAGGGACGGAGGGACGGAGGGAGGGACGGAGGGAGGGACGGAGGGACGGAGGGACGGAGGGAGGGACGGAGGGAGGGACGGAGGGACGGAGGGAGGGACGGAGGGACGGAGGGACGGAGGGACGGAGGGACGGACGGACGGACGGACGGACGGAGGGACGGACGGACGGACGGACGGACGGACGGACGGACGGACGGACGGACGGACGGATGGACGGAGGTACGGAGGGAGGGAGGGACGGAGGGATGGAGGCAGGCAGACAGGAATGCAGGCAGGCAGGTAGGCAGGCAGGCAGGCAGAGAAAGAAATAGATGAAGAGATTGTAAATATAATACCTTAACGAGGTAGTAGTAACTAACTGGTGAAGAATCAAAAGTGCTTACAGATGGTTCCTGGTTTAAATATCCCCTCTCTGTCAAGTTAAACAACCTTTGACAGACAGTTCATCTAGTGTATGATCCGCTTTGTCTGAATGTATCACGATCCACTCATCCCGAATGCACACATTTACACAATCAACAGCTAAAACATTACTTATTGAAATAATGCAAACTACAATATCCACTTCATCAATTCATTTAAAGTTACAAAATCAACATGTTTGTCAACCAACAAGCGAAAAGGATGAGTATAGCGACTTTTTAAAACGCTACTTGTCTTAGATTCTTATCAATACGAACTCCACTGTAGTATTTTTCAGAATTACCGAAGGATTACAAGCATGTTGAGAGAATGACGAGTCTTGAATCCCTTTTTTGCGCTATTTGATTAAATGTCCAAATAATACGCTATTCACTGTCTAACCCTAGCCTTATTGAAAGTTACACAATGTACATGGTTTTCGACTTGTGGTAGAATGTCTTAAACAACTTTAACACGATATTTGATGAAATATCCAAGTTATTCAAAATCCACCTCTGTACGCCTACTTCGTGTTTTTTTTTTCTTTTCTTTTTTTTATATAAGTTACCGAATACACAGGTTAATCAAGTGTTGGGAAAATTGAAACTGTAACACGAAAACCGTTTGAAAATCCAAACGATAGTACATTAACTGATCCAATTGACAGCCTGTGCACGTCAACAAATTTTATGAAAACACCTGAAACTGGGTATTTCAATACGAATTTTATTTAAATGTGAAACAGAGAATGCGTCCTTTTATTCAAATGAGTTAAGTAAAAGAAAAACATTTTTAACGCCTCACAAGTTAAAAAATTATCTATTTCACGATCGAAATAAATTATGTCCACAAACAGTTTGTTTTCACTCGAGTTATGTTTGCATATAGACTATCCAAATGAAATACTGCACACTACTAGACGAAATAAACCTGTTGATTTACATACGTATACTATGGGTCTTTTTATGTTCGATAATGATGGTGTACGAAATTTCCCGAGCCTTTCAAAAGTCGCTGTAGCATCATATTTAACCCTTATAGTGCTGAAACCGACTTCATGCTAATGCAAACAGGTTGGATCCAGGCCAGCCGCCAAGTAAATTGGCGGCTGGCCTGTGACCCAACCTGTTGCAACTCTGAGCAACTTTCCTCATCAAAATTAAGCAGATTTTTAATGTTTTGGAAAGAAGACTACGCATACATCAATTTTAGAATATTACCTACCATTTTAAGGGTTAAATATCCTATAGATTACGTCGGAATATATTACAGGTTTTACTGTGCTGTATACACCTTAACCCATTCACGCATAGATCAAGCGGGTTTCTAAAGTGAGGATTGGGTTTACGTCAACCTGCACAGAATAACTTCTTCATACGGCTGCTTGAACAAAATAGGTTACATAGATCGTATGATTATTTACCCAAAGTAACACAATTAACCCTAAGAATGCTTAGTTAATTTTCTAAAAACAGTTTTATGTGTCGTCTGCTTTACAAATCTTTAAATATCTGCTTGATTTAGTTGAGGAAAGATATTCAGTAGTAGCAAACAGGTTAGATCACAAGCCAGTTGCCAATTTACTAAGCATGAAGTCGGTGACAGTACTACTATTGTAGAATAAATGCTTTTCAAATCACAAACAATATAAGGGTTTTAAGTTTTATGTGACTTGCTACTTTTTTTTGTTCATGGCAATACATGTAGAATAGGAATGCGTTGAACAAAAGACAAAAAACAAAACGACTTTTGCTGCTGTTGGAAATACACACGTTCCTTCTTACACTAACCTTACACTCTACAAATAATCTGGACTTATCGGGTTTATTCAATGAAAACACAATGTGTTTTTCTCAGGTCACGGAAATACCCGAGTAGTTTTGATTGGCACTCTACGTCAGCCCTCATTTTATAGAATAACTTAGTTAGAAAATCAACTGAACTCAAACGCTCCCGTTATGACAAATGCGTCGATTGTATAACAACAGTCAGTGAACCAGTTCATATACTCAATCTTATTCCTCAAAGGTTAACCCAAAACAACTTTTCTCTACGAAAACTTAATATATATATCAATCCAATCGGAACTACTCGGGTATTTCCGTGAGCTGTGAAATACACCTCGGATATAAGTGTAGTGTTACAATTTTTCGGGTAAATCGGCATCCGGCAATTAACACATTTTCTAAGCCTGCAAGTTAAGTAGTTCAATGTGTATGGAAGGGTTGGACATCCTTTTAAATAATCTTTTTATCAGTAACTCATACCAAATGGCAAAATTGTGGTTGTGACATGTAAAGCTGTTTCCTCAATCAAATTTAACGACTTTCTGATTTCACATTTAAGATCTATTTTTAAACACGAAAATGAAGTGACGTCAGTCCGCTGGGAACCAATATGGCGTCATCCCTATTATTTCAAAGGTGTTTTCATTTGATAAACCCGATGTGTTCAGATTGATATCAATCGTAACTATTCAGGTATTTCCGTGATCTGAGATACACGCCTCGTAAATCAATCGTAACTATTCGGATATTTCCGTGATCTGAGATACACACCTCGTAAATCAATCGTAACTATTCGGATATTTCCGTGATCTGAGATATGCACAATGTTTATCAATCGTACATATTCGGACATTTCCGTAATCTGAGATATGCAAAATATTTATCAATCTTAACATATTCGGGTATCTCCGTGATCTGAGAAACACACCTTGTAAATCAATCGTAACATATTCGGGTATTTCCGTGATCTGAGATATGCATAATGTTTATCAATCGTAACATATTCGGGTATTTCCGTGATCTGAGATATGCATGATGTTTATCAATCGTAACTACTCGAATATTTCCGTGATCTGAGATGTACACAATGTTTATCAATCGTAACTATTCGGATATTTCCGTGATCTGAGAAACGCACCTCGAAAATCAATCGTAACTATTCAGGTATTTCCGTGATCTGAGATATACACAATGTTTATCAATCGTTACATATTCGGGTATCTCCGTGATCTGAGAAACACACCTCGTAAATCAATCGTAACTATTCAGGTATTTCTGTGATCTGAGATATACACAATGTTTATCAATCGTTACATATTCGGATATTTCCGTGACCTAAAAAATTAATATCGTTCATCAATCGTAATTATTCGGGTATTTCCGTTATCTGATAAATACATCTCTTTCATAAGTACATTATACAAATGTTGTAATTTGTGTCCCGGCTATTACACGATTTCGTGTTCGTCTAAATTGAGTGGTTCAATGATTGTGGAAAACTGAACCTCATTCTAGATTATTATCTTCGGTCGGTAATTTATATTTCATTTTCTTATTCATATTAAATGAATATTTAAAAATTCGGATACATAAAACGAAAGTACAGTGAAAGTAGTCTTGCAAAAAGCAATATGGCGGCTTCCACATTGTGTCAGAGATGTTTTCATTGGATAAACCCGATGGGAACAGACTGTGTCCTCACAACACGACCCTACTTGGTTTAACATTCCGTCACCAGTTATTTCAAACTCAGATTTAATTATGGGAAAGTGTTCTCCCTTTTATCTCTTTATGATGCTGGTTCACAGATGAAATCGCTTTCGGGTCAAAATGAAGTGTTGTTGAATCGACGCATTTTTTTGTGTCGTTTTTTTTCTCTTCTCCTTTCATCCTTGTTCATCTTCATCTTTCACCAATGTATATTTTGTTTCTTTTTTGTCATTGTAATATTTTGTATAATCTTTTGTAATATTTTGCAATCTTTTTGTAATCTTCATTTTTGGAGGAAATAAAGATTTAATAAAGATTTAATAAAAAGTTATTGAAATCATGATGCATTTAGGGAATGTCAATTGATCTTAATATGTTATGTTTAATTGTGGTAGATCTCAAATCAAAACCGTCGCAATGCTTAATATCCAGTGCATATCAGCTCTATATATCAACATATAATTTCAGTGTTATGTTTGTGTTACCGATCAAGAATAATGATTTGAAATAATAAAATGATGTTCAACACTTGAATATACATTTAACTACTTAACGTTGACGAATGTATGAACTGTTTTAGGAGTTAGCCTGGGACGATTCACCTGAAATATTGTAACCCCACCCTTATATACAAGGTGTTTTTCTCAGAATACGGATACACCCGAGTGGTTACGATTGGGCTGTTAAACGATATTTATATACTGCATGTAACTTCGTGGCCCGATTTGCTTACCATGACCATATTTCAATGGGGAAAGATAATATCGTCACGATATCTCATAAAATAGCTATTTTTATGACGATAATAATATAATTTCTTTATATACGATACACTATGGTCGATTGCACCATGAAATGACATAATCATAAAGTGTTTTATTTTAGACACAGTACGAGGTTAAAATAATGGTTGACCGACGAGTTCCAAATCAAGGCAGATTTTGTTTTATGTGTTAATATTTTTATTGGAAAGGATGTTGTTGGGGGGGGGGGGGCTTACGACATTTTAACCATATCTAAGTTATAAAACAGAGTTCCCTGGATTCAACTTTTAAAGGCTATGGAGCATACGTGTCTCTCCGAAGGACATTTTAGCCTCGGTCCGACCTGTGCCCTAGGCTAGGACCCTAGGCTAATGACTCCCTAATGAAACTAGGAGCTCGTACAGGGCTTAAACCCGCAATCCACTAGTAAGAACATGAGGTCTCACTACATATGTACAAAGGGAGAACGTTACTCGTTTCTTAACTCATTACCAAACGATAACAACATTTGACCAGTTTGTTACCGACAACTTTGGAAAACATTGTGGTGAAATTGCTCATAACGATCAATTTCCCCTTTTCCCCACACTGTTTTCTACTCTATCAGAAGATTTCTTTCCAATTTCATCACATTTTGAAATGCCGTCTGCAAACTCTTTCAATTTGGGCCAGTCGAACATTTGGCGTTCGGGAAAGGGTTAAGCGCAAATTTGTTCCGTTTGACACAGTGGTTCAAATCCACCATCAGAAAACACTGTTCCGGGTCCAAAGTCCATTCAACATGAGGTCCAATGCCGTTTTACTGTAGTTTTAAATCAACGTGTCAATAAAAAATAATTGCTTGTAACGACTGGTTCCTTCTTTTGAAGAAGTGTCCAGTGCAAAAGAAATGTAACAAGTTTTGTACGGTAGTTCAAAGTCCATCTAACATGAGGTCCAATACCATTTTTCGTAGTTTAAAATAATCGTGTCAAGAAAAGAGAATTGCTTGTTACGACTGATTTCTTCGCTTTAAGTTATGTCCAGTGCCAAAGAAATAAAACGAGTTTGTAATGTGTTTAACGCCGTATCAACAATTTTTCAGTTTTTTAACGACTGTCCTGGATCCACCTGTGCTAGAACTAAGAAAACAGTTTTACAATACATGTAATGGAATAATAACGTATTCTATTAATAAACACAACGCATACAACTTCCAAATATATACGTGTATTTGATACATTCGCTGAAAATCTTGATTGTGTAATAACTTTTCTACACAAATCAACACTTTCGAGTCCAATCATGCTTATCTGTGACTCCTGTTTCCCTTTTCGGGGTTTTAGGGATGGCCTATGACTGTAAACAAAATTATGTTGTTTCTACACACGTATCTCAAATTCTAACCATAAGCTACGTACGCGTCAGTCAAAATAATCCCAAAATCCAAAATGGGATATCTACTTTACCCATTACCAAACAGTACCGACATTTAACCACTTTGTTACAGACAACTCTGGAAAACATTATGGGAAAAGGAGAAATTGCTCGTAACGAGCAATCTCTCCTTTCCCATAATGTTTTCTCCACTATCAGAGGATTATTTTCCAATTTTATCACATATTATCACATATCAAAATGTCCTCTTGGCGTTGGCAAATGGTTAGATACAAAATGTATTTTTTTTCAATGACAGGACAACGAGATGTAGCCAAAAATGGGCGTTTCTATCAGGTTGCATGTTTCTATAAATAAAACCGAGCAATTGGGTTGTAATTGGGGATTTCCACACGGAAGTAATAAACCTTTGTCAATGTTACTTTGAAACGAAATTCAGTTAACCCCATTCTCCTACTCAGTGATCCGCATTTCATCTGGTTAGGAGATTGACTATACCAATCGGAACTACTCGGGTATTTCCGTGAGCTGAAAATTACGTTTTCATTGGATAAACCCGATGAGTTCAGATTGGTTCTGTACTGAAGTCCAAAAAATGGAAGGAATCCAGCGCGGAGTTTGAGTTTACCCGTGAGCCGTTAAAAAGAAAAAAAAAAATGGCGATGTCAGTTCCATCTCGACAACATGAAAAAGATTTATCGGTTGTAACATTAGAAACACACTTTCTTTTTTCTTTTTTTTTCTGTTTTTATTATCGGTTGATTTAATACAACTCATAAAAAACCTGAATAATGCAAAACGATATACTGTTGCTTCAATTCACTATTTTTCTCTGCGTTTCATCTAGTAAGGTGAACCTGGGGTAATGGAAAACCGACAATTGCTTTTGTTAAAGAATAAGTTGAAATGAAATTAGAAAAATATTTATCATTTCAAAGGCATTCACCGAGCCAATTTTCAAAATTTGTTTGATTTGAATTTACATTTATAGAATAAATATAAAAAAAAAATGTTCTTTATTTCCTATTGATTACCTCCCTTGAATTTTCACATTGAAACTAGCATTACAATTAGCAATAAACTTTCAAGTGTCCTATGTGCATACAATTCAACACAATACCATCTAACGCCATTGTTTTGCATCTTGCAGCAGACGACTATAAAATAGCATTGTGGCCAAATGATAAATTGCTTGTCACAAGCAATTTCTCCCTTTGCCTAAATGTATTTTTTTCTTTTTCAATCTATTCACATATAACAACAGCTGAACTAAAAGGATTTTCACATGTTTAACAAAGCTTTTCTAAAGTCGTCTTCAAGTAAAAAAAATGTCGTCTGCATGTGGTAAAGATTAAAAAAGGTATTGTTATGATAAAATCGGAGATCTTTCGACAAGCGTATTAAAGAAATCACTATAACATTTACACAATGCAAGACTTTGTGAAGTATCGTATTCCAAATTACCGCATCGTAGTTATAAATATATTCATGCTTGAATTTGAACATGTGTTGCCTTTAACCCAATTCTTTATAAAGAACACTAGCACGTTTGACGGATTCCATAAAAAACGACGTCAGGAACACATTTGCTGTATAACATTTTGCAGAAACTATTGTGACAAAAGTATACATGGTTCATAAACTTGTTACCCGTATATCACAGGTTTTGTCTTGCGCCTTCCGCAGCTGGTACGTCAATATGGACTTATGAGGAATAAAGGAATTAAAGGCACTTGTTCACAAAACATTTGAAAATAAGAACAAAATGTCGTTGAAACGATTCAATGTTTGTTTTGTTGTTAGATACATAATAATTAGTATATATATATTGAACACAGAATCAATTTGGAAAGCATTAATGTATCTAAGTATGTACGATTTTTGTGCTGTAGATCTCAAAAGCGATATAACCTTTTGGATCAAAATCCATGTAAAGGGGTAGGTTCACTAACTATCAAAAATGGCCCAATGTCAAAAATGGATGAATTCATCACAAACTTGTGTCTGAGGCATGTGTTGACTGAAAACAAGTTTGTTTTTTAGATTTCTGCATAGCAGTTGCCATGGCAACGGAATGCTAATTACAAGGAATTTGGTTAGGTCAAATTTGGGTTTTGTTATTACAATGAATAATACATGACAAAATAATATAATTGAGTAATGAAAAGTTTTACAACAAGAAAATATTATCAAACATCAGCATTTTATTTTTAGTATTCATATTTCGGTAACCATGGTAACATGTTGCACATATATCAAATACTTCGTTTATGTGTTTAACTTAAACCAAATTCTCACAAACTTAGTTGTTTTTTAAGTAATTGTCGAAGATGTCATAATGATTAATATATGTTCATTTAAACATCAACTTCTTGTAACTATGGTAACTAAGAACTGTTAAATGTAAAGTAAGGAACGTTCTTAAACAAAGTAAATATGTATTTCAAAGATAATTTGCTTTTAAATTTGCATCTATAGTATCTCTAATATGCTTTTATCATACCTTGATCAACTTTGATTTCAAGGTTGGGAATACAGGTCTTTTTTTTTACTGTGTGTTGTATGCAAATATGAAAAGTGAGTATAAGAATATATTTACGTGTTTGGCAAACAAATGATGCCAACATTGTGACCATCAACTTTCCAGTTCTGGTGACATACGATAGCCTATGCTTTATGACAGCGTTACGTCTAGGCAGAGAAATTGCAGTCGCAGACCGACTGTTTTGAACATGTTATCATATACCACCAGAACCGGAAAGTTGATTGTCAACCCATGCTGGGTACACATGTGGCTACTATTGGCAAAAGTAGGTGAACAAAAATACATGTGGCGCAGATATCTTGTTCGGACATAGGATCATAAACATCAGTCATGATCATCTGGCCTGGGCACAGTCTCACCAAATATGTTGTGAGAATATCACTTATTAAATGACAAATTAAAATATCGACATTTAAGATGCTGAAAACCTATATGTATAAATTCTCATGGAATGAGCGTAAGGGGATTCATTGCTTTAATTGCAAAACTTGGATCATTGATGGTAATGGGTTGTATTTAAACTCTCCTTTCTACCGTAATGTGATAAGAATGTTGACCCATTATATAATATTGGAACAAGACGCTTTGTATAGGTGTCCCATCTAAGACTCTATTTAGTTGGTTTTCGATTATTCTGGGCAAACGAAGATTTCGCAAAACGATGTACAAGTATGCCCTTAGATAAGTGTTTGCCATGTATTGCTTCCAATTTCAAGGTAGAGATGAATAAGGTTTCTCAAGAGCGACTTGCGCTCTGTAAAGACTGCCAGACAAACAGTAGATAAATGAATGATCAATCCAGAAAGGCTTTATGGACATGTCAGGTAATAAATTAACAAGGAATATTCTATGTTTGTTTTATGGAGATTTTCACTTTGTCAATAATTGGAATGCAAATATCGCCAAACTGCTGTCCAGTAAGTTCAGTCAGAACTGTTAAGTCGCTGCCAATTATGTTGCCGAAGTTCAAGGAATAATCTTTCGTAAGCCATGCATGTCTACTATTTTGAAGATCATTCATGACTGTCCCACTAAGATATAGTTCATATGTTGCTGTAAATTCATCTGATGCTGTTTGAATAGTGAAGACTGTGGTTGGTTACAGTGAACCCTCACTGATATGCACAGTACAGGACCTTCCATCAGACAGAATAAAAGTGTTGTGTTCAACAAAATGCCAAAAGTTGACCCCATGTTGAAACATTTGTCCTAATTGCTGTTTACAAACAAATTGTCTTAAATGGCTTTAACTGGTCGATACAATCCTAAAAGTCATAGAAGATGGACTGAAAAGCTATTAATATGATAATGTTTCTAGGACATATGTCTGACAAACATCATCAGAGACATAGATAACATGTCTCACTGAAAAAGAAGAAAGGGTATGAATAAATGGTCCCAGACATTGTTCACATGGAAATAAATTGACCACTATGATTTAAATAATGAAAATTGCTAAAGACTAAAGATTGACGTGATTGATACAAGCCAGATATTGAAATTAAATAGAACATATGCCGTCAAATAAACCACTGAGCTATTCCTGCAACTATTTGAATGGTAGGAATTTAGTCTACACCAAGTCAACTTTTTCTAAAAATAGATTTGGACCGATGTTATATTTAATCAAAACAATAAAGCCTTTATTTCAAAATATATCCAACTCATCATTACAATCGAATATCAATCAACTTATGAATTTCCACTTCTTTCAAAAGTAGAACCATTAAGATAGAGACATAGACCTGATAAAGCTTATAACTATATCTCGTTGTTTGACAGTTTCGGTAAAAACTAGCCCTATATTCGGATAAGACCCCTTTCGGGTGCCTCGAAAAATGCCGATATATCTCGTGTTTTATGAAGTTAGCCCAGGAGTAATTCTCGCTAAACATATATGCCAATGTTAATCAAATGCTAAGCTTAAATTTGAGAATTTTACCTTTTTGAAAAATGGGATTTATGATTGCAAAAGCCGCGAACGCTTCGAAATGGAGTGTATTATTTACATCGTCCCGATGGAAAATTTTACATGTTATTGTTACAAGATCGACAAAATATGAAAAGGTTTGAGTTAAAAAAGTTTTTAAAAGGATAAATTATATATTTCCGGCATAATTTTTCTCTCTTTAATGTTTTTTTTTACATGATTCCACATTGTTACTTTTCCCTTGTAACGTTGATATAGGAGATTTTACGTCAATTTTTGGAAGCAATTGTTAAAAATAGAATATGAGCGCATTCGAGTACCACGACGATTTTTACACCATCTGTCCATAATTTTAGAACGTTTCCAAAAATATATATTTCGTCGTGGTACTCGCTTGCGCTCATATTAAGAATTTGAGAAAACATGTCCAAAATCTTGCAAAAACGGTGTAAAGGACGAAACCATGATACCTTTGGAGGGTTATAAAAAGTGATTTTTTTTGTTAATATGATAAAAATTTATACTTTTCAAGTCATTTAAGCATTGATTTCAACAAAAAACGTCATATGTTTTTGTTAACACTAATTCTCACTTTTTGCAAAATTTGAGGCCAATAAATGGGGTTAGTGAACCTACCTCTTTACGGTATACAAAGTTTTTAAACAATCGTAACGTCTTTTAATTATGCATCATATAATAGTATAGCCTTTGTGCAGTTTAAAAGAAAATGATCTTTAACATCCAATCTTCCTCAAAATTGTGAAGAAGCACCTCGTACACTTTGAAACAAATCCAGCTCAAAGCCAGACATCACTCGTTAGATAACAGACTTTGTCACTCGTTAGATAACAGACTTTGTCACTCGTGAGATAACAGACTTTGTCACTCGTTAGATAACAGACTTTGTCACTCGTTAGATAACAGACTTTGTCCACCATTTGTTTCAGTGATAAGTGAGTAATACGTATCTATAGCATATATATAATATATGTAAGGCAGTATATTGCCGAGTTCAAAAATGTAAACAGGTGAAATAGACCAACTACAATGGCAGATAAACGACCGTGTAAATTACAATCACCTCTTATCTCAGGTAATGGTATCGTTCGATTGAAACATAAATATCGCATGAGAGCGCGATCGACCTATTCATATGTGATTTACAGCGAAAACTGTCTATGACAACAACACAAACAGAACATTGCTACTTGAGCAGGTCATCTGAAGAAGGCCACACTAAAACAATGCAGATCCAGATCAGAGTTTTCTTTTTGAGGGATGACCGATCTGGACCGTTACCGGTTTTCGTAAAATGCTTGCTTTAAAATAAATAGAAAAGTAGCGATAATGTGAGTAAGAAAGTAAATCAGTTATGTAAGTACACTGCGCCTCTGTTGATAGGCATTTACTGTATATCTCGTAGTTTTTCTTGGAAAGTTCGTCAGCAACATTTTTGAATTGGTTTCTTTAGATTCGTAGTAACTATCCTGAAGCTCGTTTCCAAGCATATCGAATCGTGATTTTCCTTTTTATATTTCAATTGTCTGTTGTACAACTTTTGTAAATGGTTAAAATTTAGCGTTCATTCTCTGATTAAGTTATGACTTCACCTTAAATGAATGAATGAATGAATGGTGTTTTAAGGCGCATCGACAGCTAAGGTCATTTAGCGCGCATTATGATGATGTGGATGAATGGATATTAAAAATATTAACAGGTTAAAATGTATTTGTTTAAAGAAAAAATAAATAAAAATTTGTAATTAATGAACAAAAGTAGATATAAGATTTGTAAAAATTAATGATTGTTGATAGATTGTTTGTAATGAATGTGTGATATGAAATAAATAGTGTGTGATGAAAAATGATATTGATAAATAAATATATATTTAGAATGTGTAAGGAATCACAATTTATTGTAAATCCCAACCTCTTTGAGAAAGGAAAGAACTAATTCAATCCTGACAGTCTCAAAAAGCTCAAAAATAGTGTTGACATTGAAATATTTTGCACGAATTCTTTGAAAATCGATGCAATCTAGCAATATATGTTTGATGGTAAAGGGTGCATTGCATGGAATGCATTCAGGTGCATCTTCCTTAGCCAAGAGCCAGGAGTGTGTAATGTATGAATGACCAATTCGGATTCGTGCAATTGTAACTTCCTCTCTTCGTACGGACCTGTAAGAAGGGTACCATTCTCCGAGGGTAGGCTTAATTGAATGCAATTTATTAAAAACATCATCATTCCATTTTGATTGCCAGACGGATGTGATGTAAGTTAAAATAGAAGGTTTAAAATCCGTGTATGGTACTTTAAAATCTGAAATGGGAAGGTTAAGAGCCGATTTAGCGGATCTATCCGCATGTTCATTACCCATGATACCAGTGTGGCTTGGAAGCCAACAGAACACAAGTCTGTTTGAAGACAAAATATGAGAGATCCTTTGAATAATTTGGCATACCAAAGGGTTCTCCAACTTTTGATTTGATAAGGCTTGCAGTACTGATAGAGAATCAGAAAATATAATAAATCGGGTGGAATTTGCATTTTCCACCAGGTTAAGGGCTAGATCAATAGCCCTTATCTCTGCAGAGAAGATAGAAGACTTGTCTGGAAGGCGGCATTTCTTAACCCTTTCTCCATATACAGCTGCAGCTGCAACGAAATCACCGTCCTTGGATCCATCAGTGTATATAGGTTTGTAGGAAGAATATTGTTCTTTTATCTCTCTATATTTACTGTGAAAGATAGCTCTATCGGTTTCTGATTTCTTATCAGAGGTAAGATCAAATAAAAAGTTTGCTGTGTCCAGTGTCCATGGAGGTATGTCAGATAACTTGTCCTGGGCTATGGAATCGGTGTCTACCCCAAGATTATCTATAATGGGCTCCATGCGAATACCAAATGGGGCAATAGCATTTGGTTTCTGTTGAAAAAGGCGTTTGTATTGGGGGTTAAAAACTACTCGATGAGTAGGGTTAAAAGGATTGGATTTCAATTTTAAAAAGTACTGAAGAGATAGTTTTTCCCTTCTGTAATATAGAGAAGGTTCATTAGCCTCTGCATAGAGGCTGTTAACAGGAGATGTTCTAAAGGCGCCTAGGGCAAGCCTTAAACATTGGTTTTGTATTGGATCTAGCTGCTGGAGATAGGATTTACGGGCTGATCCATACACTATAGAACCATAGTCAAGTTTTGATCGAATAAGGGATCGATATAGCCTTAGGAGGACCTTCTTATCGGCTCCCCAATCTGAGTGTGCAATAACTCTAAGAATGTTCATTGCTTTTTGGCATTTCTTTTTAAGAGATTTAATATGAGGTAAGAAAGAAAGCTTTTTGTCAAAAATGACTCCAAGAAATTTGAACTCTGGCACAACTTCTAGTTTAGTATTGCCTAGAGTCAGATCGGGGTCTGGATGCAATCTACGAAGATTGCAAAAATGCATACATTTGGTTTTCGTTTTGGAAAACTTGAACCCATTTTCATCTGACCATATTTGCAATTTATTAAGGCACTGCTGTAGTTGGCGTTCAATAATATCCATGTTTCTGGAACAGAAACAAATAACAAAGTCGTCTACATAAAGGGAGCAGTCCACTCCAGGGTTTATAGCTTTAACAATGCTATTTATCTTAATGCTAAAAAGTGTAACAGACAAAATACACCCCTGGGGAACCCCCATTTCCTGCTCGCGAGCACCTGACAAGGTGTTCCCAACACGAACGCGGAAGAGCCGTTCATCCAGGAATGCTGCAATGAATATAGGAAGGCGGCCTCTGAGCCCAAAATCGTGTAAATCTTTAAGTATACCATGTTTCCAAGTGGTATCATATGCACTTTCCAAGTCAAAAATACAGATACTACATGCTGCTTTTTAATAAAAGCTTCTCGAAGATACGTTTCGAACCGAACAAGATGGTCTAACGTACTTCGTTGTCGGCGGAAGCCACTTTGAACAGATACAATAAGGTTGTTCGATTCAAGAAACCAAACAAGCCTATCGTTAACCATCCGTTCAAGAGTTTTACAGATGCAACTTGTCAAGGCAATCGGTCGGTAGCTGTTTGGATCTTTGGCATCCTTTCCTGGTTTCGCAATTGGAATGACCAAAGCCTCTCGCCAGCTGGATGGAAATTTACCAGTCTGCCAAACATTATTAAAAATATCGAGTAAAATAGAAAGGGATGAATGTGGTAAGTGCTTGAGGAATTGATAGTGAATTTGGTCCTGACCTGGAGAAGTGTCATGGGATTTCTTCAAGGCAGATTGAAGTTCTTTAAGAGTGAAGAGTTTGTTGTAATGCTCTTCAGTTTTAGAAGTAAAATTGAGCTTTGTTTTCTCCGCTCTCGTTTTAAAGGTCTGAAATTTTGTAGAGTAGTTCTCAGCAGAGGATTTTATCGAGAAAGTCTCTGCCAAGGTATCTGCTATGTCCTGAGGGTTATCTATTTCTTGGTTGTTTGAAGTGAGGTGACTAATATGAGATGGACCTTTGCCATTCATTTTACGAATCATGTCCCAAGTCTTTTTGGTTGAGGTGCGACTATTAAGTCTAGAGACATAATCTGTCCAGGACTTGCGCTTACTTGTTTTAATTGTGCATCTTGCCTTTGCACGGCGGATACGGAAGTCGTTTAGGTTTTCTTGTGTTGGTCTCAGGTTAAATTTCCTGAGAGAGGCCTTTCGTTCCCTAATGGCTTCCTTACATTCAGAAGTGAACCAAGGTTTATCTGGACGTTTGGGATTTGTCGAGGTCTGAGGTATAGACTGTTTGGCTGCATCAAACAATAAAGAAGAAAAAAGGAAGGAAGGGTCCTCACAGTCCTCAAACGCATGGTGAACAATATTCTGTTCACAAAGCATCTGGAATTTACTCCAGTTTGCTTTGGACAACTTCCATTTTTGAGGACGATCAAGGACTGAAGGTTTATTTTCATTTAAAATAATAGGGAAGTGATCACTTCCACAAGTGTCTTCTAAACATCTCCATGAAAAATCAGGGAGAAGAACTGGACTGCAAAAAGAAAGGTCAATAGAAGAATATGATCCTGAAGCTGGATGCAAATATGTTTTTGCACTTGGATCGTTCAGGAACGAAAGAGAATTTACAGACATAAAATTCTCTGTTTGATCACCACGGCGGTTTGTATCTGTACAACCCCATATGGTGTTATGTGCATTAAAATCACCAACAAGTAAAATGGTTGAGGTAGTTGAGATATCAAATCATCAAGACTACCTTGGTGTATAGGTTTATTTGGTGGAAGATACAAAGAGCACAGGGTAATAGTGTTATGTAAAGATAATCTCACAGCTACAGCTTGAAGGGAAGTATCAAGCTGTATGTGCCTGTGAGGAACACTGTTATTAACAATGACAGATACTCCACCTTGGGCTTTATTGCCTTCAGTGTAAATCTTGTTGTATATAGAATGAAATTTGAGGGAGATAGTGTCATCCTCTTTCAAGAATGTCTCTTGAAGACAAAGTGCAGCAGGTTTGTGTTTATTAATCAGAAGTGACAACTCATCAAAGTTGGCCTTCAGACCTCGACAGTTCCATTGGATAATTGGATTAGCCATTGCGCTAAAAAGTAAAATTAAAAAAGTATAAAAAAGCATTCTATAATTCATTGCAGCAGATTAAAAGGTTAAGAAGCAGGTGACTTGGGGTCCTTGGTATTTGGGTTTTCCCCCCATCATCCAAAGGACCACCCCATATGGACTGCTCGACATCTGAAGAGTCGCCTTCAAGGACCTCTTCAGTGTCCATTGCATCCAGAACTTCAAAATTGTTAGAAGTTGCAATGGGGGTTCTTGCGACAGAACTTGTCGCAGCACCTGAATGTTCATCATTTGAACAAAGAGATTTATGTTTTTGAAGGTTTTTCCTTTCTTTCTTAGAAAGAGAAGGGTTTGCCTTTGATCCAGAAGATGGACCATTGGAAGAAGAAATAGATTTTTGTTGTTGTTTAGACTTTGATTCAGAGGCAGGTTGTTTAGCTTTAGTTGTTGATGCAGGTGTTGGTGCAGAAGTATCTTTTGGTGTCGTTGCAGGTTTTGGTGTGGCAGTAGAAGGTTTTGGTGCTGATTGAGGTTTGGGTGCAGAGGTAGATGGTTTGGGTGCAGTTGCAGGTTTTGGTGTAGGAGGTGGTTGTTTTGCTATGTATGATGATAAAAGTGGTGCTGGGACCTTGCCCTTCAGCTCCTCCGCCATTTCTGGAAACTTCCCCAAAAGCAGTTTGAGGAGAAGATCGCAGGTATGGCAGTCTTGCTTCGGGGAGGCTACTGCTGAGTAGCTGTTCCCACTGACAAGTCTTTCCTTGTCTTGCTTTTGTTGCAAGACAAGTTTGCGTGCTTCTGCAAAGGAAATGCCTTCCCTGTACTTGATGGTCAGGATATCCTTCTCATCGTTCCAAGTTTGACACTCCTTCGCATAGGCAACGTGACCGGACTTGCAGTTGAAACAGCATGCAGGTGCGGTGCAGTGTTCAGTGCTGTGATCTGCGCCTACAAATGCGCATCTAGCACAGACTGGTGTGTTGGTGCATTTTGTGGTGTGGTGACCAAATCGTTGACATTTGAAACAACGAAGAGGGTTAGGAATGTATGTGTCTACTTTTAAGGATTCAAATCCAATTTTAAGTGTAGGTGGAACTGTGGGACATGAGAAAGTGATTATGTAAGTGTTAGTGTTTTTCAACACTCCATCTCTTTTGACACTGATGCGTCTGATATCAGTGACAGACTGTGACTTTAAGTTCTCCTTGATGTCGTCAAGAGAGGAGCAGTAATGGAGGTCCTTGCAACGGATGACTCCCTTACATGAGTTGAGTGATGGATGTGGGTATACTTTGACTGCTTGTTTGAATAGAGTTTTATGTTTGAGTATGTTGATTGTTTGTTGCTTTGTGAAGCATTCAATTAGTATGGTGTTGTTTTTGAGTTTTTTGACAGATTTTGGTGTACCGAGAATACTTTTGATTGTTTTCTCGATAACAAATGGTGATATGTGTGTAATTGGTTTGACTGAGTCTTCTGCTTCAACCACAATAAATCGTGGAAAAATTAGTGGTGACGGAGAAGACTCTGCCTCTGAATCGCTGTCAGAAAGGGTACGCTTGGCAGCTTTTTTATGGGATTCCATATTAATTTAAAAAGTTCACCATCCTTGGTCCCCGCCCACCATGGAGCCCAACAAGGGGACTTAATCTGGGGAAACCCATCGCAGATCAAGTCAGGGTTACAAGGATGGTATACTCAGGGTGAAAGGGCTAGATTGGACAAATGTGTCCCAAAAGATGTCATTCCAAGCAAGCGACAACAATTTGGGATGGTACAGAATGTCAATCAAACACCAAATCTTTCATCTGATTGACCCATGGGCCACCGTCATGGGGTACTAAAGGTGAAGAAATTTCAAATAAATTTGAAAATATGTTGTATGGTGGAAGATTGATGAAAAAACAAGTTGCCCATGACAAGGCATGACCAGCCGATTGATCAGGTCGGGCCTTCCTGACCTCTCGTTTAGCCCAAATTCAGGCCAAAGTGGTGTATTGAAAAAACAGGGTATTAACTAGCCTAACCCTGGATTCTCTCAACCACCAGGATCCCTGCATCAGGCGACACGAGTCGCAGCCCACGGCAAACGGGCAGGCACTTGGTGGGGTTTTACCACTCAGCAGCGCAGTGGCAGGACAATTTCTAACCCCCCGCCCTGCCATGGGGGGTTTCACCTTAAAGAACCCCATAAAACACTAATCAAATTAGCGTCAATTATTCTGTTCACACCCTTGGCGACTGTATCGGAGTCATAAATAATTATGTATCTCATAGAACTATATTAGTCCCTGCGTTGTTAATCAGAGTCATGCAACTGATAGCAGTATTTTAAACATTGTGTTAATGGAACACTTAACTCGGTAATGCTGCCATAACTTTTTCAATATTTACAAATCATTTGTTTACATACGATGAACCGGATTTAGATTAAAAACGCTTAAAAAAGTAAAACATCAATTATGTTCAATCCGCATTTACAATTTTAATTTAGTTCATACCTTTATTCTTCATAGTTTCTGCTATATTGATGATGTGATATAAATTGTACTTGTAAATGGATTTCATTACAAATTACACGAGTGATTGCTAAGAATATTTCCGACAACTGAATTTGTGTTTTATATATTTTGATATTGATAATACACAGCCGAGGCTTCTCCGCTCAGGTGACAGATATCCGGCTTACAACACATGTGACTCGAGGAAATAATAACTGCCAGAACAGGGAAATATTTATCTATCTGTCAGGTTGTCATGAAGTTCTGGATCACATGTTGGCTGGTCATACAGGCAGTGGAAATTTTTGAAGCGACATATTCACCGGCACGTAAGTAAATAACTTGTCTGGATTGATGAAGATTATGGCTTAATGTGAACACAGACCAAAGGCGGAACAGGGATGGAATTACACAGGTTAATCATCCCCCCGAATGATATTGCAAGTATTACGGAAAAGATCTTGTTGCTTTCGATTTAGTAATGGATAGTTGTTTAGTCAAATTGTACATGTGCATATAATTAGTGCACATATTTTGAACACATAAAATACAGTTTCTATTGCAACAGAGATCAACTAAGTTTGTTTTTAGGGGGCATGCCCCGCCCCTTCCAAGTAAGACTGTGTCCCCTCTAGAACATTGCCTTTATATGTACTATACGAATGTTTTCAATATGTTTCATTTACTAATTCTATGATAGTGTCATTCATGTATCATTTTGTCTATCTCTAGTCATTTGATCTATTCATTAATTCATCTTTGAAACAATCACTTATCTGTCTAATTGGGTATCATTGCATTACATTGTCTTTGTAGTTTTCAACCAATAAAACCGGATCGTAATCCTATATTTATCTTATTTATTTCCGCAAACATTTCAAGTAACCTGTGTTATTTGCTCTCCATGCTTAAAACACTCTATTCATGATCTAGAAATCTGAGTTTCTAAAGCCAATAGGAGTTTATCAACTGCAACCTCATTTCT
This sequence comes from Cerastoderma edule, assembly GCA_947846245.1. NCBI lineage: Eukaryota > Metazoa > Mollusca > Bivalvia > Cardiida > Cardiidae > Cerastoderma > Cerastoderma edule. Next base: position 7,371,895 of record OX401421.1, on the reverse strand, counting down.
CCCGAAGAATATAATTTTTAGACACATCTTATCAATTTCTTTGATCGTATACTCTCCCCCTCACCAATATGCTGGAACTGAATTTGAGTTTGACTTCTAATTCTTTGAAATAAATATCCTGCAATATTCACCAGTTACCAGAGAAATTTGACATCTGATATTCTAACATTTATCCACAATATTCAACAGTAACCTGAGAAATGTGACATCTGATATTCTAATAATAACCTACAATATTCACCAGTTACCTTGGAAATATGACATCTGATATTCTAATATTTATCTACAATATTCACCAGTTACCTGGAAAATATAACATCTGATATTCTAATATTTATCCACAATATTCGCTAGTTACCTTAGTAGTTTGACATCTGATATTCTAATATTTATCCACAATATTCGCCAGTTACCTTAGTAGTTTGACATCTGATATTCTAATATTTATCTACAATATTCACCAGTTACCTTGGAAATATGACATCTGATATTCTGATATTTATCCACAATATTCGCCAGTTACCTGAGTAGTTTGACATCTGATATTCTAATATTTATCCACAATATTCACCAGTTACCAGGGAAGTACGACATCCGATATTCATCCTGTTACTTGTGCAATTTTTGGACCGATTACTAGTTGCCGTTTAACACATGCACTTGACGAATGATGACGTCACAAGAACGCCATGGCACATGGCGTCATGTTTTCATCATTCTCGACTTTTTTGTTTCCCTTATTCTCGTGTTTTATTTTCATTTTGTTTATTTAAGAGAATACATAAAGGTAACAGGATAAATAGTTGAGATGGTTGGTGTCTTTGAATAGGAAAAGTTGACGGTCTCGGCTTCGGATTATTATCCGTTTCGCCTTCGGCTTACCGGATAATATTCCTAAGCCTGGCCCGATAACATATCCAATTCAAAGACACCAACCATCTCTTCTCTATATTTATCCACAGTTTCATGGGACGTGTGCTCACCAAGCCGGATAGTTGTGACCTTGACCGGAGCGGAAGTGGGCGGGATAATCTACATCCGGGGTTATGGCGCCACCTGTCGACAAACAACGTCAGCCAATGACACGCAACATGTGTTCGACTTTCAGGCGTGCGGCATCGTGACAGGGGTACGGTTGACTACTTGCACTCCTTCCACTTAAACAACAATTGACAAAATCTTATATGTTCTTCCTTACACTACTCCATTGTAATAGAAGTTTAATTTCAGCCAATGACACACAGCACGTATTCGAATTTCAGGCGTGCGGTATTGTCACTGGGGTATGGCTGATTTCTTGCACTCCTTCCACCTTACCCTTAGAATGCTGGGTAATTTTCTAAAAAAGATTTTTGTGTCATCTGTCTTTTAAAACCTTAGATATCTGCTTAATTTTGATTTGGAAAGGATCCCATAGTAGCTCACAGGTTAGATCACAGGCCAGCCGCCAATTAACTTGGCAGCTGGCCTTGATCTAAGCTTTTTGCATAAGCATGACATCGGTTCCAGCACTATAGTAGTTAAACAAATAATGACGATATGTTTCATGTTCTCCCTTATACTAGTACTATAAGATTGATTTCGGCATCGGTTCCGAATAAAATAAAGATAACAACAAGACAACAGAAAACCGCTTAAAAAAGTTTCCTTTCAGTCACATTCCATTTGTTTGTAATGTGCTTGCCTTACTATTATTGTACAATAAACAACAGAAGAAATGAGTGCAATTGAAACGTTATGGGTTAGACACGACATTTTGTAAACCCATCAACTATTCACACTCCTGCATCAACCATTATAAACACGGTAGTACCCATGTATGTTAGCATCAATGATTCTGTATAGCCAAATTATATTTGTAGCAAATCTTAATCAATTGAAGGAATTACACAAGTTTTTTGTAAGACACACACAAATCAGGCCAATTTCAATCTTTAGATGATACATGGCTTGTTTTCAATACATTAAAAACAATTAAATATTTTCCTTGCATATCGTTTAAATACGTTTACCATATCTATTGTTAAAGGCACATGAAAGGAGACTAATGCAATATCAAACTATATATTTTGGTAAACTTTTGGTCAGAATTAAACAGTTATCACGAACAAAACGATCCGCACAACCTGCATGTGAAAGCCAGCGAGAAAATAACAGTTAAGCCAATAATAATTTAGATTGCCTGATTTTAGACCTCTGACCTGTTCACGGGATACACACATTTTTGAACCGACCGATCAGAATTTGTTATATTTTTAGATATGTAAAAAAAGAAATGGTTGATAAACATGATCAAATTGGAGACAACTATATTTCAAGTGCAAAATAACCCATGTTAAAAGAGTTATTAAATAGGGTCTCACAGAATTTATAGATTACTTTTCATGACTATTATAAAACTAAAACATAGTTAAATGCCTCCATGTATCTTCAGTTATTCATTTGTACTCATATCCTTTCATGTGCCTTTAATATCTACAGGAGACCTATTTTACTATAATCGTACAGAAAAGCCCTCTATACCAAACAGGGTCGGATCTTCAAGAGTCCTTGTTGTGTATATACGACCTTAGCGATATTACTGTGGGAACCAGCACCAATACTGGGTACGTATATAGTTTATGTTTAACCCTTTACCAAACGGGGTCGGATCTTCAAGAGTTCTTGTTGTGTATATACGACCTTAGCGATATTACTGTGGGAACCAGCACCAATACTGGGTACGTACATAGTTTATGTTTAACCCTTTACCAAACAGGGTCGGATCTTCAAGAGTCCTTGTTGTGTATATACGACCTTAGCGATATTACTGTGGGAACCAGCACCAATACTGGGTACGTACATAGTTTATGTTTAACCCTTTACAAAACAGGGTCGGATCTTCAAAAGTTCTTGTTGTGTATATACGACCTTAGCGATATTACTGTGGGAACCAGCACCAATACTGGGTACGTACATAGTTTATGTTTAACCCTTTACCAAACAGGGTCGGATCTTCAAGAGTCCTTGTTGTGTATATACGACCTTAGCGATATTACTGTGGGAACCAGCACCAATACTGGGTAAGTACATAGTTTATGTTTAACCCTTTACCCAACGGGGTCGGATCTTCAAGAGTCCTTGTTGTGTATATACGACCTTAGCGATATTACTGTGGGAACCAGCACCAATACTGGGTAAGTACATAGTTTATGTTTAACCCTTTACCAAACAGGGTCGGATCTTCAAGAGTCCTTTTTGTGTATATACGACCTTAGCGATATTACTGTGGGAACCAGCACCAAAACTGGGTAAGTACATAGTTTATATCTAACCCTTTACCAAACAGGGTCGGATCTTCAAGAGTCCATGTTGTGTATATACGACCTTAGCGATATTACTGTGGGAACCAGCACCAATACTGGGTAAGTACATAGTTTATGTTTAACCCTATACCAAACAGGGTCGGATCTTCAAGAGTCCTTGTTGTGTATATACGACCTTAGCGATATTACTGTGGGAACCAGCACCAATACTGAGTAAATACATAGTTTATGTTTAACCCTCTACAAAACGCCGACTGGCCCATATTGAAAGAGTTCGCAGACGACATTTCAAAATGTGATTGAATTGAAAAAAAATCTTCTGATAGGACAGAAAACATTGTTGGAAAGGGGGAATTGTTCGTCAACTTTCAACAGATTGAATTGAGGTATGGGCATTGTAACATACATTGTAACCCTTTAACACCAAAGTCACACTTAAACACAACCAGTCGTATAACAACGTCCATGCTCTCGTGGTAACAGCCTTATTAACCACGTGGTCAAACATTGCGGACGGCTCCGAGGATATTTCTAGATACTCAGTATAGCGTGTAATTCATGCTAATCAGGCAGGTTAACAGACAGTGAATGTTGATAAACAATATCTTATGTTTAACCTCAAACACGCCCATGTTGGATATTTCAGCGGTAAAGACGACGATGCAGGCATTAATAAGACGGTAAAGCCGACTGGGTATATGATGTTATACAATGAAGGGATGGATATCGGCGGGCAAAACGTGAAACTGTCAGATCTGGTTACCATGACGATCCAGTTAGACACTCAATATACAGGTTATACACTAACATTGATCTCTACACATGTTTGAATCTTAAGAGTTCAGATTCAAGTTCAATCTTGTTCCATAGGGCCATCTGTCCATAGATAAATGAATACATAAATATATTTACATACTGTATTTACATGTGCGATAGGTCAAAACAAAACAATGTATAATAAGTGTTTCTAATTTTTCTCGCAACTCTTGCCCTGTCGTATAGTTATCCATAGTGTCCGAGTGTCTCTTACGAACTAATAATATTTAACACTCCCTTAGCTGAATGAACAGGGAATGCCATTTAGCACAGACAGGGGCGGGTGGCAAACCCCAAACGTAATTCCATAGTTCATACGTACCGCTTCAATATCACGTGGTGTGAAATCCATAATCAATTATCTTTTCTTTTTTTTTTAACAAAGTCCCACTTAATCGAGAACTACAGATAACTTTAAATTTGTTACGTATGGTTTTTGTTTAGGCCAAACACAATGGGTTGCCGACATGCTTGCATTTTGAAATAAGTATAAACGACTATCTGATAGTTTTAGTAATTTTAATTCATCACTTGCTCCATAATATATTTGTCTGTCAAATCTACTGTAGATGTCTTTAGAAACTGCAGAGGCAAAATGGTAGCCTATTCATGGCGATCAGTTAGGAAGACGATGAGAAATAATTAATCGACGTAGGTTTATACAACTAATATTCATATACAAATCTATAACTATATATCGACAATAAAACGTATGGACAACCGTTTATGCCAAGTATCTAAATTAAAATTTATTCCACTCATTTAATAAGACAACGGTGTAATTGTTGTTATAATTTGTTTAGTATTTCAAACCTATCCGAACTAATGAATAGTTGTAAATTGGGCTTCGGAAGAGGGGCTTTCTTCACTTAAATGAAACGGAAGTAAATGTTGTTAAACATAGCCACTATTATTATAGATACACTTTGCCATATTTCTTATTTTCCAGATGACTTTGATATAAAGGTTAAGTCATGTACCGCAAACTTCATAGAGTTGATTCTAAGCTAGTAAGTACGTTCTTTTATTGGTAAAGAAAACATGCATTTCCCGTAATTACTCTAAAGGCATATCTTAAAAAACAGTAGTATACTTTCAAAAGTTAAAGTTTCAAAGATCTGTGTATATTTTATTTTTATAATTGAAACGTGCTAAATGATTTTCAAGATCACCTCTTCAATCGTTTTGTAAATATTTTTATTCCCTTTTCCGTCCTTACTTTTGGGTATACGTGTATGAGGTAGAAACAATTTTACAAAAATAACGAATCGCTGATTAGAAACGATTTGGTCTTTAGTCACTCTACCTTGCTAAGGACCATTTGACGTGGTTTCATAGCGTAGATGTAAAACTACAGAATTCCATTAGTGGGGAAGTCCTTATCATTGACTTTAACCCTTTCCCAACGCCAAATTCTCGACTGTCCCAAATTGAAAGAGTTTGCAGACGACATTTCAAATTGTGACGAAATTGGAAAATAGTCTTCTGATAGGACAGAAAGCATTGTGGGAAAGGGAGAAATTGCTCGCCACGAGCAATTTCCTCCTTTCCCACAAAGTTTTCCAGAGTCTTCTGCAGCAAGCTGGTCAAATGTCGTTATTATTTGTCTAATATAATATAGAACATGTCCATCTTTAATGTACAACGGATTAGGACAGAATAATAAACAAATACTTTGAATCATAATTTGCTTGGAGGCTTTCGAAATATCACATGCCAAGTTTATCGTTACACATCGTCAAAAACGGTACATGTACCGTATATCATACAGTATCCGTAATGTCATCTTTAAAGTGAAATTTGAATAAGTCCATTGTCTCATTGCATAATCGATAGTATTGACATTTTGATTACCTATTTCCAAATAGAAATAAAGGAATCAAAGACAAATATCCCAATAGACAAGAGTCATGGCTTTGCTTTCAGCTCTATAGAAATTATATATTGACTTTGTAAATTCATTTTGTATGACAACTACAGAAGTTGACTTAAGATAGAACGAGACATAGATAACCTATGTCTCTGGATAAAGTAACCAATTCTTTTCTTGCTCACTGTCATTTTACCATGGTAGCAAAGTCGCCAAGAATAGGTAATTCTTCTTAAATGACGTCATAGTGGAACTATGTATACGCCCTGGTTCCCAACACAGTTCTAACTCATTACCTATAAACAACAGCTGCTCCGGGGATCCCGCTTTGTTCCCAAACTTCCTGCACATCAGCCAGGGGGTCGTCACGTCAACGTTCGGCGCATTTCGAACCACGGACCTCGGCGGCGGATACGTACAGATGATCTTTTCCTGCACCGTGGAGGTGTGCCGGGGACCATGTAGTCCGGTAAGTATCATGTGTTCAGGAGTTTAAACTTGTGTATATTAAGCATGCTATTCCTCTCTTTTATTTGTATTTTCTTTCCTTATATATCTATGTAAATATGTTTTGTCAGTCGGCATACTTTCTTTCCTGTATAAAAAATAACCTCCTAGGTAACTGTTCCATTGCGCTAGAATTATTAATTGATATTTCGAAGTGTTAATATGATCAACATATTGATAAATAATAAATGATCGATATATATCTGTGACCTGGACATGACATGTAGCTACACGTGGTAATGATCGTTTCCCAGTGGGTTCAAATCACGGTGATGGTGCTTGATGTCAATCTGAACACATCGGGTTTATCCAATGAAAACACCTCTGAGATGGTATGAATGTCGCCATATTGTTTGTAGTGAGACTTACGCCATTGTATATTTGTTTCCAGATATAGTTCTTAAATTTGAATTCTAAATACTCATTTAAAGGATGAATGCAACAGTTATATATAACACAACTTATCACTTCGCCATTCTGTATGAGTTACCGATTAAAAACAATTTAAAATAGTGTCTAACACTTCCGAATAATTTGAACTGCTTAACGTGGACGCTTAGAGGAAATGTGTTGTAGGCCAGGGACGATTTACCCGAAATTTTGTAACTTATATCCAAGGAGTATTTCTCAGCTCACAGAAATACCCGAGTACATTCCTCAATATGTGAGAAGGTGTCTTGTCTAAATTATAAACGGCAGCAGAGAGCACAGATAATCATAAAGAAAGTACTGTCTCCATGTGAATTGCAATTAACTGAAACCACCATACCCAAAGGAGCAATTGCTCGTCATGAGCAACGTTTCCTTTTTCAGAGTGGTTTGTAGTGTTGTAATTTTATTTCAATGGGTTAGCTTTGGGTAAGGGGTTAAAAAGTACATGGTCTCTATTCATATCAAGCTTAAAACACCATACTAAAAGGACCAGCTGCTCATTAGGGACAAAGTTTAATATTCCACTGTGCTGCTTAGACTCCTCTACATGGGGTTTGGTCAAATGGGTTAAGGAGTACGGGGTTAAGGCCATTTGAAAACAAGGCTGTATTTTCCCGCGCGCTGTCGTCTTTAAATGGACATCGAGAAGCATGCTTTTTGTGTGAGTTCAGCCACTTTTCCCTACGTATATCACCACGTGTAAACCTGTCTTTTGTTGTTCAAAACACACCAGTTCCCTCTTGACAATTCATTGGATCAATCCAAATTGAACTTAAGCTGAATGCTTTAGCTCAAAATATTACGGTAAAAGGAGAAGATTTGTCTTTGTGTGCGTAAAAGACAATTGTCATACCAATTGTTGTTAAACTAATGAGAAACCAGCCGATACTTTTTCTTAATAATAGAAGGCGTTAGTATCTGGATCATTAGAATATTATTTATCTATGAAGGGATTTGTTTAGAATTAATAAATCGGTCCTTTTGTTACAATTGTTTACGAAGTACAAAGCTAGAGCAATACCAATTGGGGGTTTTGGAGAGATAAGTACATGCATAAAAGCCATTCCTCCAAATGGGAAGTTGTGTTTAGCAAACTTTTAAAAGAACAGCAGAAAGCAAGGGGATGTGATCAGAGTACAGTGTTCGTATGGTGTTTAGTTGGAACCACTGTCCTATAAGGATATTTGCTTATAAGAGTCAAGATGGAAACCTCCTTTTACCACAACTGTTTACAAAGTAGAAAGCTACAGTGCTAGCAGCATATGTGAAGGTTTATTACCCCTACTCATCAAACAATTCCCATAATGACCATATTGACAGAACATTACAGTGTTGTTCATATTATTTCCCTTGTTTTCATTTCTACATGACTAGTCTCCCCTGACCCATAATTGAATTGATTTTTTTTCCTTTTCTTTCTATGGTAAAGTTTGGATTTCCATTTTAACTCTTAATCAGAATGTTATGCATTTTTCTTCTGAAGAGTTTCTGCATTAGTTAAAAAGTCAAACAGGGTTATCATCATGTCAGAAAGATTAAATTTCCCATAGGCTTAAGTGGTATTTTCTGCATTGATTATCTGCCCTAATTGAGGTAGATATGGAAAAGCTACTGGGTAAAACTTTTCCATTTGTAAGGAATGTTAAAGATTTTAATAATGGTACTTCCATTCAGTGCTAAGATGTGTAACATTCTTAACAGGGCTCATAATATTTAAAGACCTGAGTCTTTGTCATGATATCCATTCCTCTATAATGGAAACTGTGTCTGGTCCAAATTGTAAACAATAGCAGACAGCAAAAAGAAACATGACGAAATAAAAGTTCCTTTGTGATATTCAGTTGAAACCTCCAAACTAAAAGGAGTAAACGCTCATTACAAACAATGTTCCTTATGTCAAAGTTGTTTTCAAAATATTTAACATCATCTCTGGTTCATAGGGTTAATATGGGATAGTTATTTCTAGTTCATAGGGTTACTATCGGATAGGGATTTTGACCAAGTAGTCAAGTTCTGTGTCAAAAGTAGCATTGATAGAGCTCTCATTGTATGTCAATGATTGATTAACCAAAAGTAAAAAAGGCAACATAACTCCCAGCATGGGGAGGAGAGGAAAGAGAACTAAGATATGACCTGATACTCAACCCTTTATGATGGAACTTGTGTTTTGTTCAAATTGTAAACTGTAGCTGACAACACAAATAATCATAAACAGAAACAGTTTCTTTGTGATACTCAGTTGAAACCACCATACTAAAAGAAGTAATTGCTCATTATGAACAAGGTTTTTTTTGTCAAAGTGGTTTTGACAATTATCTGCATCATCTCTTATTCATAGGATTGATATGGGACCAAGTGGTCAAGGTCTCTGTCAAAAATAGCATTGATGGGACTCTCATTTTATGTCAATGATTGACTGATTTACTAAAAGGAAAAAAGAAAGCAACAAACCTCCCAGCATGGGGAAGAGAGGAGAAAGAACTAAATATTGACATGATACTCATTTGCTCCATAATGGGACTTGTGTTTTGTCCAAATTGTAAACTGTAGCTGACAACACAAATAATCATGAACAGAAACAGTTTCTTTGTGATACTCAGTTGAAACCACCATACTCAAAGGAGCAATTATTGATTAAGAACAATATTTCTTTTGTCAAAATGGTTTGAAATGTTGTCTACATCAAATTTGGTTCAATGGGCTTACATTGGGTAGGGGTTACAAAGTGCATGTTCTCTACTCCATAATGGAACTTGTGTTTTGTCCAAAAAATGATAACTGTAGCAGACAGCACAGACACAGAAACAGTTTCTTTGTAATACTTAGTTGATAATACCATACTTAATAGAGGAATTGGTCTTTGTGAACATGGTTTCTTTTGTCAAAGTGGTTAGGACAATTGTGTACATCATGTTTTTCTTAAAAGGGTAAAGTTTGGGTAGGGACCTCGCCCAAGTAGACAAGTTCAGTGTCAAAAGCAGTATTACTAGAAACCCCATCACATGGCAACCATAGACTTTTTTTTACAACGTACAAATCTGCATAACTACCAAAATGGGAAGGAGACGGAAATGCTATGTATTGGCATGATCCCCATTCCTCTTTATCTAAGTTTGTGTTTTGTCCAAAGTGTAAACAGTAGCAGACGGCACAAATAATCATAAACAAAGTACTGCCTCCTTGTGATTTGGAATTGAAACTACCATACCCAAAGGAACAATTGCTAATCGTGAGCAACGGTTCCTTTATCAAAGTGGTTTTTAATGTTGTCTTCATCATATTTGGTTCAAATAGTTAGCATTTGGTAGGGGGTTACAAAGTGCATTCATATCAAGTGTAAAACATCTTACTAAAAGGACCAGCTGGTCATTAGGTGCAGAGTTTATTTTTCAACAGTGTTGTGTAAAGTCCTCTACATGAGGTTTGGTCAAGTGGGGTTAAGGAGAAAGGGGGTTAAGACCATTTGAAAACAAGGGTGTATTTTCCCGCGTGCTGTCGTCTTTATATAGACATCGAGAAGCATGCTTTTTGTGTGAGTTCAGCCTTTTCTTCCTACGTATATCACCACGTGTGAACCTGTCTTTTGTTGTCCAAAACACACCAGTTCCCCCTTGACAATGCATTGAATTAATCCAAATTGAACGTTACCTGACTGTTTTAGCCCAAACACGTGGGTTGAGATGTGTAACATCTTTTTAAGGGCTCATAATTCATAAAGACCTGAGTCTTTGTCATGATATCCATTCCTCTATAATAGAATGTATGTCTTGTCCAAATTATAAACAATAGCAGACAGCAAAAAGAAACATAAAGAAATTAAAGTGATGTCCAGTACAAACCAAATGCTCAGTATGAACAAGGTTTCTTTTGTCAAAGTGGTTTGGACAATTGTCTACATCTTTTGGCCTTCAATGGGTTAACTTTGGGTAGGGATCTAGTCCAAGTAGACACGTTCTGTGTCAAAAGTAGCATTTTAGGAACCCGCATTCCATGACAACCATAGATTTACAAAATTAAAAACCTACATAACTACCAGAATTGGGAGGAGAGGGAACTACGATAGTTTAATAAGGGACAGTCTTTCGACTAACTGGGTCTATTGTAGGCGGATGGTTCTATCCGGCTTGAACAGCCATTACGGACAATAATACTTTGGTTTTCCCTCCAACGTTTATAATCCGGGGCTTAGAAATATAACTGAAATACTTTCTTGAGAGTTGTTCGAAATGGCCGTGCCGTGAGCTTGCTAAATTTATGGTGACCGACTGATATCCGTTTTGCGCCTAACATAGTGATTGAAGTAGGGAGGTTCTTGGTATAATCCGTGGGAAGTATCTCTTAAGCTAAACTGGTTGGCCCTTTCAATAGGGGTGACACTATGATAAACAAAACATTTACTATTACCGTTACATTTTACTATTAAAAGTCATGAAGAAAATTGACTTTTAAAGGGTTTTCATTTGTAAGCAAAAAGCAAGTTATTCATTTCTCATGGTTAAGAATAATATTTATGTATTCTTGCAACATTAAGATTCATTCTATTTTCAATGATGGTAATCGATTTGTTGAGGGAATGGTGCAATTGCGCATTTGAACATAATAATATTGGTGATGGTTTTGTAAACCATTTGTACATTTTCGATAATAATTTACCAAGAGAAAAAAGAACACGTTTTTTGCCTACAAACTCGGACTGGGAAAACCCGGACCGACTCGTCTTGATCTGCTTTTATGACATGTGATTTCATTTTCTTCTTAATCATTTTGATTTATTATATCTTTACCAAACAACATTTTGATTTTATCTTTTTTCTCCTCAAACACCGTTTTGATATATGTAATTTTCCCCTGAAATTCGTTTTGGTATATTTTATTTTTTTCCTAAAAAAAAACTGTGATATGTTCTATCCCCCCTCAAATTGTTTTGATATATTATATGCCCCTCCTTCATGAAAAGAACAGTTTTGAGTAATTTCATTGATTCCCTAAAAACCGTTTTGATACATTCTATTTTCCCATCAAAACTGTTTTGATATATTCTTTTTCCAAAAACATATCGTTTTGATATAATTATAAGGTGTTTTCCTAAAATCCACTTTGGTATGTTTTTAACCCCCCCCCCCAAATCGTTTTGATTCTATTCTATCCCCCGCCCCCCACCTATAAAAAACGTTTTTATTGAGTCATTTAGTGTATAGTTTCCCTAATAACCGTTTTGAAAGATTCCCCCAGCCCCACTCAAAAAACGTTTTGATATATTCTATTTTCTATCAAAAATCTTTTTTAATATTTTCTAGTTTTAACCCAAAATAACGTTTTGATACATTTCCTTTCTCCCATTAAAAACCGTTTAGGAGCTGTGCGACAATAATGAAAATGGTTGGGGAAGGAAACGACGTGCCGCCGATGACGTCAGATATGACGAGCTGAGTATCGGAGCCTCGTTTTCGGTTGGAACTGAAAAGGATGACCAACTTAACGGTGTGTGCCAAACTCCGCGCGAGATTTCTTCCCTTTGTTACATTTAAGTACAGTACCACTGCCTTCATTGAAATCACGTGACGATAGATACAGTCATGTGACCCAAACAATATAGCCGAGACGCCAAAGAAATGGGCTCTCTTTGATATAATTCATCCTGCCTTGCTTTAAAAATGATTGATGAATCAAATTCATGCATTACTTTGACAATTTCGTCAGTATTTTCAGTCATGACTTTGTAATTTGTTTTCAAAGTGTATATAATAGAATCTACCTCGAGGCGATCTTTGTTTTAAAGAAAGTAATACACTGTTGATGTCCGCTACTTTGAGGGAATGACCCTACGAACTTTAATGCTGCATTATATCGAATAAACCGTTCCTGGGTGTTACGCGTCCTTACACAATACGTTTTTTTTTATACATAAATATTTGAAGACACGACCTTATCACAAAATCGAAAATAATCAACAATGATGAAAAGACATCAGGACACCTGTTTTTTAACCCTTGTTAAACCTTTTTTTGAAAATAAAAAAATAATATTTGACTCACCATTAATATATTACAGAGACCGACCCTATGGACCATATCTGTATAGATAATACCGTCTTCATTCTATTACTTCTCGCTATTCTTGGTGTACTTGTGACGTCACTCTGTCTTACTGTACACGTCACAACGAGGCTCTCGAAGAGAAACGATGAGTTACGGAACTTGACGGGAATTAATAATCGTCAACGGAAATCTTTGATCCACGTCGTAAAGTAAGTGATTCAGCCGTAATCGTCGTTATCATTGAATATATGTAATAATCTTAGTAGTTATGGTAAATTACTGACATAGGTCCAATATGTGTCCTTTTTATTTTATAGCTCTGTGTCGGCTTTCCTGGATGCACCAGTACTAGGCTAGAACGCTGAAGCTTACCAAAAGGTCACTCCCACGAAACAAGTGAACTCGGTGCGGCTCGAACCCAGGACCCCAATCTAAAACACTGAGCCACTCAGGACCATGCTTCTTTGAATTTGAATTATAGAGCAGTTTGTACCCTTAGTTGCTTAGGGAGGTTACAGAAAATAAATCTGAATTCTCTGCCGGTCTATCTTTCATGAAGGATTGACTATGTGTTTGAATAAATCATCGAAAATCATTTAGTCTGTCAGAGTAATGGAAAGGCTAACCTTTGTTCCTAGAGAACATCTACTTGGATATTACTGTAATTCAAAGACAACTTAGTCAGAATACATTGTCAAAATACGATGTAGAGTCGATAGACATTACCTTTCTAAATATATAAATGCACAAAAGACCATAAGTCCAGTAGATAAAGAGACAGAAAGACAGAGAGGCGTAAAGGAGATAGAGAGAAGTAGAGGGAAAGGGAGGAAGAGAGGGAGAGAGGGGGCAGACAGAGGGAGAGAAAGAAATAGAGAGAGAGAAAAAGAAAGAGAGATAGATAAAGAGAGAGAGAGAGTGAGAGAGGGGACAGACAGAGGGAGAGATAGAAAAAGAGCGAGAGAAATAAAGAGAAAGAGAGAGATGGAGAAAGAGAGACATATAGGGAGAGAGTGTCAGAGAGCGATAGGGAGCGACATAGAGATGTACAGACGCAATTTCTTTGGGATACAACTCTATATAGAAAACTACATTATGTAAAAGAAGGGGTTATCCTTCGATAAATAATATCTATAATTCATAATCATTTTTCAGCGAGCGCAGGAAATCGTCGTTGTCTATACTGCCTCGACACTTGGTCCAATCACTCGACTCAACCTCACGTCGTCATTCACAGATGATCGACGCCTTAAATGAACCATCTTCTTCTCGTACACTGGGTGTAATTAATACAGATACTGACAATACTGTTGAGGACAAGAGGAAATTCGATCAGATTATAGAACCAGGAAGTGTCGGTAATGCAGCAAGCAATCCTGTACACGTTGATAAAGATTCATCAACAACAAAGTTAAACGCAAGTACAACATCGGGAGGGCTAAACATGCTGACGAATTTATTGGACGGAAAAGTGACAGAGTCACAACACCTAGTGTTGAAGACCAGCCCTGCACCGGAAGTTGTGGTCACCAAGCCTGGTACCATGACGTCAATATCCGGGCAACTCGATGGAGAGCCGAATACCAATCCAAGCTTAGAGAAGCTTTTGGGACTTGATTCGCGGGTATTGGTTTCCATGACGACGGAAGAGAAACAATTCAAACTCTTGGAGTGCCAGCAGCTGTTGAGAAATTTAACACAGATACGAAAACACCCATGAAAGCAATCTTAAATGTTTAGCGGTTTTAACATTTTTAGCAAACCACATGTTAAGTATACGCACTAAATTGGATGTTAGAGTTTCTGGAATAAATCAATATCCCTTTCGAACGGTCGACTTTTAACCCTTTGAATGCTAGGTAATTTTCTGAAAAAAAATTGTTTGTGTCGTCTGTTTTCCAAACCCTTAAGTATTTGATGAATTTCAATGATGAAATCAGAGAGGCAAACAGGTTAGATCACAGGCCAGCTGCCAATTTTCTTGGCGGCTGGTCTGGATCCAGCCTGTTACCTTAAGCATAAAGTCGGTTCGAGCACTTTAAGTGTTACGATTGGTTTTATCGCATTATATTCAAGTAAGACGCACAGTCGTTTATACAAATAGGATAACCCTTTGTAATTAAATGTAATTATCCAAAATTCTATTGGAAAATCTTGTTTATCTTTTTGCTGAGCAAGAGAGTCACACATTTATATGAAGGCAATGGTGTCATAATGCAGGATGGAATACGCGGTGTATATATAAGTAGTCATCCCGAGGCAACACACATCTATACATTAAAAAAACAATAAAGTTTTTACCGACAAATTGACTTAGAGAATCGAATGTGTTGAAGTTTAGATACTGGCTTTATCAAGTCTTCAACTAAACGCACAGCTGTTTGTACCCAAACAAAATTCCATTTAAACGAAATTATTATTGTTATTGGACATTCGGTTATTTATTTCCCGAAAATTAGACCTGCTCTTGATATGATTTAATCGCCTTTTTTATATCCATAGGCATTGGGGCCAAAAAGAAAGAGAATGGTACATGAGTGATAAATAATGTAAAATATCTAAATGTCAAATAACTGTAAAAAAAATGATTAAAGGAAAATTAAACATGTGTTTTTTAATAGTTATAATTATCGTTGTAGAAGGGACGAACAAAGAGAACGGTACACAAGTGATAAAGAATTCAATATTTAATTGTCAAACAACCGTAATAAAATGATTGAAAGAAAAGTTTACACTTATAGTTTTATTAGTTATAACTAACGTTGCATACATTCACAGACGGGACATCCCAATGTGTCGGACTTGTAACCCTGGTTACAGATAAGACTACAGTCGAAGATTCCAGGACATGACGTCAGCTGGTCGGTAACGATTGGTCGAGACACCACGTGATCAGTGACGATTGGTCGAGATGTCACGTGGTCTGTTACCATTGGTTGCGAAGTCAGTGTTGTTGCGGGCAAGTGTTTTCCAGGTGGATCAGTAGCATCAACTACAATTGTTTGAAATGCGCGTTACTTTTTATCACCGACACTTCTGTTGTATTTGTTCATAAAATAACATAACATAATAAGATTTATTGTATTATAAACATGTAAATATTATAAACATTACATGTTTATAGTAATTTCACAAATATCTTAACAAAGACATGGATTTACAGAAGAGCTTTTCATTTAAAGGTGTTATTCAATTTCTATTTTGCTGATCATAATATATATACTTTGACAGATTAAAAGAGATTGTCTGTGAAGGATTTGATAAAATATTATATCTGTATATTTGGCCATATATGATAGTAATTCCTTACATATTTTCATCTTAAATTTAAATGTTTTGAGCAAATTAATACATTTTAACAAGGAATTAGTCAGGCAGGGTAATCACGTGGCCAAAGAATACGATCTAACGTCCCAACAAGGTGGCCGCGCCAAGGTAATTTTGTTTGTTCACCTTCTTTTGCCATTGATAGCCACATTGTGTACCTAAGCATGCAGTAAATGAATAAACGATTGAATAATTGGTATATCAATATGGATACAAAAAGACAAAGGCAAAATGAATAATTGACACCAAGACAAATGGAGTATAACCTGTAACCTTACCAGGCGTATCAATAAGGTCTCCGCTCATGCACTCACAGAGAGGGCAGTTGTTGTTGTCCGATTTATACCCAGTATCGCATGTCTTGGTGCAATGAAAGCTCGCTAAGCACGATAATCCGCTAGGGGGCGTGGTTGGAAGTGGCGCTGATGACGTCATCAGCTCGGTAGACTGGTTTCCGGTTAGAGCGGAAGTCGTTGGGGTCTCCGCCATTGTTGTTGGTGTTTTAGTTGTTGATAAAGCGGTTGTTTTTGTTTGTCCGGTGAAGTTTTGCATAAACTTCGTTAGATCTGTGAATGGTGAAATTTCTTTATTCGTTTAGTCTTATATTCTACATGAAATACTTGGATAAAGATGCCGAATCAGTACAAACATATGGAAACCAGCTATATCTCCCCATTTGGTCACGAATGAACCTCAAATGCAAGATCCTTCTCTCAGTCTCATTTCCTGACGTCTTTTAGAGCATTTGTTCCTGCACAAAATCGTAAATCAATAAAACCAGAACGTGTTTAGAGAATGTTATAAGCAGGGAGATGAAGAATCCATCACAAGCATGTCAAGAGGTCGTAATAATGATATTTATCACAAGACAGATGCTCTTGTTTTAAAACAAACACACTACCATTCATGATCGGGTTAAAGGCACATGAGAGGAGAGAAGTACAAAAAAAATACTAAAAAAGAAATGGAGTTCTTTTCGTTTTCATAAAAGTCATGAAAAATAATTAGTGAATGCGGTGAGAACCTATTTACTAAACTCATTTAACGTAAGTTATTTTGTGCGTGAAATACAGTTGTCCCCAATTCAATCATGTTTATCAACAATATGTTTGTTTACATATTTCAATAACGATTTATGATTGGTCGGTTAAAAAAATTAATATCATGTAACCAGGTCAGAGGTGAAGAATCAGACAATCTGAATTATTAAACTGGCTAAACTGTGTAATGTCTCGTTGGCTTTTACATTTTAGTTGTACTGATGGGTTCTTTTGGCAATAACTCTTTGAATTTGAATAAAGGTTTACCAAATGATATAGTTTGATATAGCATGAGTCTCCTTTCATGGGCCTTTAAGAAGATTATCAGAGTTCTAGTTTCGATTTAATGTCTGTTCCATTGACACTCCACCGTTTTAAGTGGTGCTGTTATGAAAACGCCACATTTGACCCAGCCGATGAAATAAATTCATTGCACATTTATCTAGCAAACATAACATGGTATCATTTTCTTGAAAGAAAATCATTTACATTCTTCATTCCCTCCACCACTAGGTTTTTCTTTATTTGCATATTAATGTAAGTTTGATCCTCTGATTTACTGTGACTCGTTTGTTTCACTCATTAGTTTCTTGTGAATAAACCGAATCACACTCGAGTGTCATTCGCAGTTTACTAATGCACGTTGGTATAACTTTTTCACGATATTGAACCCTTTGAAGGTTTTTTTTTTAACTTCGACCACTTCATTCATTATAATATGAAAACGCACGTGATAGAGTTGTTGGTTAATGGCGATCAAATTGATGCTGTGAATTTGTAACCGTCAGTTGTAAGAATATATTTCACAGATACGTTGACAATTTCAACAAGCATTCAACAAAATGATACAATACACCGATTGGTCACTCAATCAAAGAATCAATCAATCAATAGACTGACCTCTGAATGACCACACTGCTCCAATCCGTACATTGAATACAATTAATAAATCTATCAATGGACATTTTTACCCAATAACACGTCAATTGATTCTCAATCAATAGATAATGATCAAACAATCGACTAATCATGATTTCATGTCTTCTTTGAAAACATGTATATCTGTTTGTTGTAAACATATGTATTGTAGCTCATGTAGGAATAATGCAATAAAACCTGATTAAACTAACCAACCAACCAATATACAAATTAATCGAACACAAAATAGTAAAAACAGTTAATCTTAAACTTATTTACTTTAAATCGAATGTGACGGAAGCTTGGAGCTTTTTACATTCACTCTCAATAGCTGCTCCCTGGATACTATACCAGTACTCAACCCGAGTTGTTGGCTAGTGTCTCAGCCGCTAACGGAGATTGAACCTCGGTACCAGACAACACTACTACTACAACACTTTCGCTCAATATTAGTATAAAAAGAACTACAATAATAACTATACAGTCTATGATGTAAAGGAAAAGTAGTTAACGTTCTATGTTGTATTTTGTATGAATCAGGTACAACCCATGACAGATTTTCACAGCTTAACCTGGTCAGTAGGTTAATGTATGTTTCTAAGAATAAGACGGTTTCTTTGATGGGTTTTCCTATCCGAATACTTAGTTTAATCATATGTTATTGCATCATTCATACATTTGTTACAAGACATATATACAACAAACAGTTATGCATATATTTAAAGAGGACATGAAAATGCAAAAAAAAATTAATAATCGCAATTGGATTGGGCCACAAGTTATTACACCATTGGCGATTGGGCCACAAGTTATTACACCATTGGCGATTGGGCCACAAGTTATTACACCATTGGCGATTGGGCCACAAGTTATTACACCATTGGCGATTGACCCTCTTCTATTTTGTAACTTGACATGTAATGCTACTTATTTCAGATTGGAAATATGTCCGTTAAATAATGCTTTGATTGAAGAAAAATACCAAGCTTATAATGATAGTTGACATGTCCATACCTGCTCCACAGAGACACTTCACACACCCATTGTTATCCGCAATACGCTGACACCAGGGCTGGGGAAAGGGGCATGTCCTGGGTATCGGATCACACCCAACACCTCCAGTCTTACCACCAGTCCCACCCATCGTCATTGGGCTCTGACCCCCGGAGAGTCCGGAGAACATACTGGACATCGGATTTCCCCCGGACATGGCATTTCCCCCAGACATTGGGTTTGCCCCGGACATCGGATTTCCGCCGGACATCGGATTTCCGCCGGACATCGGATTTCCCCCGGACATTGGGTTTCCACCTGCCATTGGGTTCATACCCTGCATGGGATTTAAACCTTGCATTGGATTTATACCAGAACCTGTGAAAATATTTATCGTTTCATTTCTTATACCTTTTCTAGATGATTGGGTTGTTGGGTTGTACACGTTTGTCTAATTAGGAGCATACAGATGAAGTGCTTAATCCTGTCTCTAGAGCCAATTTAACTTGGTGCTGTATAACAGTTTTGATATCCGGCACTAACGAAATAACACATAAACGTGACAAATCACGACGTCATAATAACGTCATAACACAGAACCTCATGTTAACATCATTCTCTACTTTCCTTTTTGATTTCCTTTTTTCTGATGTTTTATTTTCACTTTATTTGTTTAAAAGAATACAAAATGGTAACAGGGTAAAAAGAATAGATGGTTGGTGTCTTTGAATAGGAAACGTTATAGGGCTTGTCTTTGGATTATTTTCCGTTTCGTTTCGGCTCACCGGATAAAATTCCTTCGCCTTGATTGAGGTTCACGACACCAACCATCATGTCTCTACATGTATTTATTTCTTGGCTTTGGTTCTCTGAACCCACTTTGTGTGTGTCCCAATTGTGTTATGTTATAATCGTCTCTTTCGAGCTAATAAGCAGTGTGTCTTTAAATTTTAGTACTTGTCGTCACCATATGACATATGTGATAGCATGCGTTATACTTTATGTTGTTATCAATATACAGTCAATCTTGTTTCAGGCGGCCATAGTTTTAAGACATAAAATCATGGATACCCGAAATATTTTAACCCTACACTTATATTCGAGGTGTATTTCTCAGCTCACGGAATTACCCGAGTAGTTCCGATTGGCATCGAGAGTCTTGTTTGATGACGGTAATGCACAATCGTATCTACTCGGCAATCCCCGTAACAAGTCGGTAGATATACCTCGTAGGCAGTACATGAATACACCAGAAATCCTGGGGTAATTCGCCTTATTTCCGGCGGATAACGCAAAATGCACACAGGCACTAAATATGTATTTAAATACACACAAATTGGTTATATATCACAATTGAATGTTTTTTACCCTTTTCATTAAAGATGATCACATGAACACATCTTTGTTTCATATTTTGTCAATCAGCTCTTTACGGCAATCCCCGGCTTGTGACGGGGATTGCCGAGTTGATACGATTGGCCCTTCGTTGCTGACCTACTTTCAAAAATGGCTCCCCATTACCTCCGAGGTTATTTTAAGAAATGGCCGAGGTGTTCCGAATGGGTAATGCATTGTATTAGTACCTGTGTTGCATTTGCACGAAGGACATCCGTTTTTGTCGGTAGTTCGGGTGCACCAGGGCATACACGACACGGTGCTTGATACACATGTACTTCCGTTTCCGATCTGGCCACTTCCGGTGTTTCCCAGCATGCTAAACACGTTCGGGAATTGGGCTGTAAGTAAATGTTAGAGGCTTAATAGTGAAATGTAAATGATAAAGAAACCCCAAGGAAGGAGCGAAGCGACTGACGGGATTTCTATATCGTTTAAATTTCACCTTTTTGCCTCTATATAACTTAGTGTTTGACCTACATTTCCATCTTTCGTTCACTGGAAACGTAATTGATAAAGAAACCCCACGGAAGGACCGAAGCGGCTGACGGAGTTTCTATATCGTTTAGATTTCACCTTTTTGCCTCTATATAACTTAGTGTTTGACCTACATTTCCATCTTTCGTTTACTGGTTAACGTTTCCGGTCTTGCTACTAAACACGTGCGGGAATTGCACTCTAAAGGTTAAACACATGTAAACAATAAAATGGTGATTTGCTGTTGATTGAGCAACGTTTTAACCTTTTCTACATTTGTATTATACCTCACTGTGAGACGTCATATGGGCCAAAATACATTTATTTTCCTTAGTCTTTCAATTTTCCTGTTAGCTTGTTCATTGTTAAGGATCTTATGGAAGATTGACAGTTTAAATTGTCAAATAGCTTTCCTGGTTAAAAAAAAGTATTTATTATTATCAATATAAGCATTATTATGTTTTTTTTTTGTTCTCAATGATTCCGATACCAATTATTTCTCGTTGGTGTGTCTAATATACTTGTTAGATACTAAAACAGCTGTATATTACTGAAAAAGGATTTTGATGATGTCAATCCAATATCTTTTCTTCATTTTTATTGATTATTTTTTTATTTGTTTAAATCGTAGTTATTTTGCTGCAAACGAGTTTATTAAGAACATAGACCAGTTATCTTTACAAATATAATTAAACAATAAGTGAAATAAAACAATGACTCATATAGAAAGTAAAACATAAGCAATCAAACATACCCGATGCATGTCCAAAAAGCACGAAAGCTGTGACGTAATAAAACATCAATCGATTCGTTCCACGTGTATTCATTGTTGACGATATACAATATAATAAAGTGACCCCTGACTGTATTTATTACCTTATCGAAGCAGCTTGTGACCTTTGACCGACTCACAAAATCTGTTTACCCATTGCCAAACAATAACGACAGTTTATCACTTTGTTGCAGACGACTCTGGAAAACATTATGTGAAAAGGAGAAATTGCTAGTGACAAGCAAATTTTCCTTTTCCCGCAATGTTTTCTAATCAATCAGAAGATAACTTTCAAATTTCATTACATTTTGAAATGTCGTCTGAAAACTCCTTCAATTTGGGACTGTCGAAAATTGGGCATTTGGTAAAGGGTTAATCATATATTCGCACCGGACAAAATCCAAAACCAGTAACCACAGTAGCAAGATGTATATTACCCTTTTACCAAACGCCAAATTTTAGACTGTCCCAAATTGATAAGAGTGTGCAGACGACATTTCAAAATATTATGATATTGGAATATAATCGTTTGAAGGGGCAGAAGGCATTGTATGAAAAGGAGCATTTGCTCGTCACGAGCAATTTCTCCTTTTCCCAAAATGTTTTTACAGAATCGTTTGCAACAAACTGGTCAAATGTTGTTACTGTTTGGTAATGGGCTAACACCTGTCGTCCTATCAGTTAATATCAGTTAGTAAAGGTGTGACTTATCAGTTATCAGAGGCAGACGACCAATTCGTTGTTTCCTACAGACCTTCTTAACCCATTACCAAACAATACTGACATTTGATCAGTTTGTTGCAGACGACTCTGGAAAACATTGTGGGAAAAGGAGAAATTGCTTTAACGAGCAATTTCCCTTTTTCCCACAATGTTTTCTGTTCTATCGGAAGACTATTCTTTAATTCCATCACATTTAAGAAATGTCATTTGCAAACTCTTTCAATTTGGAACTGTCTAAAATTGGCGATTGGTAAATGATGAACCCTTCTGGTTTTCACTAATGAAACGTCATATGTCTATTCTATTGTTATGCTGTTATTTTTAAGATGTATATTGTAATGGTAGTATGTATGTTTGTAAATTGTAATGACAAGATGCTTTGAAAGTTTATGTTTAAATAAAACATTCGTAATTATATTCTGTTCTTTTATTCTATCTTTTATTCGACCATTGTCTATCAAAATGGCATATGTCAAGGATATGTTACTTCTTATTTCATTTTTGTTGTAATCTTTAATCGTTCATTGTCTATAATATTATCATAGATGGAGTCTGTTTTTAGTCTAACTTAACATTTTTTGTCAATTTGTTTTCGAGCATTGTCCATTGAAGTGGTACACGTTGACTCTATTCTAAGTCTTGTTTCATTCCTGTTGTTATATCTTATTCGCTCAATGTCTATCGAAATGTCATTAGTCGACTCTAAGTCCATTTTCACTTTTATTGTCATATTCAACAAAATTTGATTAAGTGATACAATAACGAATAAAAATCGTTGTTTTAAACAACTGGCGCTCATGGCTTCAACACAATTGGGACGGCAGTAAGGCTCCCTGGTGTCCTGAAAAAAACAACAACAATAAAGCAAATAAAATGACGTGCTCGTTTTGTTTGGTTGTGCTATTACGTGGTATCTAATTGTTTTCAATTAGAGGTTTTACACATCATTATCTCCCTTATGCGTACTCTCTAGCGTGGAGAGTACAAACAGTAGATCGTTTTGCACGAGGGTGAAAACTTACTTCCGGTTTCTCTCACTGTCTATATGGACTCAAAAACCATCGCATTAAGGTTTGATTATTGCGTGAGAAAAGAGTGAATATCGCCAAGAAGATGTTTAGAAATAATGATTGATCAGTGTATTTAATGAAAGAAATCCCCTACAAGTTCTGTTCGAAGTATATTAGGTTGACAATGCCCACACAAAAGTTTGACAAATATTCCGTATGTGCATTCAAGAGTCTTTGCATGTAACGCATATAAACCCCCCCCGAGTGGAGGTTTTGTCCATCGTATTTACGTGACAAATACAGATATCCTTCCTGAAGCTGAGCCAACTTATGACATTGAAACATTGAAATTATCATAGCGTCCAGACCAAAAACTTAATTCTTCGTAGACAAACCTGTTAAAAACTCTTATCTCAAAGGAAACTTTTTTGTGAACAGTAAGATATGCAATTACGAGTACGACAAATATTTCAAATTATGATGAAAATTTCCTAGTAAGAACTTATGTTTTGTTCACATCGGGTAGGTAGAGCCCTTCCAATCAGTATGTGTAGGGCATCACACCACACGCAATGTAAAACCTAGCTTAACCCATTACCAAACAACAACGACATTTAACAACTTTGTTACAGAGGACTCTCGAAAACATTGTGGGAAATAAAGAATTTGCTCGTGAAAAGCAATTTTCCATTTCCCGCATTGTTTTCTGCCCTATCAGAGGATTATTTTCCAGTTTTATCACTTTTTGAAATGTCATCTCCAAACTCTTTCAATATGATAAAGTATAAACTTTGGCATTTAGAAAAGGGTTTAAAACAATACAATACAATATCCTTATTGCATTAAACAAATATACATTTTTTAAGCAAAACATTACAATTCAACTAAAAGACATTTCATTTTTACAGAAGAGTAATTCAAATGCATGTAAGACTAAAAGATTCACAATCAATTTCTTAACAAGTTGGTGTCAAATATAAGTTTGCCTAGATTATTAATAATGTTAGTCGATGTTTTTGACATGAGAAACATTTCTGTTTAGTTGGCCATGTGGAATAGAAACATTTTAAATATATTTGCCTTAATTCTTTATATTTGGGGCAGATAAGAAGGAAGTGGTATTCGCTTTCTACAGTTTTAAAATTGCAATGTTGACAATTACGTTCGTGTCTTTGAATGTTCGTATATCTGCCTTGTTTAATAGCCAAATCACGAGACGATATTCTACACCTTGAGAGGGCATGCCTGTATCGTTTATTTTTGATTATATCTAAATATCGTTTGAAAATAGATTCTTACAGGCTAACACTGTTGCTCGACACGCCGTTTCGAATCGTACCGGCGAGGTTTACCGAGTTATTTCCGTTCACCCAGACAATCTGCCCACCAGCATCAGTAATGGCGCCATATTGGATCCCGGCTCTACATATGGACGAGGTCTGGAATAGAGACGGGAACCATCCGCGACTTTTTAAAAGCACAACATTATTAAGCAAACATAATTGCTTACATGTATGCCTAGAGAGTGTGGTTCGTTTTTGGCTTGACGATTAGACTAGTTTTGATTTCAAATTGGATGTAATGGTTGCTTTGTACCATTAAAAGCATACTTGCGCTCAGAAAAGCTGCATAACTGGGTAATATGGGTTATAAATTAGGATAGAATATGTTGATACATTGCGAACGACCACAGGACCATGATAATATAACGCCTGCACTGTTTATTAACTATTTTTTTAAGTGCTATTTTCACAAATTTGGTGCCCACTTATTTAACTTCATTGTTAATAAACATTCGAATTACACCTAAAATAGTAAGGAGCGCTCGGATTAATGAGTGGCGAACACCTGGTTAGAAAGACCACGTGAAACATATAGAAATACAGTCATTTATCCAATATTGACAACGTGAACACTCAAAATGGAGAATTTCTTCGGTTTTATTGGTTTCCAATGTTTCTCGGCTGAGCTTGATTTATCCCTAATTGTTAAAAAAACCTTCTAGTACTCACTCTTTTAAAAGCATCATGTGAAAGTGTTAATTTCTCAATTCCTCTGTAATAAGGAATCTAACGTACTTTAAAGTTAAGTTTCAGTTATTCTAGAACTTTCACCATTTGAGTGAAAATGAGCGCAAGTATGGATTTAAATCCTGTATTACAGTCTTAACCCTCATATCGCTGGAACCGACTTCATGCTTCAAACCGAGGGAAATATTCTTCAGCGCAGTTTTGTACTTACCATGCTATATTGATTCACACCAAACACACTGGCATTGTCGCCTAGACAGTTGGCTGGGCACGTAGCTCTGAAATAAGACATTATTTTAAGGTAGAACACCCATAATCCGCCATTTTGAAACTAATTCCTTCGTTGGATTACTTTGGTCGTTCTCGGTATATATCGGTCGAAACAGCGAATTGTTCCGACCGAGATCGATGCTTTATGCGAATGGTTCCGGTCCAGAGTGATGGACATTTGTATAACGAGAAAGACCGAAGTAATCCGACGAAGGAATGAGTTTCAAAATGGCGGATTGTGGGTGTTCTACCCTAACCAAAACAGGCTTATACCAAACACAACAACAACGGTCTTAGACAAGCATTTGTATAATAATTGGGTAATAACTGTATGATAATTGTATAACAACTACTTAACAATTGTATAACAACATTACGACAACTGTATAACAACATTACGACAACTGTATAACAACTGTATGACAAATGTATAACAACTGTATGACAAATGTATAACAACATTACGACAACTGTATAACAACTGTATGACAAATGTATAACAACTGTATGACAAATGTATAACAACATTACGACAACTGTATAACAACAAAACGATGTATAACAACTGTATGACAAATGTATAACAACTGTATGACAAATGTATAACAACATTACGACAACTGTATAACAACTGTATGACAAATGTATAACAACTGTATGACAAATGTATAACAACATTACGACAACTGTATAACAACATTACGACAACTGTATAACAACTGTATGACAAATGTATAACAACTGTATGACAAATGTATAACAACTATATTACAATTGTATAACAACATTACGACAAATGCATAACAACATTACGACAACTGTATAACAACTGTATGACAAATGTATAACAACTGTATGACAAATGTATAACAACATTACGACAACTGTATAACAACTGTATGACAAATGTATAACAACTGTATGACAAATGTATAACAACATTACGACAACTGTATAACAACAAAACGACAACTGTATAACAACTGTATGACAAATGTATAACAACTGTATGACAAATGTATAACAACATTACGACAACTGTATAACAACTGTATGACAAATGTATAACAACTGTATGACAAATGTATAACAACATTACGACAACTGTAAAACAACATTACGACAAATGTATAACAACTGTATGACAAATGTATAACAACTGTATGACAAATGTATAACAACATTACGACAACTGTATAACAACATTACGACAACTGTATAACAACTGTATGACAAATGTATAACAACTGTATGACAAATGTATAACAACTATATTACAATTGTATAACAACATTACGACAAATGCATAACAACTATATAACAATCGTATAACAAATGTATGCCAATTGTATACCAGCTGTATAACATCTTCAAGGCGTCTTCCTAGGCCTAGTCTGAAGAATGTAAAGGTAGAGTATATACCTATTATACGCCTTTGTTTAACCAATTCTTTCGACGGATTGCTTCGATCGTTCCTGCTATACATCGGTCGGGGCCGAAACTATTCGGTGTATTTAAATATTCGGTAACTACTTTTCGAGTTTATTCTAATATTCGATTTTACCACTAGTTTTAATGATTGAGTGGCTTTTTTATACACAAATAGAGGTTCATGTATCATTTGTTTGCTTAAATGTGGGATTGTCGACATATCTGATCATGATTACAATTACATGTGATGACAAATATATGAAGACCTTTAATTACTTTCATAGAACTGATACTGGGATCGTTTTAGAAGCGCCATTGCCTGTAAGTCGACGTTGAGACACTTTGTGAGGACCAAGTCAACACATCTATCCCAAACCAAAACTCATAATTAATAATGAATGATTAAATAGTCAGTGTACATACCCACAGACTCTATCAGTGCAACGGCTAAAGGTGTCTGAACAGCTCACCGTACCAAGAACGTCCTTGAAAGCTGTGAAATGAGAAATGATTCAGCGATTAACCCTTACTGTGCTGGAACCGACTTCATGCTTATGCAAACAGGTTATATCCAGGCAAAGTAAATTGGCGGCTGTCCTGTGATCTAACCTGTTTGGTACGTTAAGTATCTTTCCTCAACAAAGTTAAGCAGATATTTAAAGAGGTTTTTGAAAGCAGACGACAAAAAAATCTAATTTTTGAAAAAGACTCAGCAGAATCTTGAGAATATCTGATACAACATTGTATCCAATGGGAATTCACGATCTCAAAAGTAACAGGTGTATGACCATTAACATGACTTCACATTTAAGAAACGTCAAGTTGACGTGAGGTCACATAACTATCGAAACCTCACATTGACAAAACGTAAAATTGACGTAACATGACATGAATTAACATTTATCCTGTCACTAGTGCTATTTTGGGACCGATGACTAGGTGCTGTATAACACATGTGATATACGGCACTAACCATATAACACATGCACGTGGCGAAACATGATGTCATTGGAACGCCTTGGCATATGACGTCATGTTTAACACCATTCTCTAATTTGTTTTTGTTTCAATTTTCCTTGTGTTTCGTTTTCATTATTTTTAAATAATGCATAGATGTAACAGGATAAATAGAATAGATTGTTAGTCTGTTTGAATAGGAAATGTTATCGGGCTCGACATCGGATTATTATCCGTTTCGCCTTCGGCTCACCGGAAACTACTCCTACGTCTCCTACTGCCCGATAACATTTCTGATACACGACAACAACCATCTATGGTCAAACACCTGTTACTTTTGAGATCTTGAATTCCCATTGACTCCAATGTTAAATCAGGCATTTTCAAGACTCTGCTGAGTGAAGAATAGTGCTTTATACGCTTAGCTATATACAGGAACATCAAGTTTGGTCATTTAACTCTCAGAAACTGTAATTAAATGGACACCTCAATCGTCTCATTTTCTTTCTACGGAGCAAAGTGTATTAGTACCGTCCGAAAATCAGTGCACTAGCTTTCAAATCTAGCCGAGGTACCGGCATTTGTGTTCATACATCCCAAACAAATAGTCCTGCAATAAGCAATCAAATCAAACTTTGGGAGCATTGCAGGACTATAATCTATACAGGAAACACATCAGTGTTCTACCAGCTCATCTCTTACCAGCAAAACTATGCACCAGAAGACGAAACTCAAAATTTCTAAATGGGACTACTTTTGGGTACTACGACCCGGAAGTACTCCGTAAGAGGTGCGAGACCTTATTCTCTATAACCTCACATTGACGTAACGTCATCTTGAAGGCATTTCCGGACACGTACCGTAAGCGGATGCCTGCGAACTTCCGACCGAGTTGGACACGATACACGTGTATTCACCGACATCCTTCTGTGTGGCGGAGTTCACCAACAGAACGTTCCCAGGTAACGTCAGAATATGGCCGTCGCTGAAATGTTTACGTCTAGTTTAAACATGCTTATTTTACATCGATTGTTAAGCAAGTTCTTACAACTTAGATAAATCACTCTCGTTGCTGCTTCCTGGATACTATTACCAGTACTTGCGCAAATTCGTGGGTTGGTCCTGGCAATTTTCACCTCGCCTAACGGGACCTGGACCCTCGGTACAAGAGGCCGACGCTCTGCCTCGGCACCACTGTCAACGACTTTTTTATGTTGACAGCACGTCGTGAAAAAAGCAAATTATATTCGTGTTAAGCCTCTGTCCAATCTTGATTAGGAGGTGTTTATAGAATGATAGAGAAGAAAGCCGACTTTGGGTCGTTACTGGTGTGTATCCTGTTATGCATATTATACTATTTTAGCCCTTGCAATACTGGGTAATTTTCTAAAAAAAAAATTGTCATCGTCATTCAAAGCATTATTCAACGATCATATTTCAAATCTAAAGTAGCATTCTACGTCAAGTTACAAATTAGGAGAGGGCCAATCGCTGATGTTGTTATAACTTGTTGCCCAATCCAATCGCAATTATTTTGTTCTGCATTTTCATGTCCTATTTAAATACTTGTTTATCTGTTTGTTGTAAATAGGTCTTGTAACTCACTTAGGAATAATGCAATAACACATGATTGAACTAAGACATCGCGTAATGATTCATTTCCTGATATCACGTGATCAACAAATAAAATCGACCAATCAACTGCTGACTTTGTTAGTTGTTGCTTGCTCATATCTCATATAATTACTGGCGCCGTGAGCTGGTTAAATTTAATGGTTACTGACAAATATCCGCTTGATGCCTGACATTGTGATAGAAGTTGGGTGTCTCATAAGACAAACTGGCTGGCCATTTCAATAGGGTAACACTATAATAAACAAAACCATTACTGGACATAATATGATAATTCAATTCCTTTTAGATCACGTGATAAACAAATACTCTCGACTAATCAAATGCCGACCTGGTGACTGGTTGCCTGCTCATATCTCTAATCGTTATTAGCCATTGTATAATTATTCATGTCCTTTGAGATCACGTGATAAACAAATACTGTCGACCAATCAAATGCCGACCTGGTGACTGGTTGTCCGTCTTTAGCGAAGGAGACGATGAGTGGTGGATCCCCGCCTGGGCTACACTGTACGGCTATGGTCGTGGTTCCTGAACCCAGCGGAATTACTACAGGAGTCACGATGGCTTCGGCGGGAACTGGAACCAGAATATTTATAAAACGTGAAGTAAGTCATAGCATCTGGTCAGTTGGTCTAACGTGACTATATTTTTATCGCTGTCCAGAGATGTTGTTATATAAAACTAAATATTTGAAAAATGGCGGCGGCCATGGATGAACAGGTCTTTTATTATTTTTCCTCCCTTTATTTAGTGTCAACATGTTCATTAACTTTTATTGCAAATTTATATGGTAATAACAATACAATTATAAAGATGAGCAATTTGTTTGTCAAATTATTGAATGAACTTAACCGTCGTCTGAGAGCTTCACAAATGAATTTTGCAAGATTATTAACTGATATTTGTTATTTGACATTAGAATGCTAATAAATTTTAACATAATTTTTGGAGTATATAGTGACCGTTTAAAGCCCAAAGCCCTTAAATCAGAAAAGAGCGGACAAACTAAAAGAAAATGGAACTCATCCTCGATTACATTCAAGTTACAAAATAAACAATCCTGAGAGGGATATGGATTTTCATGAGAGGCAGTCTCTCGACTGACTTACGGAATGCCGATGGTTCTTCCCACCTTGACCAGCCCTTGTGGGCAGTTGAGTATGGGGTCTTCCTCCATCATTAAGAGTCGGGCATCGCTACATAACTGAAATAATGTTGATGTGATGTAAAACCCATATTAAAAAAAACCCCAAAATAAACACAACATACGACCACACCTTTAACCTGTAGAGAGACGGAATCCTTGTCAGAACCATAGGTATTGGTCGCTGTACAGAAGAACGTGGTGGCGTCTTTAGTCTGAGCATTAAGAATGACCAGTGAACCGTTATTGTTGATGTAGGCGTTCGTGACTCCTGGCTGAAATTACCAAGGATAAAAACGATGACATACAGCGCGTTGATCTTTAGCGTTATTTGTGTCTGTATTCATTGATACCGATTCTTTTGATATTTGTCACAGCTCTAGGTATGTTTTCTTTTTGTTTATGAATCTTTTTAAGTGTGACTTTATGATGCTCTTTGTGTTTGTTCGATTATTTACATGTGCCATAAAGCTGTTTTCCACAAGGGTCCAATTATATCAACGTGTTAACCGTATCCAACTATGTACCAGATCCTAAGCTTGAATATTAAGCAGTGTTTGTGTCTGTATTTATTGGTACCGATTGTTTATATATTTGTCACAACAAGATATTATAGGTATAATAATGATTAAAAAGACAGCTTTGATCTTTAGTATCATGTGTGTCTTTATTCAATAAAACGATTAATCAAATGTCTGCCACAATAAAAACATCGTACGTCAAGGAAACATTTGGACATACGATAAGTTATTTCATATTGACGTAACATGCTTTAATAAGTAAATTATATGCATGAATATATGAATCAATCTCGACCAAAATATCAGCTATAGACACATACCGGGTATGACCAAGAAACGGTGGAGGGTGGGTAGGATAACCGACACATACCGGATATGACCAAGAAATGGTGGCGAGTGGGAAGAATAACCGACACATACCGGATATGACCAAGAAATGGTGGCGGGTGGGTAGGATATCGGACACATACCGGATATGACCAATACATGGTGGCGGGTGGGTAGGATAACTGACACATACCGGATATGACCAAGAAATGGTGGCGGGTGGGTAGGATAACTGACACATACCGGATATGACCAAGAAATGGTGGCGGGTGGGAAGAATAACCGAAACATACCGGACATGACCAAGAAATGGCGGCGGGTGGGTAGGATATCGGACACATACCGGATATGACCAAAAAATGGTGGCGGGTGGGTAGGATAACCGACACATACCGGACATGACCAAGAAATGGTGGCGGTGGGTAGAATAACCGACACACCGGATATGACCAAGAAATGGTGGCAGGTGGGTAGGGTAACCGACACATACCGGATATGACCAATACATGGTGGCGGGTGGGTAGGATAACCGACACATACCGGATATGACCAAGAAATGGTGGCGGGTGGGTAGGATATCGTGTCGCATGTCAGGACGACCGTCTGACCCTTTATAACGGACACTGTACCGGGTGGGATGATTTCCGGTGGGCCTGTTGTAAAAGATTTATATATAATGTTTATTTGTTTGTTTCAACCCTTAGAATGCTAGGTATTATTTTTAAAAATAATTTTTTAAGTCTCTTATTCCAAGTCTACAGTGTTTTCAGTATTTTGTTTCTCCACGTACATGTTTTTAGGTAATTTTCTTACAAAAAGCAATGGCGTCGTCAAATTCCCAAAACCATAGATATCTACTCAATTTTGACGAGAATAGATCTTCTGATTAGCAAGCAGGTTAAATTACAGATCAGCCGCTTGACAGCTCGTCTGTAGTCTAACCTGTTTGCATAAGCACGAAGTCTGTCCCAGCACTATAAGGGTTAAACAATTACATGACAGATCGCGGTTAGTGTTTATGTATTCATATTTACAATAAGTCATTTGCCAGTTATATAGTAGGACATCAAGAATACACACTTTCAACATTTTAAATGTCTATTAACAGTAGAACAATACTCAGATCTTAATTTCAAACTCATAATATGTTATCAAGTACCAATGTACTAAAAGTATACAATGCGCTTCAATACCGTTACAGGGGTGGCACAATCAGTTGTTTGAATTACATACGTTGCCCTTTTGCCTTAAAAACATATAAGCGCAAAAGGGAAAATGCAAAGCTGGGTAAAATGAGTTTTGAAATACGATGGATACATGTAAACTGAGCACGGTCATGACAATATAATGCCTGCACTATTTTTTAACGGTGTTTCAAAGTGCTATTTTCGCAAATTGTTTGCCTCACAATTTGACTTCATTTTTAACATTCACGTGACGTTTTTAATAGTAATTTGCCAAAATTCACTTGTTCACTCAAGCTTTTGGAAAGGTCGGTTGATACGAAAAACTGATGTTTGCCACCCGTGGTCATATCTTACATAAAGAAGGCGTTAAATAGCATTATATGTACACTATATCAATCAGTGAGCCTTTGTTCTATCTCTGTCATAAAAAAACCCTGAAAATTTGGTTATACTCCGTTACAGGTTTGGTCAACCAAGTTATATATTACCGTAAATATGGAGGTATGCCGAAGTCTCAATTTTCTCGACGCCGTTGTCACCAACACACACGTATTCTCCCGAGGAGGCCGTGTTGGCGTTTGTCACGACCAACTGGGAACCATGTGTTATCGGTGTCACATCCTGAGTGATTTCAAGACGGTTCCCGCCTTTCATAACCTGAACAGATATACAACATGAGCACAAAACGGGAACCATGTAATATTGGCGTCCCATCTGTGTGATAACATAAGTACAAAACGAGAATCATGTAATATTGGCGTCCCATCCTGAGTGTTTTAAAACAATTTCTGTCTTTCATGACCTGTATGGATATGTAACATGAGCACAACAAAGGAACCAGGTAATGCGGCGTCACATCTTGGCTAATTTCAAGACGGCTCCGGCTTCCCATGACCTGTATAGATATATTAATTGAGCACAACATAAGGTCAAAAAGTGAAACCATAGAAACAAGCGTCGTTGACGTCACATGTATTTTCAAGAAGGTTACTGTTTCCAGAATAAGCCAGCAGAGTAATGATTCTAATCCACTCCTCTAAAATGAAATTTCGTAAATTCAGAACACATTACAAAGGAATGGAAAGAGAATGATTTTTCCTTTATGATATATTAATGGGTAGAACCCATTACTATGCTTAATTGGTCAATAGGAAGCATTTCATCCTTTATACACAATACGAGATATTCTCCCAAAGATACACACTAGTGGAGACATGATGAGTTAAAGGTTTATATAGAGCATGTGTACCTTGTACCAGGTGACCGCCGGATTAAGAGGACCGTCCACCTTACATTCGAATATCACCTGGGTACCCATCAATACTGTAGCGTTCTGAGGAAGCTCTTCAAAGTTGATATGTGCTACAATTAAGAGAAAGTGAAAACATTAACAAATGATAAACGTATGAAACGTTGTTACCTCTCACAACTGTCAAGTTTTGAGGATTTTTTTTTTTTTTCAAAATTGACGTTTTGAAGCTATGGTCCGTCCAAAAGAACAGATGTCAAATACGACAATCATATGTGTTTACATCATTTATTTGTTTAAAGGCACATGAAAGGATAAGAGTACAAAAATATTACTGAACAAATATATGGAGTTCTATTATCATTTTTATAAAATTCATGAAAAGTAATTTATGAATGCATTGTAACCCTATCAAATAGAATCCTTTAAGATAAATTATTTTGTGCTTGAAATTGTCTCCAATTCAATTATGTTCATCAACAATTTGTTGGTTTATATTTTCAAAATAACGAACTCTGATTGGTTGGTTCAAATATTTGTGAATCACATGACCAGGTCAGAGGTGATGAATGAAATGACGCAATCTGAATTATGAAACTGCCTGATTTGGGTTATTTCTCGTTGGCTTTCACGTTTAAGTTGTGCTGTCCTTTTCTTTGGGGGAGTGTGTGTGTGTGTGTGTGGGGGTAATAACTATACAGTTTGACAAAATATTAATCTCCTTTTATGAGCCTTTAAGTAAACTCTATGGGCTAAAGATGGTAACACCATAGTTAAGACATATTTTAATCAATAAATAAACACCAGTAAATACATTAAAAACAACTTAGTGAAAGGGATTGGAACGAAAGCTAAAAGCTTATAAAGTTCCTCTCCTTAACCCTTTAAGGTATAGGCCTTTTCAGAAACGTGGTTTGTCTCCCTTTGAAAAATCGGGCCACATTCGGAATACCTCCACTTCCGGGTATTACTTTCGAAAGAAGAATGTGGGCAAAGGCAAAGAAAACAATCGCTATCGATCGGATTTTGAAATTTATAAGCTTCGTGTACCAAAATTAAAGATTTACATACGAAAACATCAACAGAATGATTTGTTGTTGGCTGTTGCCAAGCCTCGTTATAAAAGGAAATTAGATTAAATTGAATTTAATGAGACCCGAATAGCGCACCGCAGTTCAGTTAAAACATGACATTCCGTGTGAAAAAAAAGGCAAATAAGTATATGTTTTTGTCTGAATTAAATGCTTTAACAGATCAAAATTGTGTTAATCGGCTGGTTGATGGAAGGAAAGAATGAATGGATCACATATTTCTAGAATGTTATTACAAATTTACATTTAATTCGATTTACGGATTTTAAATAAGAAAGAACAAACATCAGCACTTTTGTCAATAATGTGTAGAGGTTATGTTTCTCCAATAAGTATAATATTCTCTTTTCTTAAAATTGAAATTTGTCGTATAAATAAAGTACCTAAAATAGAGAATTAGTTGTTATATGAGGTTCTCTGTCAGCCTACCTTTGATGATATATCGTATCCAAATATTAAGGGTCATGAAAACAGTCCAAGTCCATTTTTCCACCTGTTGAAACTACATTCAAATAACGCTCACTAAATAACGAGGGACACAGGATTGTGGAGATCTTTCATATTTTAAAGGACCACAGATTGCCGGTGGTTAATTACACTATCTCTCGATCGGTTAAACAATAAAGGGTGTGATTAGAACATATGGTGCAAACGTGGCAGATTGGTGTTAATTTGCATCAAGACTCTTAATCCATGTGATAGCCAAAGTTTGTTAATTGACCCTTTGTATGTAATTAAGAAGGAAAACTGGCAAGAATCCATTGAATTGAAAAGAGATTACAAATGTGTATATTATCATTCTAATGATATATGATTACAAAACACAATCGTTCTTGTTAAACAACAATTATAAGAGACATTTAATCAAAAGATTACAACGCAATTAATTAAAGTTCAAAGTAAGAGAAACAATATTTTCTAGCAAATCTTTGAACTATTTATCAACATAATTACAAGGCAAAAAGTCGTCAACAAAGTAAGTGAAATGTTCCAAATAAACCCTTATTGCCGAATCTGACTCTTAAGTGTGTTTAAAAGTTTACTTCAAAGACCAGGGTTGGTTCAAAGTTTTTTTGGTTTTTCTTTTCGTTGCTTAAAAGAAGCCAGAAGCCTCGTTTTACATAATGTAATTCTGTATTACATCGCATGAACCATAAAGCCATAACTATGTGGGGTAAAACAGAACAAACAAAACATACATGTCGGCAGATCAAGACATACGGGTTCAACAAATATGAAACATAGGACATAGGCAAATGAATTTTCTACATAAGGACTTCCCATTTAGTCTACATCCCATAAAGGTTTCAATTCCCACGTTGTCTACATACTTAATTGCCAAAAGATCTACAGTTAAAAGAAATATTTTCATTTCATTTTTAATTGATTAAAATATCTTCAAAATATTTAGATAATTCTGGATCTGCATAATTTGTTAGAAGCATATTACGAGAAATAGTGTAGACCAACATAAGAAAACTATTCTTTTCTGGATCTACACTTTATACCTATTTTTCTTTCCCACCAACCCTCCATAGAATAAGTGATTATAGGTTGGATTGATTTTCTACTCAATTAGTGTCAAAAACAACCCAATTTTCACGTGAAGGTGAGATGGACCTTCTGTCTGAAATGGTGTGAAAATTGGTAAAATAGACTTTAGACAAAATGGGAATAAACCTTGTACATAACAAAACGACCTGACACTCAGTAACATAGGGAATTAACTCATAAGGGTTGATGCGTATTTGGTCGAACATAGGGGGTATAAAAAAGATCGTATATGTTATTTCCTACGTTATGCAGTTGACCAATAAAAGAAGAAATAAAACCCTCGACGTGAAATATATGTATCTTTTGAAGCTTGCCGAAATACACAGGCGCGCATCACACCATGTTTCGTTGACACATAGTTGTGTGTTTTATTGCTTCGAGGCATGCCATTGGTTGCTATATAATGACGAAATCATATTTTGATTGGCGTTGCAAAGTCAGATTAGGGTAAATCGTTCTGCTTGAAGGGTCTTGGAAACAGTAGTTCTAAGTAGAGTGAATGGTATGGACATGTTTTAAATCAGAGGAATCTAACGTTGATTCGGTAGGTGTAATTATTGTTGAAGTCCGATCATTAAACATGAATAAATTCAATTCCATAATCTCTTATACGTTAACTTTTATTTGTCACTCTTATAAGACATAATTTGATGGAATGTCCCATAAATAAGTGGAACATTTATTAAGTAGGTTTGATCAGCTTGCATCATATCATCTGTTCAATGTGTTTGCATTTACATGGTACAATATCATTTGAAAATGTGAGATTGCAAAATGGATTTTAAATAATGTTATCATAAGTTAAGGCAATAATCAAACAGATCTACATCATCGTATTCTATACTTGAATAAATGTTTTAGGAGAGGATCGCCTCTTCTCACTAAAATGAATCGCAACGTTGTTAGCGCGTTGGTATACAGTGTTTTATCTCGGGAAACGGGGTAAATTGTCCGCTAGAGAGTAAACACAAAGTAAGGATATACTTTGCTATTTCCCCTCCTCAACAATCTTTACAATGTAGTTTTTACAAACACGACTTTCGACGGCATTGTTAAAATACCCGCAGCAGTTTATCTATGTTTCTCAATGTCAGCTGTTATTATTTAATACCCGGAAGTCTTAAACCGGAAGCTACCGAAAATTTCGTATCTCCGATTAAGAGTATTCAAGAAAAGATAACAACAGTTTCTGAAAAGGCCTATAGAGATAAGGCTTATCAGTGACACTATAGGTATAAACCATCCGATTATCGAAGACCATTAACGCATACATAATAAGTCACCCTGGGTACCTATTTGCACAGGATTATCTCCGATAATTGTTATTGATTGGGGTACTGTTAATCAAACCTAAATTAATGCATTTTACATTCATCTAATAGATTTTCTCAAAGAATAAAAGACGACGAGAACAAAATTTCCTTTAAGTTGATGTTTTTTCTTTATTTAGTGATACATTCATATCAGGATTAAGTTGTAGAAAATTAAACAAACAATGAAAATGTATATTACAGTGTGAATTATACAAAATCAAAAGTAATAAAATGACTTATGTGTTCTCCCTGAGAGATCCCTAATTTCTTTTTCTGTTTTGTCATCAATTGCAGGGAATTTTACTGCCGAAAAATACCATTCATGATTCGAGATACATACTTTGTCTTTGCATATTTCTCAACAAAGCTGAATCGTTTTACTTCAATGCCCATTCAAACAGTTTCCAAAATGAAGAAAAGAATGTTTTTCAACGCAATATTGCTTTGTAAAGAAGTTAAACCTGGTCCTTCTAATAAATGTAAAACAGTAAAAATCAATTCATTTTGGCAAAGAAACATGCTAATATTTCCGTAAAATGGGTGCCCATGGGTGATGAATTTACCAAAAGCTCGTAGTTGAAGTCAAAGTCGGAGGAATGATCTAATTTGCTTGTCCGTGAATTGGTAATATTTATCAACATTTCATCATCTTCAGGCTTAAAAAAACGATCAAATTACTGCTCTGAATCTACATTGATGTCTGACTTGCGATCGGAAACACCAAATTGGCTAAATATTTTAAAAAAAAAGCTGTCTTTATAACGTCAATTATTTGACGGCTCGATTTTCAATCGCCTTTAAACTTTGAACAATAGCTCCGTGTCATAAACATCCTTTACAGGTCGCGTGCCGTATGCTCTCGTTTTAATTGGATAGTATTTTTAGAAATGTGTTAAGTTACTAAAGAATTGCATGAAATCCTTATCGAGTCTTTACAAATCGGCAGTGTTTTGATCTTTTATGACCGGAAGGCTTCTCATTAATTGGGTTGGTAATTTGGATTCCCTTCATCTCAATTTGATAACGGTATTTCCATAAGCGTGTCGTGAGACCATTATCAAAAGATTCTCTCTAGAGCAAAAGTTTAAACTTTGACCCTATGCTTTTATCATCGGAAATGAAAGAATACATATTTATTTAAGAGGAAAATAAAATTTGAAGAAAATGACGTGTGTGCAAAGATGTGTTATTAAGGGCTAAAGTTGAATCAGTTTTTCAGCTGTTAAAAAGCGTTCTATGCAGTAATCGATAGAACGTCAAAATAGGTTTGATACGTTAATAGGTATAACGGCGAAATGGGTTTTCAGAGACATAGATAACATGTTATGTTATCTATGTCTCTGGGGTTTTATACGGTAATCGATAAGGCGGCGAACGGCGCTATATACCGTAAAGGGTTAATGGCGACACGCAAACCATTTACAATAAAATAATGTTAATGGTTATTTCCGTTTTTATGTAATAAAGTATATCTAAGTAGTTTTACAACACCATACTTACGGAAAACCTGTACAGAGTATTCCTTTTGAGCTTGACCCAGCACGTTTTCCACGGAGCATGTGTAGAGCCGGGAATCATTTACGCGCGCATTGTTGATGGACAGGTTCTCAGGCATCACGAGGCTACGCTGTTGATCAAGAGGAACAGCCGGGGACCATTTCCATTGGACGGCGGGTTCCGGGTAACCAGTCGGCTTACACGGAAGTGATAAATCTGTGCCCTCTGGTACCCGAATTTCCTCGCGCTGTGTGATAAACTGGGGCGCGCCTGTAAAAGGTTTTGTTAATTATAGTATCAACCCTATTGAAAGGCCCAGCCAGTTTTGGATAATGAGACACTTTACACTGTTTATACCAAGTAGGCCTACCTCCCAACTTCTAGCACTATTGCCAGGCGCCAAGCGGATATAAGTCGGTTACTATTAAATTTAACTATCTCGCGGCTCACAAACCGGCCTTTTCGAAACAAGTCCCAGAGAAACATTCTCCGAACAAACACCGTCCTCGGGGCTCGGACCTTCAACCTCCCCATCCCGAGGCGGAGGCCTTAACCACTAGGTCTTGGTGACGGATTTTGAAAAGAATGTTGTTGTTTTTTTTATTTTACTATCCTTCCGTTTATTTATAGGGCTTACAGTGGAGTGTTGTTTTTTATCCTGTCACTAGTGTAATTTTGGGACCGATAACTAGGTGCCGTATAACATTTGTGATATCCGGCACTAACCATATAACACATGCACGTGAAGAATCATACGTCATAAGAACGACATGACGTCATATTTACACCATTCTCTACTTATTTTTGTCCTTTTTTCTCGTGTTTTATTTTCATCTTTTTTCTTTTAAAGAATACATAAAGGTAACCGGATAAATAGAATAGATAGTTGGTGTCTTTGAATGGGAAATGTTATCGGGCTCGGCTTCGGATTATTATCCGTTTCGCCTTCGGCTCACCGGATAATATTCCTAAGCCTTGCCCGATAACATTTCCAATTCACGACACCAACCATCTATTCACTATATATTTCGCCGCACACGGCCAATACAATGCTAGAAAAAAAATTGTTTGGGAACGCACCACGATGAAGGACAGTGGACCAGGGGTAGGGCGTCGGCTTCCGGACACGTAGGGACGTGGGAAGCGGGATCTGTCTTGCAAACTGTCGTTAATCCAC
Organism: Cerastoderma edule; assembly: GCA_947846245.1. Classification (NCBI taxonomy): domain Eukaryota; kingdom Metazoa; phylum Mollusca; class Bivalvia; order Cardiida; family Cardiidae; genus Cerastoderma; species Cerastoderma edule. Next base: position 7,330,889 of record OX401421.1, on the reverse strand, counting down.
ATTTCGTGAGGGTACTTGTAATGTATCCAGGAAGCAGATAGTGATTTATCTTAGTTGTAAGACCTTGTTTCACATTCGATGTAAAATAAATACGTCAAAACTAAGCCACGATGAAATATTTAACCGCTAGCATGAATGATTCCATTATGGTTCGGTGTCATGTGACCTCACACTTGTCTTTACAACAACTGATTCAAAGATCGGAACTCTTCGGCAATTTCCGGCCTGCCAACATCACCGAGGGGCTGATTCAAGTATGAAAGCTTCGACAAACACTTTGAGGGTCCGTGAATCTGAAGCCAACCCCTATAAGTTGAACAGTTCTATTCAAGACACCAACCATTTAAAACAAACAAAAAACAAAAACAAATTACTCGAGGAAAAAAGAACAAAAAATAAAGTAGAGAATTATGTAAATATGACGTCATGTGTCATTGCGTTCTTATGACGTCATGATTCGTTACGAGCATGTGTTACATGGTTAGTGCCGGATATCACAAATGTAATGGGGCATCTAGTTATTGGTCAGAAAATGGCATTAGTGACAGGATTAATAATTTATCCTTTTATTATTATTTATTCCTTTTTTTCTCATGTTTTATTTACATCTCATTTGTTTGAAAGAATACATAATGGTAACAGGATAAATAGAATAGAAAGTTGGTGTCTTTGAATGGGAAAAGTTATCGGGCTCGACTTCAGATTATTTACTGTTTCGCCTGTGACTCACCGGATAATATTCCCAGGCCCTGTCCGATAAAATTTCCGATTTACGACACCAACCATCTATTCTCTATGTAGACAAGAGAGCGATAACGTACCTAACCGTATACAGCAAGCGTCCGCCGGTGATGGCGTGATTAACTGCGATACAGGGGAGACAACCGGACCTCCTACAAGGCCGTTGTCGCCCTTATCTCCCTTTGGTCCAGGTGGACCTGAAAATAACATAAATCGCATTCTGTTCAGCGGTCTACGTCATTAGTAACGACAATCGGAAGTACTCGGATATTAATATGAACTGATAAATACAACTTGGATATAAGTGTAGGATTACAATTTTCGGGTAAATCGTCCCCGTCATATAACACATTTCCTATAAGCGTCCACGTTAAGTAGTTCCATGTATATGGAAGTGTTGGACATCATTCCAAAACATTTTTTATTGGTAACTCATACGAAATAGCGATAAATACAATTTAAGTTGTGATAAATACAACTGTTTCCTTAATCAAAATAAACGATTTTTTTATTTCATATTAAAGAACTATATTTGGAAATAAAAGTGAAGTGACTTAAGTCTCGTGAGAAACCATATGGTGTCATCCCTATCATCTCAGAGACGTTTTTATTGGATAATCACGATATGTTCAGATTGGGGATTGATCAGAACATATTATCTTGTCTTAAAGGAAATATAAGGACTTACCGCGAGCTCCTTCTGCACCAGGATCTCCTTTCATTCCCTGATCTCCTTTCTGACCTTTCAAATATACGAAGGATGTTGATTGCGAAGGTTAGTAACTTATTAATAATGTTCTGCTTCGCATTACCTTTCGGAGAGTTTTTCTTATCAATATTTAAGTATTGTTTCATTGTTTGGTTGTCTAAAAGGCACATCAAAGGAGAGAAGTACAAATAAATCACTGAAAAAATATATGGAGTTCTTTAATTATGTTCATTAAAGTCATGAGAATTAATTTACGGATGCATTCCCTTTTAAATAGACTCATTTAAAATAAGTTATTTTGTGCTTGAAATATAGTTGTCTCCAATTCAATCATGTTTATGAACAACCTGTTTGTTTACATATTCAAAATGACGAATTCTGATTGGTCGGTTAAAAAATGTGTGTATCAACTGTCAAGGTCAGAAGTGAAGAATCGGGAAATCTGAATTATAAAACTTGCTAATCTGGGTTATTTTTGGTTTACTCATACATTTAAGTTGTGCTGGTGGTGTTTTCTGGTGATAACTATTTGAATCTGTCCAAAAATTATTCTCCTTTAATGGGCCTTTAAAGATTCGGATTAAAAGGCTTCAGTTCAAATGAAGTGGTTATAAAGGAACATTCGGCTAATTCAACGTTTACTAAAAAATCATATAAACGACATTTAGTCTTCCTTGTTAAATGATCAATGATGTTATATTAATTGATACGTACTCACAAAGTAGGTATCAAATTAATATGACATCTTTGAGCATTTGGAGAGGAAGACTAAGTCTGTGAATACGTCGAATCCATCACAGTTTGTATAAATATTAGAAACTCGCTTCAGGTAAAACATAATTACCTGGAAGGCATATGGCACTCCCGTTGCTGCAGTATTGGTTCAGAATGTCAATCTGAAAGATTAAGGTCATCACTGAAGTGAAAGTGCGAAAACATTTTATTTTTGTCGCAAAAACTGTTCTTACAGAAGTCATCATCGTGATAAAATTTAGTTTGGCTGTAACCCATTTTATTCATGTTATGCTCTAATGGAAATAAATCAATAAAAGGAGATTTGCATGATCATCTTTTCACTAAGAGCAGGGTTTGGAACCGTGTGGAACATAAAATATCCGCCTTAAATATCTTACTAGTTGTTGCAGGTCTTCAACTACCATGGTCGGGGATCGCTCTACCGCACTAAGATGGTGCTGACGATGCCATCGGTTGCTAAATTTCCGGTTAAGCGTTTTCAAGGTAGTTATGTTAGCTATTTTTCTGCATTTTCAGACAAGAAATGAAAATTCTCAAAACATTATTTGATTTCAACCTCCTGAAGATAAAACTTCAGTTTTGAACACGTGGAATTGAATGAGGTTTCGTAATTTTTCCTCGCCGATGCAATTTAAAAATGCAATTCAATTTACCATTTTGTAGTTTTGAGTGTCATTATTTATCAATACATCTATTTACCATGACTTAGAATGGCAAAATGCTTGATATTTTATTGGTTTTACGAAGGGATTTGTGTATGTAACCTTACGAGAAAGCTTCAATTCATGTGCCTTAGCCAAACGCAGAGATATACAAGCATTTGTGTATGTAGCCTTACGAGAAAGCTTCGATCCATGTGCCTCAGTCAAACGCAGAGTAACAAGCATTTGTGTATGTAACCTTACGAGAAAGCTTCGATTCATGTGCCTTAGTCAAGCACAGAGCTATACAGGCATTTGTGTATGTAACCTTACGAGAAAGCTTCGATCCATGTGCCTCAGTCAAACGCAGAGTAACAAGCATTTGTGTATGTAACCTTACGAGAAAGCTTCGATTCATGTGCCTCAGTCAAGCGCAGAGCTATACAGGCATTTGTGTATGTAACCTTACGAGAAAGCTTCGATCCATGTGCCTCAGTCAAGCGCAGAGCTATACAGGCATTTGTGTATGTAACCTTACGAGAAAGCTTCGATTCATGTGCCTTAGTCAAACGCAGAGATATACAAGCATTTGTGTATGTAACCTTACGAGAAAGCTTCGATTCATGTGCCTTAGTCAAACGCAGAGATATACAAGCATTTGTGTATGTAACCTTACGACAAAGCTTCGGTGCATATGCCTTAGCCAAACACAGAGATATACAAGCATTTGTGTATGTAACCTTACGAGAAAGCTTCGATCCATGTGCCTTAGTCAAACGCAGAGATAAACAAGCATTTGTGTATGTAACCTTACGACAAAGCTTCGGTTCATGTGCCTTAGTCAAACGCAGAGATATACAAGCATTTGTGTATGTAACCTTACGACAAAGCTTCGGTGCATATGCCTTAGCCAAACGCAGAGGTTTACAAGCATTTGTGTATGTAACCTTACAAGAAAGCTTCGGTTCGTGTGCCTTAGTCAAACGCAGGGATATACAGGCATTTGTGTATGTAACCTTACGACAAAGCTTCGGTTCATGTGCCTTAGTCAAACGCAGAGATATACAAGCATTTGTGTATGTGACCCTACTAGAAAGCTTCGATTCATGTGCCTTAGTCAAACGCAGAGATATACAGGCATTTGTGTATGTAACCTTACGAGAAAGCTTCGATTCATGTGCCTTAGTCAAACGCAGAGATATACAAGCATTTGTGTATGTAACCTTACAAGAAAGCTTCGGTTCGTGTGCCTTAGTCAAACGCAGAGGTATACAAGCATTTGTGTATGTGACCCTACTAGAAAGCTTCGATTCATGTGCCTTAGTCAAACGCAGAGATATACAAGCATTTGTGTATGTAACCTTACGAGAAAGCTTCGATTCATGTGCCTTAGTCAAACGCAGAGATATACAAGCATTTGTGTATGTAACCTTACGAGAAAGCTTCGATTCATGTGCCTTAGTCAAACGCAGAGATATACAAGCATTTGTGTATGTAACCTTACGAGAAAGCTTCGATTCATGAGCCTTAGTCAAACGCAGAGATATACAAGCATTTGTGTATGTAACCTTACGAGAAAGCTTCGATTCATGTGCCTTAGTCAAACGCAGAGATATACAAGCATTTGTGTATGTAACCTTACGAGAAAGCTTCGATTCATGTGCCTTAGTCAAACGCAGAGATATACAAGCATTTGTGTATGTAACCTTACGAGAAAGCTTCGATTCATGAGCCTTAGTCAAACGCAGAGGTATACAAGCATTTGTGTATGTAACCCTACGAGAAAGCTTCGATTCATGAGCCTTAGTCAAACGCAGAGATATACAAGCATTTGTGTATGTAACCTTACGAGAAAGCTTCGATTCATGAGCCTTAGTCAAACGCAGAGGTATACAAGCATTTGTGTATGTAACCCTACGAGAAAGCTTCGATTCATGAGCCTCAGTCAAACGCAGAGATATACAAGCATTTGTGTATGTAACCTTACGAGAAATCTTCGATTCATGTGCCTTAGTCAAACGCAGAGATATACAAGCATTTGTGTATGTAACCCTACGAGAAAGCTTCTGTTCGTGTGCCTTAGTCAAACGCAGAGATATACAAGCTTTTGTGTATGTAACCTTACGAGAAAGCTTCGATTCATGTGCCTTAGTCAAACGCAGAGACATACAGGCATTTGTGTATGAAACCTTACGAGAAAGCTTCGGTTCATGTGCCTTAGCCAAACGCAGAGATATACAAGCATTTGTGTATGTAACCTTACGAGAAATCTTCGATTCATGTGCCTTAGTCAAACGCAGAGATATACAAGCATTTGTGTATGTAACCTTACGAGAAAGCTTCGGTCCATGCGCCTTAGTCAAACGCAGAGCGAAAGGCAGGTTAAAACAATGTATTCATATCGAAGTCTTACCTCGGATTTGGCGATTTCACCGAAGATGTTTGCGAGCTCATTGCCGGCAGTGTTGAGCTGTCTCTTGTGCTGTTCTATTGGTTTTAGATAATCGACAGCATCCTTTAACACAGTTACCACTTCCTGCTTGCATGTGCTCCTGCAAGCGTCCAGTAACTCGGAATTCTGGAAATGACAACAATGATTCTGCTGACCAAAAATTCGCCTTAACCCATTACCAAACAATAACGACATTTAACCAGTTTTGTGCAGACAACTCTGAAAAGCATTGTAGAAAAATGAGAAATTGCTCCTTACGAGCAATATCTAATTTTCCCATAATGTTTTCTGCCCTATCAGAAAAAATATTTTTTCCATCTCATCACATTTTGAAATGTTGTCTGCAAACTCTTACAAGATGGGACAGTCGAAAATATGGTGTTTGGTAAAGGGTTAATTAGTGTATAACTAAGACAATTTTAACTGACAAAAGTTTTCGTTATCAAGCTATTGCTATTGTTTTTGGACCAACAAAGTTTATTCAGAGCGAATGGAGGGGGAACATCTACGTTAATAATAAGATTGTGATCGATGGTAGAACGTCGACTTATGGAAACGGGGTCATCGGTTCAAATCTCCCGCATAGCGGGCCAAATATGTGACTTTATGATAATCTTAGTTCGTCCCCGGTGCTTGTCTTGCATCAAAGAAAAGGCGTTATAGACATTTACAGAATTATCTGAATAGGCGGCCAAGTATGTGACTTTTTAATATCTAAAATAGTCCTCGGAGTTCGTTTTCCATCCAAGAATAAACACTCAAAGACTTCTATGCATTTCCCTGAATAGCGGGCCCAAATACAAACTGTATATGACTCTTTAGTTTATCTAATCCAAGTTCGTTATCGGTGCTTGTTTTTCGTCCAGGAAAGGGCGTTTATAGACTATTACAGAGTTCTCTGCCTGTCGAATCGTTCTCGGAATAAGATCACATATTAGGCCTGCCCAAAAAGATTGGTTACTTGACGTCTACATTTTACAAGAATAGAACAGAATGGAATTTATTTTGTAGACAAATGCCTCTGGCGCATAATACATTATATATTCATTGAATGCAATGTGTCTAAAATATACAGTATGTATGAAATCTTTATATTAACCCATTACCAAACAATAACGTGATACTAGTTTGTTGCAGACGACTTTAGAAATTATAGTGAGAACAGGAGAAATCGCTCGAAATAAGGATTTCTTTCATTTCGCACAAGGATTGCCACCCTTCCAAAATCTTCCAAAGTGTATTTCAAATTCCTTCTGCAGTCTATCAATTTTGACAAAGGGTTACATATTATGTAAAACATATTATGCTTGTTTCATATTGCAAAAACTTAATAACTAATACAAAATTGTCATAACCCTAGAATCTCTAAGATAATTTTGTTATTGTGAATGAAAGTTAGACATGCCTTTATAAGGACGATAACGATATTTCAGATAAGAAGTTTATGTTCCGTTTATGTCTCAGTTTAACACTTCTCTGATGTACTCGTTTTCTCTTTTTATATACGTGTCTAATAAAATCTATCGTACGGGCCTTACTGAGACAGACCCCTGAACCCTTTCCCAAACAAAAACGACATTTGACCACTTTGTTGCAGACGACTTTAGAAAACATTGTGGGTTAAAGGAGAAATTGCTCGTTCATCACCTTTTGAAATGTTGTCTGCAAACTCTTCCAATTTTGGACGGTTAAAAATGTGTTGTTTGGGAAAGGGTTAACTAGTGTATAACTATATTGTATGCGCGGTACTAGCCCTTATAGTGCTGGAACCGACCTAATGCGTATGCAAACAGGTTAGATCCAGGCCAGCCGCCATTTTCTTTATGGGTTTACCTGAGCTTGTAGAATATCATGTAATAAGGTGTCCGTCGGATCATTTTGGGATGCACTTCTCCGTCGATCATTTGACTTGAATTCGGATTTTATTTGACCAATCACCTGATTGACTAGGTCCTTGGTACCAGTTACTAGCTGAAATACAACGGTGAGGTTAACCCTTTACCAGAAATAACTTTATTGACACAAACGTTACAGTTTAATGGTCATTAACATATGTAAAATGAAAACTATTAATTCCATGAATCGAGAAAGAAAGGAAACAAATTGAAAGAACAAGAGAAGAGAAGATTGAGAAAAAATTATGTATATGATATATAACAAGAGCGATTTCTTCTTTGGTTTCGTCTTTTCTTGGGCTGTGTTCCAAGGGTTCATTTACCAGTTATTCCACAACACACATCACACCACAGAATCACCCAAAGCAGGCTTAACCTATTACCGATCAGTAACGACATTTTACCACTTTGTAGCAGGCGACCCAGGAAAACATTGTGGGAAAAGGAGAAATTGCTCGTGACGAGCAATTTCTCCTTTTCCTACAATGTTTTTCTACTCTATCAGAAGATTTTGAAATGTCGCCTGGAAACCCTTTTGATTTGGGTCAGTACACTGCTTGGCGTTTGGTAAACTGTTGTGACAATAGTTTAAACTCCTTTCCATGAGGGATTCGTCCATTCTTACAATGTTTAACTCAATAGCATAGATATTAGATAGATTTTATATCTATATTAATAGATAAATAATGTATATTGTCGTGTCAGCTTTTGTCGCCTGCTGCTGCTCTCAAGTTGGATCCGTCCAAAGGTCCCATATGGCGGAATGAGTTCAAATGAGCACGTATGAAAGAAATGTCACCGGATCATAGGCAGAAATATTAGCATCAGTCGCATTACAACAACGTAACGCGTTCGGTGATTCGGTTTAGCACATATGAAAGAAGGTTACCCGATTATTGTCTGATATATTAGCATCGTACGTACTTTAACAACGTACCATGTTGATTGGCAGAATAGTTAGCATTAGACACAATTCAACAACCTACCTCGGTTGGTGATTGGTTGTTTACATAGAACACGTGATACCCAACGATTCCGAGCAATGTTGCGAAGTTAAAGATCGTGAGAAACGCCAAAACGTAAAATCCACAACTGGTAGACGACGACGGCTGCTTGGACGCCATTTTCATTCATACATGGACGAAACGAGAGTCGGGAGAGCACGGTGATAAAGTTCAGGTCGATGGGGGGACTAAAGGGGCGTTCAAAAATAATTCCGCTTAATGGCGTCACACGTCTTTTCAGAATTTGAGAGATTTTGAGGAAAATTGAGCCCGCAACTTCCACGCGGAAGTAGCCTACCATTGATTTACCGAACAAAGTAAGGTGCCAGGTGCAAGTACATGTTATGCAATGCGGTGAAAAATTGAATAAAAAGCACAATATCAAATATCTGAAAAGATTAGGCGATTCATTTTATCTTTTAAATGTGTGTTCAAACTACAATCTGGATCTCTTTTGTTCGTAAATGCATTTTATATGCACACATCATGAATATTAGAGGAATCTCTTAAAACATTTATTTTATTATTGATATTAGTTATCATGTATTGTGAAATAAATTGACAAGACATATAGAACAATTTCAACGACCCTAAAATTAACAAGATATGTAGAACAATTAAAACGACCGTAACTAACAAGATATACAGAACAATTTAAGCGACTTTAAAGCAAACCAGTCATTTTGAACAATTTTAACGACACTAAAATTAACAAGATTTATAGAACTATTTGAACGGCCCTCACACGAAATTCATTTCTAAAAGGAAGCGACACAATTCCTTATCTTTGTATTACATGCTAAACCAGAACAAACCTCATAACGATGTCTGTCGTAACCTCTGTTTTGACCCTTAGCCTAATACGACGCACTTATTTGTGTATCAGGTTAATTGCCGTTTCAGCAGGACTTTAGTTATATTAAGGACTTTCCTGTAATTCACCAACACTATTTTATCTTAGTTTAAACTTGTTTATTTTACATTAATTGTGATGAAAGCTTGAAGCCTATTATATTCACTCTCGATGAATGCTTCCTTGATACTAAACCAGGACTTGCGCTTGAAGGATTAATTGAGAGTTGAGGGATGAGTTCGATCAAATATCTTCCCGCCAAACGGGGATCGAACACGGGACTCTGTAAACAAGAGACCAACGCTCTACCACTGCATCCATGTCATCAACACTAGGTTAGGGCTTTGAAGAGTCTTCATTATGCAAGTGGTGTTTTCATTGAATAAACCCAATGAGTTAAGTTGAATTTAATCTCGTATTTCGCTAAGATTTCGGGGATGGGTTACGAATGTCACGTTTTGGGAGTTTTCTCCTTCCTCCATACTCTAACCTTACTTTACTTTTTCGTAGATGTGTATAATATCCTTAATGTTTTATGATGACTTTAACACGGTAATCATATATATGACTTTGTTAAAGGTTGATTGATAATTTGGTTTTAACAGACCCATTAGAGCATTTAACAGTCATTCAAGAGCAACTATGAGTTTGTTCTTTGGATGATTAATCTTCTCGCACGTTTTACATATTTCTTTAATGTCATGTTGGCATAAATTGATTCCATGTATTATACCTTGTATTCTGTTCATTGAATTGATTGTCAACAATGTACCTAATATGCTTATAAACCTAATGGAATTATGTTAATAATCTAAAACTTAAACATAGGACTGTCAAGTTGACACATCCTTGCAACGTCTTTCAAAACACCGTTTCCGCTATTTGGCACTGACTGTTTGTTTATTCATGTTTCCGTCAGCTGCATGTCCAACTTGGTATACAAGGGTCATATGTCCGAGACCTGGCTCGGGTTTCAATCTTCCTGGCATTTGATGAAGGTAATATGACACGTTTTACTGGTCTTTAACCACTGATCAATGTGGGGGAAACAATCAACGACGTTAAAAGAACATTATGCCATTATCTGTTGAATGCATATCCAGAGCGAGGAGCAGTTACATACCGCCATAATATGACCAGATAATTTTGAAAAAAGTGTTAAAGCCATACTTGCACTCTTTTACACTTTAAATTGTGAAAGTTCTAGAATAATTGAAAATTAACTTAAAAGTACTTTAAAATCCCTTTTACAGAGGAATTGAGACAGTAACACGTTCACATGATGCTTTGAAAAGAGTGAATACTACAAGGTTTGTTTACAACTAGCGATAAAATAAGGTCAGCCGAGGCACATTGGGAACCAATAAAACCCAAGAAGGTCTTCATTTAGAATGTTCACGTTGTTAATATTCGATAAATGTCAGCATTTTTATGTGTTTCACCTGTTTTTCTAACCAGGTGATAGACACTCATTAATCTGAGCGCTCCTTTCTATTTTAGATGTTACTCTAATGTAAACAATGAAGTTAAATAGGTGGGCAACTTATCTGTCAAAACTGCACTTTGAAAAATAGATCATAGATAATGCAGGCGTTATATTGTCATGATTCTGTGATTTTTCGCTATGATTCAACATATTTTATCATAATTTATAACTCATATTACCCAGTTTTGCAGTTTTTCTGAGCGCTAGTATGCATTTAAGCTTCAATTCGCCTAACTAACCATAAAGTCGATATATATGCAACCGTTATTTCCGAGTCGTACGTTCACAGACGACCTCACATGAACGTGTAATTAGGTAGCAAATTAGGGATGACGACACACGCTAAATGCTCTTTCTCTTATCATCTAGTGTTGTGTCTGTATTAGAAAATTATCAAAAACCTTGAGTAAAGAATGCATCGAGTGTAGAATAAGGCGAAGATTCTGTTTAAAAGAATATTCAAATTACTAGCACTGATATCTTTATCCTTAAGGGCACTATAAAGCGTGATAAGGTTTGATGTTAAAGCGACATTATAGTACTTTATCATAAGTTCACCATTGACAAAGAAACGTTGCTTTCCACCCAGTGGTGTATTTATTTATCTTTGCAAGATCACGTATGAACTCGACAAAGACGCAGACAGAAAATATATGATTTAAACAGTTAAACAGCTTAGCAACCTCTTTCATTTTATATGACTATGGGGCACACGTTTTATTGAGGAATGAAATTCAAATCATTTTATTCATCGTTTTCAAAGAATTTCTTATGAATATTTACGTAGATTAACCATGACATAGTCACTTTGGCTCATATCTTAAGATAATTCGCTTTCAGAAACGACCAGCAAACATTTATCATATACTTGGTTCAAAGAGGATTCTAATAACTTTGAAGAAAAATGTGAACTTGCTCGGTATTTGCAAATAATTCATTAAGTCACTGTAGTGTCTTTAAATTTCTGCAGCAGCGAGTTTATAATGAATTAAACTTCTTCTCTTCTCATTGTTGGTCTTTTAACCCTTTACCAAACGCCAAATGTTCGATTGTCCCAAATTGAAAGAGTTTGCAGACGACATTTCAAAATGTGATGAAATTGGCAAACAATCTTCTGATATGGCACAAAACGTTGTGGGAAAATGAGAAATTGATCGTGAAGAGCAATTCCTCCTTTTCCCACAATGTTTTCTCTAGTCGTCTGCAACTAACTGGTCAAATGTCGTCGTTTTTTGTAAAGAATTAAATCGTCTGCAACAATCACGTGAAAACGATCGAATGTTTAAATAGGTCCAGGCTTTATTGGTAATTTCCCAAGAAGAGTTAATTCGTGTCCGCCTGTCTGTGCTGTTGATAGTCACCAAAGCTGCGATAGCTATTAGCTATAGGTTCTCCACTGATATCTTTAATCAGGCCATGCAAAGCAACAATTCCCGTCATCACGTTCCCGAAAAATCCGTTATCACCAAAACCGGAAGTAGAATTAGCCTCGTTTTCGTTGACTTCCGGTGTTCGATAAACTCCGTGTTCAAGAAACCCGCCATTTTGTTTGAGCACGTTGTCGCTCTGATTAACAGGAAGTATGAGTAATCCGAACACAGCTTCGGTTGCTGTTGAATTATCTAATCCTGGATTTTCAACAACACCATGGTACTCGTTAAATCTCCCGGTTAAATTCTGCATGAGCATGCTTTGCTGAGAATCAAATGATTCGTTAACTGAGTTTGTCGGCGGTTTTAAATTATTTAAATCCATGTTAACGTTTTTACCCAACAAAGGCCTCAGACCTTTATGAAAGACATTGCCTTTATTGTCAGAATTGAATGGGTGCTTGGTGGAATTCTTGTTTACGTCATTATGAGAACCATGTTCGTTAACAGAAAATGGCTCCCTTCCTTGAAAAGTTCCGGAATTCATTGCAGGCGTCACGTGACGATTCGCCATGAAAGCACCTTGCCCTAACGTGGGAGTTACTCCGTTTGTCTTTTCCCAACCGACGGTTGTTTGCTTCGAGACCTCTTGCATAGACTTTGTTGTCTCTGTTGTTACATTGCTAGAAGGTGGCGTCGGTATTTTCATCAGCATCTCGCTGATTTCACCATCTTCTCTAAGACCTTCGCCTTGCTTTATAGTTGTCAATGGCAACGGCGTTGAAATCAAACGACCTTGACCTTTGTCGGAATAGGCCAGGGTCATTGGTATCGGAGTTCTTTGTTGGATAAGACGTAAGGGTGGAGTTGTTGGAGTAATCAGGTTGTCCAGGCTACTTTCGCTTTGACTCCGATTGGCATGTTGCTGTACTTCTAATGGCGTCGCTTTGTTAGGGGTGAATAATGGATTTTTATGTTCATTTATACGTTGCCCGGAGATAACTGTTTCTTTATCAGCTGTGTGTGGTCCGGGTCCGTTATTAGATCCAGCTGTTGTTGCTGTTATTGTAATCGCTTGTGTCGGCGTCGCTGGTGTTGTTGTTGTTGTTGTTGCTGTCCTGACTTCCGGTGTAGGAGTTGGAGTAGTCTCCCTTTGACCGGTGGTGGGATGGCGCTCGTAGCAGCGACAGAGCACACATCCGGTGAAAACGTCCGTCGACCAGCATGCTGATGGACAATCTCTGGATACGGGACTACAGTTCATACCGGGCATTGGTAACTTGTACTGACCGAAACCTTGAGGAAGGAAAAATACAATGTAGTTATAGTTGTAGTAAATAACTGACACAGTTCCCATATGACTTGCCAAAGGCCCCTCCAGCGAAATTGATGGTCTCGGTGGGGCTCAAACAATGGACCCATGAGTTCCGAGTCGATCACCATAACCACTGAGCAACACAGGAAAGGGTGTGCCGTGTGTTTGATATGAAAATCGTATGTACAGTCATTCTTGTGTGAAAAGTTAAACACTAGGAAAGCTCCATTAGGAAATTTCTGTATGGCTTGTGTGTTTTATTATCATGGCCTCAGACTTAATAATATTGTATTTTCTGTTAAGACAAGGGACCTGTATACTCCAGTAATCTAGGTTGCGGTCTTGAAATACCTTGGGCTATCGTTTTGGTAAGACACCCCGAAAGTCCTAGCGTAGTGAAGTTTCCAGGAAAGCTGTGACATAACTCTAAATATTGTTTACATGGCGCAAAACTCCATGAAAATAGAATTGACTAAATTTAAATATGTTTTTTTTTTCAAACTGTTTAAATAGATGCCCCGAATGAAGAAAGGAACACTCTGGATACATTGTCAAAATTCATACCCGGAACGGTAAGTTGGTGTTGACCAAAATCGGTAAGGGAATAATGTGTTTAATTCGGGACATATCCATATAAGCATGTCGCTGAGATAGTTCAGGGGATTCTTACTTGTCATGTCTTGGCCCCGATTTCCACCATTGTGATACGTATAGTCGAGTGTCTGTGAGGAGGAGGAGTAAGGTTGTAAGTTTGGTTTTGGTGCTGCATGAGTTTCCATCTGAAGAAGGAAAGAAAGGGTATGAAGAATATATTTGTTTATCCTGTCACCAGCGCAATGAACGGACCGATAACAAGGTGCCGTATAACATTTGTGATATCCGGCACTAACCATATATCACACATTCACGTGCGAAATAATGACGTCATATATACGTCATGGCATATGACGTCATGTGTGCATCATTCTCTACTTGTTTTCTGGCTTTTGTTTCCGTTATTATGTATTTTGTTTTCAGTTTGTTTGTAAATAATAATCCATGGAGGTAACAGGATAAATAGAATAGATGATTGGTGTCTTTGAATAGGAAAAGTTATCGGGCTCGGCCTCGGATTATTATCCGTTTCGCATGCGGCTCAGCGGATAATATTCCTACGCCTTGCCCGATAACATTTCCGATTCACAACACCAACCATCTAATCTCTATGTATATGAAGACAATGCACAAGAAACCGAAATGATTCAAACATACAATAAAACGACTGGCACCATAAAGACTGTCTCATTGAGTGGGTGTCAGTCTACGTCTGAAGAAAGCGAACATGTGTCTACATGGAATCGGAGGAAACAACCGTGGGCGTACATTGCAAAGTACAAGGATAATATTACGAACACAAAACCCGGTTTGACGTGAGGAAAGGAAGGCCAATCAATAAATTTGGTTCATGGGATCCTATATAGGTGACCTCAACCAAGTTGAAATTAAAAAATCTAGTTTTATTTTTATTTTTATAAGTCTTAATAAAAGTAACAACCCGACGAAATGAACCTCCTATAGACACAAACACATCCGATCAGTAAAATACACTGTCGTACACTGAGCGGCTGTGTTGTCTTTATGTATACCAGCATGTGCTCTACAATAATACATTAGGTTCCCTATTTAGCATAAAGGTTACATAAGCAACCAATCAATTAATTAGAAAACGGTTAAATGAAGATCAATGTCTTAACAAACCTCAGACTGGTACATCGTCCTGTAGTCCAGAAACCCAGTTCCGGTTCCGGTTTGTGTCGGGTTCTCTGGTTTACTTTCACTCAAACCGGACGTGTACGAGCTGACCTGTGAACCCGTCTGTTGTGACTGACCGTTTGATACCCTGGAAATCTCGTTTGCGGCGTGATTCATGTATCCAGCAAATGTACCTGTTTGAATTACTGGGGTCGTTATAGTCCGAATGATCCAGACGTAAATACGTGTAATAGTCGGGTCATTACATGGGAAAAAACCCGCCTAACCTCCAAAAAATTACTACAAAAGGTATTTTAACTGGTTCTGATAGGGTAGGATGTTCTTTAATTTTGAGTGGATAATTACAAAGTTATGATCATGAATAGGTTTTGGCGACCATGTTGGCGGCCATCTTGAAAAACATCTTTCCGGAAGAATGATTTTGGTCAACTTTTGAAATGTTTTAAAGGGCATCCTATCCTATCAGAATGAGTTTAAATACCTTTTGTTGCAATTTTTGGGAGGTCAACGTGTATATTGACCCGACTATAACATTCAGTTACAGCTAGGATCATCCGAGTAGGATCGTTAGTACAATATAAGGGCATGCATGGTCTAAATTCGTCTTGTGGGGTTTTTGCGAAGTTACCCATGGTGAACAAATGGTGTATACTAGATATGTATGTATTTGGTTAATTCTTAAATGGCGTCTATCTCAAACTGTCATTGATTGATTGTTCCAAAGTTTCATGACCATGTTTTATTTAGAACAACACGGTGCCTTAGTGAACGTTTATGTTGCGTACAGTCCAACTTGCATTAAGATACCACCCTTATAAGCAACCAACCTGTCTTAGACAACCACTTCAGAAAGTCCCATTGTTTGATTTATAGTTTACATCAATTTGTGTTAAGCAGCCAACTTGTCTTTAACAGCCATTTCTCATTTTCATAGGCTGACCTCTTAACCCAAGTTTGACTGTAGTTGTGACAATGTGACAATGTGATCCTCAGTATTTACGATGATCCAGAAATCGTTGAATGAATAAAAAATTGACAAAAAGGTTAAAGGTTGGAGATTCATGTTGGTATCAGGTCACAGCCCATAGAACAAAACAATTTCAGCTGATGTCATGCTCTTCCCTTCATGGGACTTATGGGGGTCGTTTGGATAGATGAGACCCAGTGAAAATATCAACATGCCACAACCAACTTGGTATAGATGAGACCCAGTGAAAATATCAACATGCCACAACCAACTTGGTATATAACCCATTAAAAACAATACATCGAGTTTTATGGACAATGCTTTCAACTTATTGCCTGGTAATACGATGTCCAAATGATTTCAATTTCCATACAAGTAGTCCCTTTTCTTCTTTGTCTGGATCAAATATTCCTTCTTGTTTTGAAAAGTTGCATTCTGTGTTTTGACTTCTCTGTGTTTATATACTACGTTATTATTTGTTGTTATGTATTCCTCAAAAATTAATACATAGCCTAAAAGTCAACAGAACATGAAATCACAGTCATGGTCCCTTTCTGCGTGGGTTCGAATCCCAGTGACGGCAGTTTCCTAGTCGACTTACGGAATGCTCATATAAGTCAGCCTTTATGGGTAATCCAGCCAGGGGGTCTTCCTCTATCATTACAGGCCGGGCATTGCAACAGAACTGAATTACTGTTTACGCGTTGTAAGACCATTATGAAATATATATAAGGGTCCTGCCAGGCGCAGTGGTTAAGGTGGTGGACCCAGAACTCGGGGGTCTCGGGCTCGTGTCCCACCGACACCTTTTGTTTCTTGGGAGTAGCCTTTGGCAAGTCACTTCGGAGCCCTAACCTACTGATGAATCCAGGAAAGTCGTGAGAGTTGCAGGCTTAGACCTTTGTCCTGTACCATAACGGTAAACGGTATAACGTTGTGAATTATGATTCATAATTTACCTGAAACAGAGTCAGGGTTTGCTCCCAAAAGATTCGTTTATGTAACAATCGTATCCATACTTACCACAGTCACAGACGTAGCAGCCATCTTTCTCTTTCATACAGAACGTAGGACACATAAACAAAGGCTCACACGATTCGGCGTGGTCTGCCACAGCAGCTGTAGTGAAAAAGTGAAAAAGGTCGTATACACATTGGTAACACATTTTGGAAAAGTAACAACCACAAAAGAGACGTCCAATCAAATACTTGTATTACCCAACGATTAAAGGCTGGGTTTCCAGTTTAACCCTTTACCAAACGCCAAATTGTCCACTGTCCCAAATTGGACGACCTTGTAGACAACATTTCAAAATAATTATGATGAAATTGAAAATTAAACTTTTGAGGGCAGAAAACATTGTAAAAAAAGGAGAAATTGCTCGTTTAGAGCAATTTCTCCTCTTCCAACAACGTTTTCCAGAGTCGTCTTCAACAAACTGGTTGAATGTCGTTATTGTATGGTAATGGGTTAAGTCTGCATTTTAAGCTCTGATTCTCATAATAAAACAAAATATCCGCCAGTACAACAAAAAGCAACAACAAGCTAACAACATCAAAAAGACACATATAATCTTTAGAAGGTTTGACTACGCAATATATAACCTTTCTTTATTCATATTCCATTGGGAGGAAGCCCGCAATATATAACCTTTCTTTATTCATATTCCATTGGGACGAAGCCAGCAATATATAACCTTTCTTTATTCATATTCCATTGGGACGAAGCCAGCAATATATAACCTTTCTTTATTCATATTCAATTGGGAGGAAGCCCGAAAAAGACCCATCATTGATAACAAAATTATATAAAGTGTAGAAAGAAACAACGACAATATGATACTTACCCTCAAAAGTCCAAATGGAAAAGAATAGAATCCAGCTCAATATCATAATTTCTGGCATATTGTACAGTTCTAAAATACGAATTTGTATGATGTTTGCCGATCGGAATTGACAGCGATGAGTTATCGAAGAGTAGATTAAGATGGTGATTAGGTCGCTGACGTACCCTTACAATAAAGGAGCGTTGTTTAATACATCCGGGACTCCTTGGTCGACGGAATTTGATAAAAGGTTATGGGGCTGGTACCAGTTAAAATAAAGTACAATGACACTAAGGCCTTTTCTTTGTAATAGCACCTAGAAATCACTAAGACACAAAGACGTTGCTTATCAGGCGTAATGTATACGTGTTCATCGTGGTTTCTGCAGCAGAAGATTTCATTAAAGGCCCATGAAAGGAGATTAATGCTATATCAAACTATATCATTTGGTAAATTTTTGGACAGATTCAGATAGTTATCACCAGAAAACACCACCAGCACAACTTAAATGTGAAAGTAAACCAGAAATAACCAAGATTAGTGAGTTTTATACTTCAGATTCCCTGATTCTTCACCCCTGACCTTGACAGTTGATACACACATCGTTTAACTTACCAATAAGAATTCTTTATTTTGAATATGTAAACAAACAGGTTGTTGATAAACATGATTGAATTGGAGACAACTATACTTCAAGCACAAAATAACTTATTCTAAATGAATCTATTTAATAGGGTCTCAATGCATTCCTAAACTAATTATCATGACTTTTAAGAACATTATAAAAGAACTCCATATATTATTTCAGTAATTTATTTGTACTTCTCTCCTTCGATGTGCCTTTAAGAGATACGCATTATAACATTTTGACAAAATAGCAGCCCCATGCATCGATTTTCCATGTCGATACTTTCCTTTCTTGGAGTAATTTAATCCGCTAATCCATCAAAACCTTAATTAAACGTTTAGCCCTTAGGATATAGGGTAATTTTCTAAAAATAGATTTTTCTGTCGTCTGCTTTCCAAAACCTTAATTATCTGCTTAATTTTGTTGAGGAAAGATACCCTGAGTGCAAAGTAGCAAACAGGTCAGATCATAGGACAGTCGCCAATTTACTTGGCGGCTGGCCTGGATCTTACCTGTTTGGATAGGCATGAAGTCGTTTTCAGCAATATTATGGTAAGGTCTCAACGCCATCACCATAAGCAAATTCATTATAACATTAATTCACAAATTAAAAAGCTAATCCTATATTGAAAGGTAATTTGACTCAAAAGAGTGAACATGTAGATTGTATCTACTCTCTCTCTAGTCCTCTTTCTGTAACTCTCTCTCTCTTTCTCTCTCTCACTCAATGTGGCTTTTGTTCAATTTGAATGTTATTTTTATTATTACCCTTCGTGTATGATTTGTTCTTGAGTACAAAATAAATATTTGTTCTGTTCTGTTCTGTTCTACAGTCGTCTTTCCTTTGTCTTATCATGACAGGTGAATTGCCTATCATGATGTATTAAGTAAACACCTGCTGTCACCGCGGGCTCGTAGAAACACTTCCCAACTTTATCCCAACTTACAAATGGTATTGGAAGGAGGTCGGATATGTTAAACATTATTTAAAGCCATACTTGCGCTCATTTACATTTAAACTGTGAAGGTTTTATAATAAATGAGAATAAACTAAAAGAATTTTAAATTCCCGTTTACAGAGGAATTGAGACGGTAACACGTTCACATGATGTCTTAGAAAGAGTGAAAACGATAAGGTTTGTTTACTATTAGCGAAAAACGAGGTCATAATTTATAACTCATTTTACCCAATTTTGCATTTTTTTCTGAGCACGAGTATGCTTTAACAGTATCACACCAAGACCTTGCTTGGTAGGTCTACAAAGCATCTATCCATGTTCAATGTATTTCCTCACAGCTGACACTCAATTTTCTTTCCACGCCAATAATTTAAATTCAATACATCGAACAATTGGTCAGAGGTGTAAAAGAAGGGATTTGATATCCAACAGATTATAGTAAATATGAAAATAGAATGATAATTAAATGGTATATCACTCACAACAAATAAGCGTTATTTTTGCAATTATATCTCGTATTTGGCTGTTTAATTATTTCAAGCATTTACAAGTTCTCGATAATGCTAATCGGTTTATTTAAAATCAATCAAATTGGCAAAATTGTAACTTTACTTTATAATTGAAATCATAAAAAACCAAGGAAATATAAGAAAAGGGAGGGGGTTGTCTAGGCTAGGCTATACATATGGCACTCCCAAAAATCTAAATGTACCGACGGGGCTCAAACCTAGGACACGTAGTCCTTAGATCGTCACCTTTACCATTGGGCCATGCAGAACCCTCCCCCTCCTTTTTGGCAACATATTAAAGCAGGTATGGTGGTGATCTATGTGGTTAGTAGTAAAGTATTAAAGGCATTAAGGATTTGTAAAAATCCCACACTACCCACCTATACTACTTTTATCAGTCAAAGTCATTAAAACAATGTTGGTCAAGTAAGCCATCCTTGGTACCGTTTTATTTAACACTGTATGATAAAAACTTGCGTAACTTAAAAACAAAAATGAATTCCGTCTTATTTCAGTATTGGGCTAAGTAATATTGCTAAGTAACACATCATTGGAATTGTCTCTCTGAGATACTTCCAACGACGTGTCATATTGGAATATTGTATATGTACGTACTTTCATTTCAGACACTATCATTTTTGATAAGTTTTGACTTAGCAAATAATTTCATTAAGTCATTTAGTAAAACGACACTCTTGTTGGTTCAGTTCACAGCGTTCATCTCATCATTTCAGCATCTTGTAATATCGTGTTCATATGGGTTTTACATTGCATCAACATTTTTTCAGTAACGTTGCAATGCTCAATTCATGATGACTCAGGAAGACCCCGAACATTACCCTTGGAGTGCTGGGTATTTTTTACTAAAAAATATTTTTGTAATGGTCTGCTTTCCAAAACATAAAATATCTGCTTAATTTTGTTGAGGAAAGATACTCAGGGTAGCAAACAGGTTAGATCACAGGCCAGCCGCCCATTTACTTGTAGGCTGGCCTGGATATAACCTTTTTGTATAAGCATGAAGTCTGTTCTGGCACTATAAGGGTTACCTGACAATAAGGACCGGTCAAACTGTGTGAGCAAGTCTGGAGACTACCTCTAATGAATATTCAGATCTTGTCACCTGGATTTGTACCCACGAAGAGAGAGGCCATGTGATTTTACGTTATGAAAGTCCCTCAGCATCTTACTCTTTTTCACAAGTATTCAAAAGTTCTGTTTCAAGCCAACTTGTTTTCCACACCAGCATAAAACTATGGGTAAAAGTAATCTAAAATAAAATTAGGGATATAAATTTCAAACAACACTTTTGTTCAGTTAATCATTTTATCTACCGTGTAGAAGTATATGTTTTGAATTCATCTATTTTCAAAAAACATTTAGTATATACTTTAACGCCCCTTTATGACACCAATTTTTCTAAATAAACATTGAAACAGTAAAATACAAAAATAAATACATTGAAACAGCTTAACATTGAAGTGACAAGCATTAATGGGATACAAGCATATATTTGCAGAGGAAAGCAATTATGTGTGAATCATTAAAATTGGATTAATATGGGTTGTCAACGTCTTTTTTCCTATTCCAAAACTTGAAACATTTTTTCCAAATCCACCAGTACCAACTATAATACATTAAAATGTAATAAAATATGAGCAAATTGGTTAAGAGTTGACGTTAAAGATGCACTTATTAAAGCATTATGGGTGTCAGGTCATAATAAGTCTTATATCAATATTGTGCAATAAAACATTTGGTCTAAAAAAACAATAAGTTGTTTTGTTCCAGTTTCTCCTCGCTTATTTAGCCTTTGCCAGCATCTCTCTAGAAATGATGAGTCTCTGAATTTGTGCGGTTCCCTCATAAATCTGCAACAAGATAGAAAAACAATACATATTAGATGAATTAATTCATTTGGGTTTAACATCAAAACAACAGAATTTCAGTTATGTTCCAATGCCTGACTCATATTGAGGAAGACCCCAATCTTAACTGCCAAAAAGTGTAGGTCAAACCATCGGCGTTCTGTAGGTCAGTTGGGAGACTGTCTCTATGAAATACTAAAGCTTTCAGCCACAAAGAGAGGGACCAAGTGATGTCAAATTCTGTACTCTTACCACTCGGCTATAAGGCCCCTCAAATTATGAATAAATGTAACTACAAGTAAGCCTATTTTGTGAGTTTCCTTAAAAATCAAGAAATATCATCACTACCAGAGGTACACAATATCTTTTGGAAAAACAAAACAAATATCAAAGAAGTATGTCATAGGAAAAATAATAAAACATGTGTTGAAGGGGAAAAAGTATTTTAAGGAAAGCAAGAACCCATGGTATGGATAGTTTGGGATTTCCTTAAGAGGGAATCTCCAGGCTGATATAACAAATGCTTGAATACAATGATGTCGCAATTAAAGTCCAAGTATTACATAAATGGAACAGGGAAGAACCGTGTATTTGAAATTCTGTACTCTAACAACATGACCACAGAAGCCCCTAAACAATGTTAATTAATTTATATGAGATTTAACGCTGTACCACCATTTTTTTTAGTTGTTTTACAGCTTTCTTTGATTTCAAGTACTATGAAGGGCTCTGGAATGTCCTGCCAAAGAATACAACAAAATCAAAGCTACTGTTGAGGGTCAAACCCAGGACCCGTATCACAAAACCTACCTCATAACCTCTGGGCCATGCAGGACCGAAAAATGATTATAACCAAGTATAATGGCAAAAGAGTCCATACAAACCTGATAGATCTTGGCATCCCTCATCAACTTTTCTACTGGATATTCTGAGTTGAAGCCATTACCGCCGAAAATCTGAAGGTAAAAACAACATTAACCCATTACCAAACAATAACGAATTTGACTAGTTTGTTACAGATGACTTGGGATATCTCTTTAACCCATAACCAAACAATATCGACATATGACCTGTTTATTGCAGATGACTTAGGAAAATATTGTGGGAAAAGGAGAAACTGCTCATTGCCAGCAAACCCTCCGTTTTCCACAATGTTTTCCAGAGTCAACTGAAACAAAGTGGTCAAATGTCATTATTGTTTGGTGATGGGTTAATGGACTTACTGGATGGGAAATCTATTAAGCTAAATTAACCAGTTAACCAACTGGAATTGATGCAAATAGCAAACTTCCTTTTTTATTATTTTATAAGCACCAATTTTCTAGTCATAATAAAACAATCATTGCTCGTTTTGTTTCTCTATCAAACAATTTTCATTTCAACCCATTCAACCTTTAAGAAACTTGTGGCTAGGTCCAGCTTGAAAACACCTACAATCAACAGACAATACATAGCAAGACAAAAAAATGTCTCTATGCTATTTGGTCAGAACCATTGTCACAAAATGATTTGCTTAAACGAAACCGTATATCCTTTTTGCCACAGTGGTCTTTAAAACGAAACCGTATATCCTTTTTGCAACAGTGGTTTTAAAAAGAAACCGTATATCCTTTTTGCCAGTGGTTTTTAAAATGAAACCGTATATCCTTTTTGCAACAGTGGTTTTTAAAATGAAACCGTATATCCTTTTTGCAACAGTGGTTTTTAAAACGAAACCGTATATCCTTTTTGCAACAGTGGTTTTTAAAACGAAACCGTATATCCTTTTTGCCACAGTGGTTTTTAAAATGAAACCGTATATCCTTTTTGCAACAGTGGTTTTTAAAATGAAACCGTATATCCTTTTTGCAACAGTGGTTTTTAAAACGAAATCGTATATCCTTTTTGCGACAGTGGTTTTTAAAACGAAACCGTATATCCTTTTTGCCACAGTGGTTTTTAAAGCGAAACAGTATATCCTTTTTGCCACAGTGGTTTTGTAAGCAGTCCATGGCAGAGGCAGTTTAATGATATTATAAAGTAACAAATTTAATGTGTCTCTTCTTGAAAACCTGAAAAATAGACACAATTGCCACACAAAGAAAGGGGCCATAAGATTTTAAATCGCCTTCTCTAACCACTCAGTCATGAAGTCCCATGGGGAGGGGCCTTGTAATATCAAGGCCTGAACTCACCTGTACAGCATCTGTGGCACACTTGTTGGCCACATCACCGGCGAGGCACTTTGCAATGGAAGCATAGTATGTGTTTCGTCTGCCCTGGTCGATCTCCCAGGCGGATCTGTACATGGCTAACCTGGCTGATTCGATACCTATGGCCATGTCGGCTAACATAAACGCAACTGCTTGATGCTGTAATAGTGTTTAATTAATTAATAAAACTACCAAACATTCTTTCAACAAAATACTTTTCCTTCGATTACAACAGAGATAACGATTTAAAAAGCCATAAAAAGAAGGGTCTTTTAAGCAAATATAATAACAGGAAGACAGTCTATACAAATACAATGGGGACAATTCCTATGAACAGGTACTTTTTCTTGATAGCTCATTTGACTTATGTAAAAGAGCCACATCTCATTAAAACCAACAACAAAAACTTGGGTTTTAGAACGAAATAGAATTTCCTTTAAGCTACCTCGCCCACTTATCTAAATGATAATTAATTACCATCAGGTATCCGTGTTGATTAAGTGGGGTTTTAATTCGCTGCAACAATTCTTTATGTATATCAAGGATGAAGTAAGATCCCAAACTTAATAGCAAATAAAGACCTGTCAAAAAGGGAAGATCCATTGTCAAGCGTAAAAGGGCCTTCTAGCTTTAAGTTCTGGGGCCTATTTTACTAAACAACTTACAGAAAATGTTTGCGTAAGTCATAATTTATAAACATGAATAGTATCTTCAATGAAAGTACAATATTGCAATGTGACACGTCATTGGAAGCGTTTCGGAGAGACGATTCCAATGATGTGGTACTTTGCAATATTGCTTTGCCCAATATGGATAAAAGCGGAATTGTTGCTTTAGACTTACGCAAATCTTAAGCGTAAACTGTTTAGTAAAACGGTACCCAGAACTATTACCAATAGGCCACGAATGTAACGATCACATTTTTCATCTTAATGTTTTTAATAACCAATTTTACCTCTGCAATAAACTTTCCGAAGGTTTTTCTCTCCAACGAATATTTCAAAGCCTCGTCCAAAGCTCTCTGTGCAAGACCGACGGCCCCTGCTGCTACCGGAGGTCTCGTCTTGTCAAAGGCTCCCATGGCAATCTTGAACCCAAAGCCTGGGGTGGCAAGTACATTCTGTAACAAAAACATACCAGATCTGAGTGGCAATCACTTCAAATAGAATGTGTTAATTACAGTGTTATGTGTACACACACATTTGTTTTAAACTGATTTAATATACAGTCAAACTTGTGTTATGAGGCCAGCCTATGGGACAGAGTAAATTGGCTGTTTTAGACAGATTGGCTGCTTAACCCTTTAAGGTATAGAGATAAGGCTTATCAGTGACACTATAGGTATAAACCATCCGATTATCGAAGACCATTAACGCATACATAATTAGTCACCCTGGGTACCTATTTGCACAGGATTATCTCCGATAATTGTTATTGATTGGGGTACTGTTAATCAAACCCAAATTAATGCATTTTACATTCATCTAATAGATTTTCTCAAAGAATAAAAGACGACGAGAACAAAATTTCCTTTAAGTTGATGTTTTTTTCTTTATTTAGTGACACATTCATATCAGGATTAAGTTGTAGAAAATTAAACAAACAATGAAAATGTATATTACGGTGTGAATTATACAAAATCAAAAGTAATAATATGACTTATGTGTTCTCCCTGAGAGATCCCTAATTTGTTTTTCTGTTTTGTCATCAATTGCAGGGAATTTTGTTGCCGAAAAATACCATTCATGACTCGATAGACATACTTTGTCTTTGCATATTTCTCATTAAAGCTGAATCGTTTTATTTCAATTCCCATTCAAACCGTTTCCAAAATGAAGAAAAGAATGTTTTTCAACGCAATATTGCTTTGTAAAGAAGTTAAACCTGGTCCTTCTAATAAATGTAAAACAGTAAAAATCAACTCATTTTGGCAACGAAACATGCTAATATTTCCGTAAAATACGTGTCCATGGGTGATGAATTTACCAAAAGCTCGTAGTTGTAGTCAAAGTCGGAGGAATGATCTAATTTGCTTGTCCATGAATTGGTAATATTTATCAACATTTCATCATCTTCAGGCTTAAAAAAACCCGATCAAATTACTGCTCTGAATCTACATTGATGTCTGACTTGCGATCGGAAACACCAAATTGGCTAAATATTTTAAAAAGGCCGTCTTTATAACGTCAATTATTTGACGGCTCGATTTTCAATCGCCTTTAAACTTTGAACAATAGCTCCGTGTCATATACATTCTTTAAAGGTCGCGTGCCGTATGCTCTCGTTTTAATTGGATAGTATTTTTAGAAATGTGTTAAGTTACTAAAGAATTGCATGAAATCCTTATCGAGTCTTTACAAATCGGCAGTGTTTTGATCTTTTATGACCGGAAGACTTCTCATTAATTGGATTGGTAATTTGGATTCCCTTTATCTCAATTTGATAGCGTTATTTCCATAAGCGTGTCGTGAGACCATTATCAAAGGATTCTCTCTAGAGCAAAAGTTTAAACTCTGACCCTATAATTTTATCATCGGAAATGAAAGAAGACATATTTATTTAAGAGGAAAATAAACTTTGGAGAAAATGACGTGTGTGCAAAGATGTGTTATTAAGAGCTAAAGTTGAATCAATTTTTCAGCTGTCAAAAAGCGTTCTATGCGGTAATCGATAGAGCGTCAAAATAGGTTTTATACGGTAATATGTATAACGGCGAAATGGGTTTTATACGGTAATCGATAAGGCGGCGAACGGCGCTATATACCGTAAAGGGTTAACACAAATTGATGTACACTATAAATCTAACAATGGGACTTTCTGTAGTGGTTGTTTAAAGCAGGTTGGCTGATTAAAAAGGCGGTTGCTAAACACAAGTTAAACAGTACATTGATTGTGACGGAAGCTTGAATCTTCACTCGCGATGACTGCTGCTTCCTGGATACTACACCAGTACTTGCACCGATTTGTGGGTAAGTCCTAGCAATTTTCAC
Organism: Cerastoderma edule; assembly: GCA_947846245.1. Lineage (NCBI taxonomy): Eukaryota > Metazoa > Mollusca > Bivalvia > Cardiida > Cardiidae > Cerastoderma > Cerastoderma edule. The sequence continues at coordinate 7,303,977 of OX401421.1, read as the reverse complement.
CTCGTCTAATGGGGATTCAATCCCAAGACACTCGGTACAAGAGGCCAACACTCTACCACTGCACCACTGTCATCCACTGTACACACAAGACAGACTACAGTCATGAGTCTGGGGGTGTTTTATAAATAATACATATTTGGACATGACCCTTATGCTTCAAATGGAAATATAAATGTAAAAGGAATATTTCTCAATAGTATCCTTGACCACTGGGCCAGGCAGGAGCCTTCTGAGCTCAAACCCGGAACACCAAGTTTTAAGTTAAACACCTTGACCTCTGGGCCAGGCAGGAGGACCGTTGTGTTCAGACTTACCTCTTCTGGAACTTCCACATCCTCAAATGTTATACCCCTGGTATCAGAGGCTCTCTGTCCCATATTGATTTCCTACAAAACATTGAAAAAAAATCAAAGTTGGAAATTCAAACTAGACCAGCTCATATTTAAACGATTTCGATGCCATTTTTGTTCGATGGTGATGGACCAATCACTCCATTGTCCCCTTTTATGCCCTTCAGCTATAAGATTGTGACACCCAGTAATCTGTTTTATGGGAATTTTGGCAGCAAAAAAAATCTCTTTTTATTAAAGCACAGCTGATCTAGCAGTAAACAGGGTACTGAATGATAAAAAAGATGTCAGGTTTATACACTTTCTTCAGTATGTCATGAAATTCCAAATGACTTCCAAATGACATACAACAAAGTGTGATGCCTTTACAGAAACCATCCCGAGGTATTTACCAGGAATATTATTTCTCAATCTAGGGCAAAATTGTAGAGATAAAGGAGGAATGCTTTTCTCCAATAGTCTAATGAAAATGAGTTTAAGGGATTAACTTGATAATGGTTTATCATAGTTCCCAGAATGGATAATTTAAGTCAGTCTGAATTGAAAGTATAAAGGGGACATTATGAAAAGGGCTTTAACAAATATGTATTGTATTAGCAGAACTTTGCAAAAAGGATTTTTCCAAAGAGTGCAGTTTAAGATTCAACACAGAACCAAAATTGTTTGATGGCAATTTGTTTATATGGGGTTTAAGGCTGTGTCAACAGTATTTCAGTAATCTAATGTCTTTCCTTGATTTCACCAGTTCTTAAAATAACCTCAGAGTGTGTTACCAAGGGTCTCGAGTTCGATATCCGTTAGAGGTGGGGTGAAAAAGCTGGGACTAAACCACAAAATGAAACTGCAGATCCAGACGATGGGCGACCTGACAGGCTCACACATTAGTGCAGACAAGAAGGTGGCGGTAATGTCGGGCAACAAAAGAACCTTAGTTCCCCTTGGTACTTCACGGGATCATCTTGTCGATATGATGTTACCCGTGGATGTGTGGGGTAGGAAGTTCGCCATTGTCCCGACCCCCGAGCGAACCATTGGCGACAGTGTGAGGTTTATGGGATCTAAAGACAACACCAGCGTTACCATCACATGTAGTTCTAAACAGGTTCTTTGCCGTGTCATGCCCAAGGATACTCCCACCAAAAAACCCTGTGTCTCAGGGGCCTGTTTTACTAAACAACTTATGGAAAATGTTTGCGTAAGTCATAATTGATAAACATGGATAGTATCTTCAATGAAAGTACAATGTTGCAATGTGGCACTTCATTGGAAGCGTCTCGGAGAGACGATTCCAATGATGTGTCACTTTGCAATATTGCTTCGTCCAATATTGAAATAAGAGGAATTGTTGTTTTAGACTTACGCAAATCTTGAGCGTAAACTGTTTAGTAAAACGGTACCCTGGTGAGTATTGAATATGTGTAAAAAGGCCTACACTAAACAACACAGGACCCTATTCAATGGGGAAAAACAGATGGATAAGTATTAGAAAGAAAAGGGGCCTTGGAAGACAAACTTGCTACCTATTGCACAATTAAGGCTTTGTGAATCATAAAAAACAAACCTTCTTTTCTCGTGTAATTCCAGGCGAATCTCCATCAACAATGAACCCTGTGAAAGCTTTGCCTGTTGGTGTTTTGGGGTCTGGGTCCGTTCGTGCCAGAACAAAGAACCAATTAGCCACGCCGCCATTTGTGATCCACATTTTAGAACCATTCAATATCCACTTGTCTCCCTTTTTCACCGCTTTTGTTTTTAGTCCTGCCACGTCCGACCCTGCGCCTGGTTCCGTCACACAGTAAGCCTAGAATAAAATAACAATTTGTTTTAAATTCTGGAACTAATTAACCCTTTACCAAACGCCAAGTTTTCGACTGTCCCAAATTGAAAGAGTTTGCATAGGACATTTCAAAATGTGATGGAATTGAAAAATCATCATCTGATAGGGCAGAAAACATTTTGGGAAAAGGAAAAATTGCTCGTTTAGAGCAATTCTTCCTTTTCCTACAATTTTTCAAAAGTCGTCTTTAAAAAGTGGTCAAATGTCGTTACTGTTTGGTAATGGATTAACTCAATTTTCCATATGAGAAAAAAAAATCTTAATCACCTTTAACAATAAATATACTGGTGAATGTAGTATGTCTTCCTATTTCATGACCTTGCATAACGTCAAGCCTACATTGCTTCCATGAAATCTGTTTGTGATCTTTAAATTTTTGGTTCATTGAGAGATGATATTGATTCTTTAACAACTGTTGACCTAACTAATTAAATTCATAATTGATCAAATTTCTCAACAAACAAATCTGTTGATAGCAATTAGTCATTCAAATTGGTCAATAATACAAAATATGATTCATAAAGCATTCCAGCATAGTTTACTTCTAATGACAATTCTCTAGTATGTCTCTAAGAACAGTACAGCTGCTAAACAGTTTAAAAGAAGTACAATTTGAATGTCCAAATTCCCTCACATCTGTGAAGGAGCAACTTTAAAACTTCATCAACTTACACACATCAATGGCTCCTCTGTCATACGACCGAGATATTTCTTCTGTTGTTCAGGGGATCCACTCAAAATGACAGGCATTTGCTGTGGAGAAAAAAAATCATTTTGTTTTATGCTTATTTCATTCCAAAAACTATTGGTATTATGAAGCTTTGATTTGTTCTAATAATAAGTCTTTTCTTACTTCTTTTCCAGAAGTAAGCATTTTGAAAATATTCTTATCATAAAGTGATTTTTAAATATTTCCTATATTGCTTAGAGATTATCCTATCTAACAGCAATATTGAAAACATATAAATATGTTTACAAACTAGTAACAAAACACTACCTAAATGGTAAAAACAGGCATTTGTAAGTTGATTGAATGGTCATTCTATTGGTAGAATATGTTTGAGTATCTATTCCTTATGATTTGATTATTATTATTTCGATAAATAGAAAATAAAAGAATTAATCAAAGCTCAAAAATCTTAAACATTTAGTGATGAGGACACAAAACCAAAATTGTATTTCTAGAATTCTTCAAGCTGAGAGTTTGGCCTACTCTCAGATTTGGAAACCATCAATCTCTTAATAACAACTTGACTTCAAATTCAGAAATAATATTCTAAATTGTGAGAACTTTTTAAAGTATACAAAGCATGTCAAATTTGATGGTTTATATCATTATAATTTGAGATGTCATTTTGATTGAATCAGAGTTTAATGCAAGTTCAAGGTTAAGCAATATATTAGCATAACATTTACATGTTGTTGAAAATATATAGAAACATATTGAATAGACTGACAATGATTTTTTAAAAAAAAAATCTTTTTTTTTAATATTTTGTTTATAAGTGGTTTATATGTTAAACCCCATGTTAACAGTATTCTAGTTATTTTGCGGCTTTCCATAATGACACCAGTGCTGGACAGGGCTCTGCAGTGCCTTGCCAAAGAACACTTTCACGAAATTCCCAGTGCCACTGGTGAAGATTGAAACTAAGACCCTGTGTCACATGTCCTTCATCATTTACAAGGGCCACAGAGAACCAAATAGTTGATACTGTAGTAAACACAGAGAGGGGCCTCCGTGGCCTACTGGTTAGAGTAAAGAACTTGAAATTATATAGTCCCTCTTCGCGTGGGTTCAAATCCTGAGAGGGATATGGATTTTCATGAGAGGTAGTCTTCCGACTGACCTACGGAATGCCGATGGTTCTACCTGGCTTGACCAGCCCACATGGGCAGTTATGTATGGGGTCTTCCTCCATCATTAAGAGTTGGGCATTGCTACATGACTGAAATAATGTTGACATGATGCAAAACCCATATTAAAGCAAACACATAAAACCCACTTACACCAAGAGAGTTGGCTTCTATAGCAGTCTGTATACCCGTACATCCATACGCCAATTCTTCAGTGATCATACAGGCGTCAAATATACCCAGACCCATGCCACCTGTATCAAAGAAAAAATTACATATAGATCTAGTTTTAATACAAAAATACAAAATAAGTTGGCAATAGTCAGTAATCCAAAACAGTGAAAAGCTCTTCAGATGTCAAGCAAACATGAAATAAATAAGAAATTCAGAATAAAATGATTTTACTTCATTACTATTGAAGCTTAGCTGTATTTAGAAACAAAATAATGAACCTCAAGAATAAAAAGTCATATTTGTTGAAACCAGCACCAGTAATGGTTTTGCCCGATTCAGTTTTTTTCTCATGTATCTTATTGTTTCCTCCCTTGCAGCAACAAAATAAATATCAAAGATTTCTCTTCAAAATCCTTAAACTGAATTTCTACTTATCACTGAGAAATACTTTAAAACTTTGATAACTCCATTTTTTGTTGCAACAGTTTCCTTAAAAAGCTTTAATTATGATGTCACATAGCCAACCATTTCTCTTCAGGAATATTTTATCCTTATATCACAATCGTTTCTACCCTATAACCTCTAGAAATGTGCTTTTTCAAGCTATTTCTTGTATGCTGTTTCTTTTAATTTAACAAATTCTCATTCAAGGGGAACAACTTAACTATCTGTTAAATTGTTTCTAAATCTGTTTCTACCCTATAACCTCTAGAAATGTGCTTTTTCAAGCTATTTCTTGTATGCTGTTTCTTTTAATTTAACAAATCCTCATTCAAGGGGAACAACTTAACTATCTGTTAAATTGGATTGATACATACCACAGTCTTGAGGAATATGAGAGTTTACAAGACCAAGACCCCAGGCTTGCTTGATCACTTCCCAGGGGTACTGAAAAAGAGACAGTTCATTGGATATTTCACGAGTTAATTGGATATTTAACTAGTTATTTAATTGAGTGTGCGATACTTGTATAAGTGAAGTTCTTACGTCTAGTGTAGCCAAATATCTAAGATACATGTTTTTGTGAGGCCTGTGTAATTGCTAACAGCTTATAAAAAAAAAAGACATAAAGTATCAAAGCATGGCTTCAAAAACTTTACTTGATAAGAGAAACATTTGTAACGCACAATTCTCCTCTTCCCTGCTTTCAATAAGCATCTGCAACAGAGTGGTTAAATGTCGTCATTGTTTGGGGATGGGTCAAAGAACTAGATCATCTGGCTACACAGGTTCCATTAACAAATGAAAATTTAATTAGCATTACATAATCCAATTAATCAAAATATCATACCTCGCCAGTTTTATCATGGTGCGCAGCAACTGGAACGATCACATCTCTTGCAAATTTTCTAGCTGTGGTCTGGTACTCTTTCTGATCATCTGTTAATTCTGTATAAAATATAAGGTCATTGTAAAACCTTTCATTTTACATGTTGTTTTTTTTTTACATCATATCAACATTTTTTCAGTTATGTTGTGATGCCCTCCTCATAATAAAAGAGGGAGACTCCAAAGTCGACTGTAAACAAGGGCTGGTCAAACCGGGTAGAACAATCAACATTTGGAAAGAACAACTGAGAAACTACATGTACCTCTTTTGAAATCCCAAATGCCTTCACAGAGATTTGAACCTCTGCAAATTATAGGAGCCATCTGTACTCTAACCACAAGGCCACGGAAGCCCAGATTAACCTTTTTTTTCATATATGTACTTATAAACAAGAATGCGCACGACATTTCAGAAACAATATTGAGACAATAGATATTACTTATGTAACATTCGTTAAACGTTTATGCAAATTAGGGACCTAAGGCATTGTTTGAGAGAACATGCTGGTATACATATAGACAACACAACCGCTCAGTGAACAACAGTGTTTTTCACTGATCGGATGTGTTTGCGTCTTTGAGAGGTTCATTTGCTCGGTTCGTTACATTGGTGGCAGCGGTGGGATAAAGACTTCTCCTTCTATTGGAGTTGCCTTCCCCACGTGTTTCCCAAGGGCCAAGACTCGGGACGAGTCTTCTCGGAAGTGGGAGTTATGTAACGTTCGTTGAACGTCTATGCAAATTAGGAACCTAAGGCATTGTTTGAGAGAACCTGTTGGTATACATATAGACAACACAACCGCTCAGCTAATGACAGTGTTTTTCACTGATCGGATATGTTTGCGTCTTTGAGAGGTTCATTTGCTCGGTTCGTTATACTTATTATCAATAACATTACATCATAGTCATATATAATCAATTTCTTCTTTATCATAAAGCTCTCTGACTCTTTCTTGATCATAGACAGTGGTTTCATAAGAGCTGGGGATTTCCCCATGCTTCTTTGACCCGAAACCAAGGCTATTTCACTCAGTTTTATGATAAATCTACTGATGAGGTCCCCTAAAGCACCGCCTACTTTGGCAAATCACCCTCCTACTAGAAATATTTATGAAACCCCTGAATATAAACATCTTACATGAATCACAAAACTATACTTACCAAAACAAAGCCCTGCTTGTGATCGGTTTATACTTGTTGTGGACACAGATCTGAATCCAACCTTGGACAGCTGCGGAGCCCATTTGGAAACCTTATGTAAACAAACAGGACAGTATAGAGACAGATACTATATTAATTTAACATAGGCATTATTGGGTTTGTTTTCCATGGTTTTGTCCAGCTCATAGTGATGGAGGAATAACACATACTTCAATGCCAAAAAGTGCAAAACAATCTGTGAACAACAGGTAAAGGGTGAATAATGCGCCCTCCCCATCCAAAACTCAAACACTATTTTCTTTCAATTTTTAATTTTTTTTTTTTTTTTTTATATGGGTTTTACATCACATCAACATTATTTCAGTTATGTAGCGATGCCCGACTCTTAATGATGGAGGAAGACCCCATACTCAACTGCCCACAAGGGCTGGTTAAGGTGGGTAGAACCATCGGCATTCCGTAAGTCAGTCGGGAGACTTCAATTTTTAATGAAAAACATCTAAAAATGTAAACATCATCCATACATATAAAAAACAAATGTTTATCATAAAAAAAAAATGAAAGAGAATAAGTGTTTTACGGTTGGAAGGGGGTGGAGTATTGTACGCCATTCATTTAGATCTACCCGTGACCGGTGTGAAGAACCCTAACAAGCCTAAGCAAGGCGCCTGTCGGTCAAATCAAGACTGCCAATAACGAAAATCAAATTGCTGTTCCAGGCAAATAGTTTTGAATAATGCATTTGTTCGCCCCGAGATTTAAATGCAATAAACTGAATTTACAAATAAACCATCGAAGGAAAACTATGGCGGATAGGAGGAGGCGAGATGCATTATTGTTTGATCGTGTTGTTTACAGTCCAGCCAATCCGGGTAAACAATCGAGAGAGTTAGTTTTACCTTTTTGTTATTTAAAGCCTCATTTAAAAATAGTCTATAATTTGGCCTTTCTAAATCAAAAGAAAACAAGTACTTACGCGGGGCATAAGAGACACCATCTTCGTCTTGACTTTCGTTTGTGATCCACCGATATTATACAAGACAGGTCAGGATTGGTAACGTCGCCTAGGGGTGTATTTTCGGTCAACGCCTGATAACAACTTGGGGAATACGTCTCTGTTATTAGCCGAGTTTGCATTGTGGTCATTATGTTTAAATCATCGTAAATTGTGAAGGATCTTGTTTTGTCTTACTTTGAACGCGACTTGTAGGCGAATACAAATTCATTTAAATGTAAAGGCTCTTATTGTCACATTTTAGGACTACACAAACATAACGATAATTATATTATTGTTCAAATCATGATATTTTCATTATCTGGAATGGTCTTCTGTAGTCCAGATTTCTGGTCTCGAAGGCTAAATTGATATGTCCAAACATGAAGTTTCGTTCACGGATTATCATTGGGACTAGGTCTCCTGTTGGTTGCTTTGACATAGAAATATCACAAAACTTGTATACCCTTTTGAATACACCTGTGTATAGATCGATATTGAAGAATTCACATCTCTACGTCACATGATCTGTGTACGTTACGGCAAACTGTCAATCTTGACATTTCTTTGACGTTACATAATAGATCTATCTTAAAAGCGCCTAGTAAAGAACCTTAAGTAAAAGGAAGGGTAATAAATCAAGTCATGTCAAGATGACAAATGATATATAGAAAAGCTAGAAACATGCAGAACTGAAAAAAGTAGACGGTATCCATGGTGACTAACTCATGTCCCAATTCTTTTAATTTCTTATATAATCGACAATGGGGGGAACAATCTGTTGAACGATGTATAGATCTGCATCTTAATTCTAGAGTTATGAGATTGTGGGAGATTATCATCAGCCCATCGCAACAATGTTAACTGGGGAAATGTTTTTAGTCTGATAAAATGGTCGAAAATGCATCATTCCAATCTCCTACGCAGTGATGGGTCCCGCAGTGATCTCCCTTTTCATTTGTTAAGAGGAATGTCTCAATCGTAAAGATCTAATCGCCAATCCCTCTTTCATTCTTTATATTAAAAAAACACAGGGGGTCCTTCATAGTGCCCCCCCTCCCCCGCCCATGAAAAGATTCAGCGTTTGTCCTTATTTCTCTATCCATTCACGGTCCTTCGCGCTGTCCCAATTTCATTCTTATGCGAACAGGTTAGACCCAGGCCAGCCACCAAGTGCTGGAACAGACTTCATGCTCTTATTCCAACAGGTTAGACCCAGGCCAGCCGCCAAGTAAATAGACGACTGGCCTGTGATCTAACCTGTTTGCTACCCTGACTAGGACCTACATTTCCCCGTCCAAAATTCAATTTAAGCAGAGGTTTTGGAAAGCAGATAACACAAAAATATGTTTGTAGATAATTACACAGCAGTTAAGGTTAAACCAATTAGGTAGCGTTAACTACATTGAAAGACCGCGTACTAAAATCGGTTGTGACAATGACGACTCTGAAACTTGATATAATTATACATTTCCCTTACCCCTCTACTATTAAAGGCACATCAAAGGAGAGGAGTACAAATAAATTACTGAAAAAATATATGGAGTTCTTTTACTATGTTCATAAAAGTCATGAGAATAAGTTTAGGAATACATTGAGTCCCAATTAAATAGACTCATTTAAAATAAGTTATTTTGTTTTTGAAATATAGTTGTCTCCAATTCAATCATGTTTATCAACAACCTGTTTGTTTACATATTCAAAATAGCGAATTCTGATTGGTCGGTTCAAAAATGTGTGTATCAACTGTCAAGGTCATGGTTGAAGAATCAGGAAATCTGAATTATAAAGTCTGGGTTATCTCTGGCTTACTTTCACATTTAAATTGTGCTGATGGTATTTACTGGTGAAAACTATTTGAATCTGTCCACAAGTTTACCAAATAATATAGTTTGATATAGCATTAATCTCCTTTAATGGGCCTTAAACCTTATCTTTCTTATTGGATTTTCATAAATTTGATGAACGAAAAGAGTTTTTTCAAGTTTTAACATTTTAGTCCTAAGCTATAGTACTACAAAGAGTATATAAATAAAGGAGAACACGTCTCATACATGTACGCTGCTCCCAATGGTATAGGACATTGACCATAGTGTATTTAGTCTAATTATAGTGTGTCGCTTGTATGTTGTTGTGTCATTGTACTGGTCCGAATCACAAGTGACGAGAAACATTGAAAAGCCATTTACAAGTAAAATCATATTTCTTTTTTGTTGAATTGTTTGTTCTGTTTGGTCTTATATAGCGTCAACATATTTCAGTTATATTACGGTTTGGGCTCATAGTGGTAGATCTCGGCTGTAAGCCATGCTTTGTGTTTTCAAGTTTAATATTAAAAAGTTGCATGTTCACAGATGTAAGGTAATTTGCCAATCAAAATTAAATGTCTTTAAAAGATTGTAGAACAGCTGTACTTTTTCATTGTATGCACTGGAGCAGAGCGATTGGAAGAAAGATTATTTAGTATTTAAGTTTGTAATACAATGAATTGATACATATATGTTTTGAGGTCCGAAAGGGTTGCAACGGGGTTTGAAATATACAGCATATAGACTATGCTTACTTTGATACATTAGAGGCATAGACATGTTAAAGCCAGAACAGCGCTCATTCAGAGTAGGCTTTAAATTGTGTGAGTTCTAAAATGTTTAACAATTATCATAAAAGTACGTAAAAATTCAATTCATTATCTATAAATGAGACGATCATATGTTCATATGATGTTTTAAAAGAGTTCAGACGATAAGTTTGATAACAATTAGCGATTAAACGAGGTTAGCCGAGAATTTCCGGGAGAATTTCGTAAAACTTCGGGGACTAATGACATCGGAAAGATTATCCATTTTGAATATACGCCTGTCGGTTGTTGATAAATGAGAGGAGTTTTATGTGTATCACGTGACTTTTCTAAGCAGGTGCCTGTCACTCGTTTTTTTCCAAGCGCTGATCGCTTTTCTTTAACATAACTCGAATGTAAATTGTAAACAATGAAGTCAAAGTGTGCGCAAAACAATTCTTGAAAAAAGCACTTTGAAACATCGCTAATAGAAAGGGTAGGTGTTATGTTGTCATGAAAAGGTGGTGTTTTGCTACGCCTTCACCCATTAGCAAACAATTTAACGACATTTTATAAGTCTGTTGCAGACGAATCTGGAAAATATTGTGGGAATGGAGGAAATTGCTCGTGATGAGCAATTTCTCTTTTTCCCACAATATTTTCTACCCTATCAGAAATTTGTTTTCCAATTTCATTAAGTTTTAAAATGTCGTCTGCTAACTCTTTCAATTTGAGACAGCCGAAAATATGGCGTTTGGTAGAGGGTTAACATATTGTTTCATGATTTATAACTAGGTTTTGCAGTTTTCGGACAACATTCTTACATTAACATTTCCCCATTCAATGATGCTTTCGAAAACTACTTTTAATAGTATATCATACAACACTACAAAATTGGTGTTACTTTAACGCCGTTTATTCTGTGAAAAAGTACTTCTAGCCATAAGGCATTCTCCTACACAGTGATCTCCCTTTTCAGTTGGTTATATAAGAAGCTAAGTACTATGTGACAAAGGGAAGTGTTCCTGTGCAGAGTTTGGCCATAAGGCCTATGACCTTATATGTCGCTTGAACAACGCCTGCTGCAAGATACATATTGCGATAGAGAAATTATCTAATCATTGGTCACGTGGTCATGTGGTCACGTGAAAACAGTGTCAAGGTCACGCGTGCAAGGTTTTTAGTACTTCCACAAGTGAAGAGCGTTCAGTGACATTGTTTAATTGTTTTGTGCAAATGAGATAACTACCTTTTGGCAGAATGCTCCTTTCATTCCATTACAAATCAGGCAACAGAGAATTAGCATGAATATGAGAGATTCGCTATGATTCTCGAAACACTGGATGTTTTGAACCGGATTTTTGTGAAGGAAAACTTTCGTTGCTGACATCATCAATGATATAACATTGCCTTTTTTGTCTTGGATGTTGAAAAATGAAATACACCCGTGTAAGAAAAAAAACACATAGGCATATAACTGTGAACCGGGAAAGAAATAAGATAAATAAAGCTTGCAGCTACAAAAGATCTTTTAAAGATTTCACTAAGGATCAAAGACGGTTGCGCTGTTCAACGCAAAATGATGTATATCATTGAATGACATAAAACGTTTATGTGAAACATTAACTACGTTTTGCTTAAAAGTTGGTTGACTGAATAACGAGTCAATTGTGTTCACTTGGTCATCAGCCATTGGTTTCTATATTTACGCCTTACCACACACGTAAAACATAGCTGATAGACAAACCACTGTTCCGAGCTGATAAATAGCGTACAGAGACTAAACTCTCATCTTATCAAAATGGGTTTTCAGCCAATTTATAATAAATATGTTATTTGTCATTTAAAATATTCACCACCTTCAGTTAATTTCAATTTTAAGTAGTCATATCCATATGTGTTTGGTTGCGAGGCGTTTACGTATTCAATGACCATAAATGAAAGAATAATATGACACAGTGACACCAAAACCATTGTTTTGGTGTTGATAAACAACATTTGTGAAACTTAGATCCATCATTTCTAAGTGTCTATCATAATTTATCTACATACATGTATAGTGAAAAGGCTAGATACAAATAACGTTCGGACTTCAAAATGTCACAATCCGAACTATATGAATGGATCTACCGTAATGGAAATACGTATAAACCAAAGATTTATCCATCAATTCAGACTGGTTTCCGAGTCAAGTTATAAGAACTCTAAATAACGTATTGGAAAAAAAAAAGGTTGCCACGAAATGTCATTTGAAATCGCTCTTTATCGCCTACGTTTTACTGTCGATTTCCGATTATCTAGATAGATAGATAGATAGATAGATTTAATTAGGGAAAGATATAACATTACATGGCAACACTATAGTAAAAGAAATATTATAAAAGTACATGTAGCGTAAATGCAGTTATGTTGAAAAACCACGAATGCACACCAAATATTAAGGATAACACAAAAAGGGAAAGCGATTTCCATTGTGGTTCTTGGGGTTGTACAATTTATTCGAAAAATGCATTGTTTCGAATTATCAAAATCGGAATACATAACATTCAATGCATACCAAAGACGACAGTTTAACAGCGGTATATTAAAGCCATAATTGCGCCCATTAACACTTAAATTGTGAAGATTAACTTAAAAGTACTTTAAATTCCCTTTTACACAGGAATTGAAACTGTAACCCGTGCGCATGATGCTTTTAAAAGAGTGAATACTGTAAGGTTTGTTTACAATTAGCGATTAAACAAGGTCAGCCGAGAAACGTTGGAAACCAATAAAACCCAAGAATTTCGCCATTTTGAATGTTCCCGGTGTTATTATTGGATATTTTTTTATTATTTGGATTCGTTAAGGTAACAGGATAAATAGAATAGATTGGTTGTGTCTTTGAATAGGAAAGGTTATCGGGCTTAGCTTTGGGTTAGTATCCGTTTCGCGTTCGGCTCTCCGGATAATATCTATACGCCTTGCCCGATAACATTTCCGATTCGCAACACCAATCGTCTATGCTCTATATGTCTGTGAACGTTTTTGCGTGTGTCGTCTTTAGTAATGAGTACATTACGACTTTGACCTGACACACTGACCCGGGAACCATATGTTGGCAATCAACCGAAAATTTAGAAATGTAGCATCCATAACTCAGACAAAATCTATTTCAATCTGCTCGAGATTAGTTACCGAGTTCAAGTTCAAACAATTAGCATAACAATTACATGTCGTTGCTACATACATATATGCATTTACACATATATACAATTCTATTCATAACTAATTAAAGCAAAAATTTAGAATGTAACATCCATAACTCAGACAAAATCCAATTCATTTTGTTCGAGATTGGTTACCATCTTGGTTAGGGCACAAGCCGGTAGATATACCTCGTAGGTAGTTCATGAATACACGAAATCCTGGAGAGATTCGACTGTTTTACACCGGATAACACACTTGATTACAACATTACGCCTAGGACTAAATATACACCGATTGGTTAAATATCACAATTAAATATTGTTGTTTCATTAATTTCATTAAAGATTATCATATCAACACATGTTTATTTATAAGATGTGTTTTCTCAATCGTATCTACGCGGCAATCCCCGGCTTGTGCCGTAGATACGATTGCAAACGGGCATGCCCTTCGTTTTCGCCATCTTGCCGGACTACTTTCAAACTGGCTCCCCATTACATCCGAGGTTATGTTGAGGAAATGGCAAAGGTGTTCACAATGGAACTACCTATATCTAACGACTTGTGCCGGGGATTGCCGAGTAGATACGATTGCAAACGGACATGCACTTTGTCCTCGCCATGTTACCGGACTACTTTCAAAATGGCCCCCTACCTCCGAGGTTATTTTGAAGGGATGACCGAGGTATTCCAATTGACATCATTCCTGTGGTTTGGCGGGTGTAGGCCAGGTGTGAAAACTGTTACAGGGCCCTTTACGGAGGTCAATGTTAGCGATAGGCCGTCCTCTGTGACGTTTTAATGGCCGTCCATCAGTAATATATTATAATCGCTTACCGGACCGGGGTAAAAGGGGGTCCAAAATGGCGGCTCTTTATAAATGGTATCCCTCTACGCGCGTAAATGAAATCATTTGCAACGTGCCCTGTGGTGTTCCCTTGTCTATAGATGGTTTAACTTATTAATACCCGATTTTGTTTTATATACTTTATTATGACGATGAACCTTAAGTGTCAGTTTAAACATATTTTATTGTAAAGTATTTTTTACAATTGGATTGCGAACTTTAAGTGTTGAAATTATGAACTATACCTCTGTTCTGTTCTGTATTGTTTATGGGTTGATTCGTTGAATAATGACTTTTTTTTTTTATTTCAGTGGCGTTTCAGTTTCAGTTATGTTTCGACAATCCGTCGATTTTGCGATAATTCCTTACAAGTACCCATTTATTGCTATCCCACACGCATAGTATTGTAATTCCGAATGTCTTTAGCTAATTATCTTATCATAGTTCAAAAGAGTGTAATAACTAAAGCTTTATATTGTGGCACGGTTGCAGCAAGTTCTTTAACCACAAGCAAATTGTATTTGTATTGCATCTCGTTGTTGTTTTTCCAACTGATTCTTTCGCTATGGTTTAGATTACCTTATTTGTTTTACATCGATTGTGAAGGAAGCTTAAAGCTTGTTCAAAGCCACTCCCGAATATTGTAAAAGACAGCACGCAAAACTAAGCGCTCGGGGATATTTGAAAGGTGCCTTTTTGCCAAGTTGTCTTAATATTGCTTTTCGTTGCTTTTTTCCAACTGATTCCTACGCAATAGACAAGACGCCGACACTCATTATTGGGGAATGTTTGAAAGGTGCCCTTTTGACCAGGCCTTCCTGACACAATCACCTCATTGTTCACGTGGTCATATGTCACGTCTCGCTCTTCTAACTCCGATCGCGAGATTTGGGGCCGTCGCGCGAGAAAAAACGTGAAATATTGTTCAAAAGAACTTGACACTGATAAAAACAAGAAAGCAGATCCCAAATTCTGTCTCGACAACCAACAGCACACGTTATTTCACTGGTTCTGCTTCTTAAGCATCTATTTCATTCCAATATATGGAAAGGAACAGAATCTAAAAGTGATTTTAGCCCTTAGAATGCTTGGTATTTCTTTTAAATAAATTTCTGTCTCGTCTGCCTTCAAAAACCTTAAATATCTGCTTAATTTTGTTGAGGAGAGATACTCAGAATAGCAAACAGGTTAGACCACAGGCCAGCCGCTTATATACTTGGATGCTGGCCTGAAACTTACCTGTTTGCATAAGTATAAAGTGGGTTCCAGCACTATAATGGCTAAGGTTCTCAACATCCTAACCATGTTCAAGTTTAAAACATATTAAGGCCAATGCATCGTCATCATAAGATATCTATAGTTACCGCCTTACTTTCTTAGAAATACATTCGATATGATTGTTCATTGCAAGCTTTCGTTATATATTCACAATAAGTGATTTGTTGTGGGGGAGCTCGCTTAATGTACACGCCTACACATTAAATGCAATCAAAAATGAAATAAGATTCGCTTAATTTTCAATCAAATTCAAAATAATTTCATTGAGCACAAAATAGCGAAAACACATATATAATCATTAGACAATTAGTATCTAATTATCATAACACACGCAAAGACATCAACATCGCAGCAAGAATTTTCTCTCCAGAGAGTTATAAGGAAAAAGAGTTAATGCAGCTATAATATTGATTTGTCAACATAATTGAATTACCATGACACTGTATGGAGCTCTATCTGTTTTAAAGGGGAAAAGAATAGCTCTATCTTGTGTTTCCCGAATGACATCATAAATAAAAACCGATGCTTAGTACGAAACATGTAGATTGTTATTTCCAAGTTAAATACACTGATTGTGGCGGACTTAAAACTAGGTGGTCCGGGGCTCAAGCCCCACTGACTCTTCTGGAATTGTAGGAGTGAACTTTGGCAAATCACTTCAGAGCCGTAGCCTAGTACTGGTGGACCCAGAAACGTCGTTTCATATCTGAAATCTTGTGGACATGACGTTAAACACCATACAAAGTATACACTGATCGTTGTTTGGATATTCTCATATGCTAATAACATGAGCTTTCTCTTAGAGAGATGTCTCACGTTCCTAGTACAATGAAGTTGATGGTTGTGCATATGTACAGGGGTTTATAGTGAGCCTACTAGCAATACTATGCAATAGAATATATGTATACGTTGTATTGGCCCAAGAATAACTATAGGCCATAGCTATGTGCCAAAGGGCACATACAAGAATGCTTCCAAAATGCATTTTTGTTCTCGGAGGAGAATAACCCGATCCCCCCTTGTATAGCGCCTACGCCAACATTCTTGGCAAACAACTTCACCGAGAAAGGAAACAGTTACAAGTCGCAGGTGTTAAGACCTATTCAGGTAATGCATGCTTCACGAAACACGCGTAAAATCGCGATAAAAATCGATCCACAACCACAATATAGCGATAAATATGTGATCTATAGCGGGTTGTTTCCCTTGAAGGTATTCGTGTGCGCCGTTAACAATGCAAGTTTCCGAAACAGGAACCAGTGATGATGGTTTGTACATTACATACGTATATTGAATATAAGTTGAACAACCCATGTCTTTATACTTGACGCGAATTATTTTTAGTCCAGGAATAGAGCGTCGTCCTCGGGACAAGAGGGTCATTGGTTTGAATCCCTTGAGTAGCGGGATCTGCCTTGCGACCTTTCATTAATCCACACTCGGTCCAACTACTGGTTATGTATCCAGGAAGTAGAATCGAGAGTGATTTATCTAAGAACTTGTTTCACAATTTTAAATCAAGTGAATTAATGTTTTTTTTCCCTTTTTCCAGAACGGGCCCTACACAGTATCTATTAGATAGGTTGTTTGTGGGGCAACGCAACATTAATTAAAGGTTGCTTATTCCTCTTCTAATATTATCCAGACACCTTAAATCATATATTGCTTGTGCAATATAGAAAAATAATCTCAGATCAAAATCACTTTTCCCTGCATGCGGTATGGACTTTATCAAACAAAATTATCCAAACCTCATGAAAATTGTTCAAAGAAAGTTTATAGAGACAATACCCTTAATTAGATTAATATTATAAACATTATGATTGTGTTCTAGGATACAAAACAGTTTACGCTTAAGAGGCGTAAGTCTAATACATAGAGAATAGATGGTTGGTGTCGTGAATCGGAAATGTTATCGGGCAAGGCGAAGGAATATTATCCGGTGAGCCGAAGGCGAAACGGATAATATTCCGATGCTGAGCCCGATAACTTTTCCTATTCAAAGACACCAACCATCTATTGTATTTATCCTGTTACCTTCATGGATTGTTATTAACAAACAAACTGAAAACAAAATACAAGATAAAGGAAACAAAAGACAGACAACAAGTAGAGAATGATGTACATATGACGTCATATGCCATGACGTAATATATGACGTCATTATTTCCGCACGTGAATGTGTGATATATGGTTAGTGCCGGATATCACAAATGTTATACGGCACCCTGTTATCGGTCCGTTCATTGTGCTGGTGACAGGATAAAAAAATTCTCTTATTTCAATATTGGGCGAAGCAATATTGCAAAGTAAAACATCATTGGAATCGTCTCTCCGAGACGCTTCCAATGACGTGTCACATTGCAATATTGTACTTTCATTGAATTACATTGATTATACTATTCATATGTATCAGTCATGACTTACGCAAATATTATCCTTAAATTGTTAAGTAAAACGATATACAGATGCGCTTATAATTTTTTTACAGATTATTTTGTGGTTGAGCCAGTCTGCTGTAGATAACCTTTAGACACGAAGACATTGCTTTGCTTATATGAACACATTTGTTTTTTGCTCTTAATATGGCTATAGCAAGCAACAGTTAAGATTAATTTTTTTTTTATTGTCAATAGAACATATAATACACGGTACACAACATTGGTTAGTAGTATTATTATCAACTTCGGCAATCTGTTCTGTCCACAAGTTCTCACACCTTAGAATCGGTCATTCCCTTTTGTAAATGCATACTCATGACTTTTAAGAGTGTTATTAACCGTTTATTTCTTTAACATAATACAATTATTCGTTTGTTTCTTTAACATAATACAATTAACCGTTTATTTCTTTAACATAATACAATTAACCGTTTGTTTCTTTAACATAATACAATTAACCGTTTGTTTCTTTAACATAATACAATTAACCGTTTGTTTCTTTAACATAATACAATTATTCGTTTGTTTCTTTAACATAATACAATTATTCGTTTGTTTCTTTAACATAATACAATTATTCGTTTGTTTCTTTAACAAAATACAATTAACCGTTTGTTTCTTTAACATAATACAATTAACCGTTTGTTTCTTAACATAATACAATTATTCGTTTGTTTCTTTAGCATAATACAATTAACCGTTTGTGTCTTTAACATAATACAATTATTCGTTTGTTTCTTTAACAAAATACAATTAACCGTTTGTTTCTTTAACATAATACAATTATTCGTTTGTTTCTTTAACATAATACAATTAACCGTTTGTTTCTTTTACATAATACAATTATTCGTTTGTTTCTTTAACATAATACAATTAACCGTTTGTTTCTTTAACATAATACAATTAACTGTTTGTTTCTTTAACATAATACAATTATTCGTTTGTTTCTTTAACATAATACAATTATTCGTTTGTTTCTTTAACATAATACAATTAACCGTTTGTGTCTTTAACATAATACAATTATTCGTTTGTTTCTTTAACAAAATACAATTAACCGTTTGTTTCTTTAACATAATACAATTATTCGTTTGTTTCTTTAACATAATACAATTAACCGTTTGTTTCTTTTACATAATACAATTATTCGTTTGTTTCTTTAACATAATACAATTAACCGTTTGTTTCTTTAACATAATACAATTAACCGTTTGTTTCTTTAACATAATGCAATTAACCGTTTGTTTCTTTAACATAATACAATTAACCGTTTGTTTCTTTAACATAATACAATTATTCGTTTGTTTCTTTAACATAAGAAAATCAATTGTTTGTTTCTTTAACATGAAAAAATTAATCTGTGAAAACTCATCCCATTTCAAGATAATTTCAACTACAATTGCCGCTTGCAACGCTTTCTATTCGAGGCAAATATACTTTACTGAGTTAATCGCTTATCTAAGCTCGACTGTCATTGAAGTGTCACAGTGTCCCTAAAGTAAGGGTAAAAGTGTTAACTGACAATAAAATCTGACAAGCGGCGCTCTCTTCCACAATGCAATTCGCGCAGATTTCTGGACAAAGAGGACACCTCCCTCATTGTGGGACAAATCCGAGGTATTCCGAAACCAATCATGACGTCAGTAGATATGCGAGGTTATTCAGTGAGGGAGGAGGTTTTGTACCGCGTAAAACCGCACACAAGCCAGGACGGACATTTTGGTTAGAGAAAAAAAAAAACCGACGATTGAAACTTGGACGCGCTAAGTTGTGGTTTATCTTGATCTATTATTATCATTCCTTAATGAAGTGAGTACAGGTGTTTGGTACAGATGTATGTTAATTACCTTAAGAAGAGGATATAAATAGTTATTTATATTTATGATATATTTATTTCACAAGATAAACAAACCGTGTTCACAATTTGAATACATCTAAAGCGACATTTTATTCATGATTTATACGCGACTTTAAACCGGTGAAACGGGAACAAGTGTGTTTTTATCAAACATAAAATCGCTCAAACGTATTTACACAACAAAACTATAAACATGGAATTTAAAAAGAGTTTCTGTTATCGTTTCCCAAAGATGGACATCTACAACTCAGTGATCGTCTTCGTTTTGTTTGGATTTGTGTGCGGTAACCATTTACACGGTCAAGTAAGTAAATTGTACAAATATATTGTTTATGGTGATAGGCGGTAGAACATTGAGTACGGGATTGAATTTTGACTTTTCAACGGGAAAGCTTTTATCCTTTGTGCCTGGCCTGGACAAGGAAACCGTGTCAATATATCCATTTCTATGTTTTGATTGTAAAAAAACAAGTGCATTTGATTATAGAGTGATATTGGTCATCGAAAACATTTTTTTGACAAAACTTACAAGACAAAATTTACAAAACGTTCAGAGCAAGGAATCATATTCCTACCATAAAGACCAGTTTATACATACAATGTATATAAAGACACATTTTCATTTTTTCATTTGATGAGCACTTTTGATAAAGAGTATCAGTTTTAGCGATGCTTTAAATTAGCAACAAAACAGTTTATGTTCCAAATTGTCTGTTGTTCCCATATATATGCAAGAAGGTTTTGACATTATAACTTTTGTACATTTCGCAACCAATTTTCTTTAACAAACTCATAGGCTGATAAAAGCAACGTTATGCATCACCTCTGATTATATACTTTTAGTGTTTAACAATTGACACTAATATTTCAAAATCCGTATCTATCGGGAAATATATAATGGATACCTTCAGTCTCCCCATTGATACGAATGTTAAACGTTGTAGTTTTTTGATTTACAAATTTTTATAGTGTGTATGTTCGATTTCCTTTGATTTACTATAGCCCCAAACTTCCGATTCATATACAAATAGAGAACAAACAAGAGTCAAATAATTCAGACAAACACGATATCACGGCGTTAAACATCATGTTCATAAATATAATTGAATATTTTGGGTATCACACCGCTTTTAACAGCATTTAAGTCATGTCGCGGCTGCCAGCACCTAGCATTGAGGCTTGTATTTCCTCTCTCAATCTGCAAAATGTTCCATCAAGTCATTGATAACTTTCAAGTACTATCGCAACATGTTTATTCGAATAAATTTGTATATATCTGTTAAAGAATATATACATGTGTAAACATAAACTCTCCCTGTCGATTCATATCAATCACAGGTATCGCTTTGTCATCTATCCATATTTGCCTTTATAACGTGTTTACATAAAAAAAACACAAGTATGAACACGTATAATGGCGCCAAAACTCCACGGATGAGTATTCAGTACCGAAGACGGCAAGTCTGTAACTTAATTGATCATCACTAAACCACGTGTTGATGTTTCTCTATCGAATCATTAAAATAATACAAATGATCATCATCAACAAAATGCATTGAACAGACACATACAAGTTATGATGAAAACGAATTGCAAATCGGCAATTTATCACAAAAGTTCGTGCCAATGCTTATTAGTTATAAGTGAGGTTATAGAGTTTTAATCGAACACGATTGAAAGATATTTTCGGGTGTCCTCCATCGTTTGTGGAAACTACGAGGAGCAGTCAAAAAGTTCCCGGACTGGGTCTGATATATCAATGTGGTGTGGGATAGCGCCCTAAAATATATGTGTCAATGATAGGAAATCATTTTCCTATACAATGATATAACATGTGGCGGGGTAAATAAAACACGGGAAAATGAATTACATTTTAAACAAGCACAACTTATGCCGTATGGAGCACATTGACGTTAAAACTTAACGTTATACACAGATCCGACATCAATTTTTGTCATTTAAATCATTAGTTTTTCAAAGTATTCCCCATTGCATTGAATACACTTTTCACGGGGTTCGACCCAGTTGTCATAAATTGTGGCATACCACCCTTTGTGGAAGCTGTGTACTGCCGATCTAAGAGTGAAGTTTAGTTCCTCTACGGATATTGCGATATAACTGAAATAGAATTGTTGCAATGGTAAAACAGTTGCTGATGCTATGCTGCAAAAAAGTCTCAGATCCCAACTAACGGTCGAAAGCATGTTATACTATCTAATGATCGAAAGCTAATCCCTTCTGAACTTAATAATTTTTCTACTTTTTATTGGGGGCGGGGCGGGGCGGTTGTGGAATACCCTTCAATGTTGATAAGGCGGATATTCTTGTTATAATAGAGCCATTGTTGATATAAAACGAATATCCCCCCTCCAAAAGAATTCCCCAAAAAAAAGATGGTCAATCAACAAGTTAGTCAATTTATCGCTGAATGCATATATTTCATCTTTCCATAGAAAATCGTTAAGAGTAACTAATAAACAGCACAATTAGCTGTTTCAGGGAACGCTTCAAGTTTCAATCTGAACACATCGGGTTTATCCAATGAAAATATTCAGTGTATTTCTCAGCTCACGGAAATGCCCGAGTAGTTCCGATTAATAAAGTTTATCTAGGTCTCGACTCTCATATCTACATGTCAATCCATTTTCTCTCTTTCTCTTTATCTAAAATGTATAAGAATTATTTTAGGATGCTTTTGAATAGGATCGTTGAAATAGAATTATGACATGCTATGTCATTATCGAACAAATAACTTGACCAATGGGTGTGCTGATAGGGTTAAAAACCTGTGTCCATGTCCCTATATAGAAATGATCAAGATTTATACTTAAGATTAACATCATGTAACTCAACCTTTAGTCAGGCGAGCAATGGAAACCATCATACTAAATCTATTTATATTGAAAGACGGTGACGATTTTGCCATAACGCTGTCACCGATAACGATTTAGACATGACCAGTTGACAGATTAATATGATTGTTTATTACGATGTCTTAACATGATTTACTTCGTGATTTCTGACCAGAGTTATTTCCTGGTGTACAACACTATAGCTGGGTTCTAGGTACGTTCATAGGGAATAGATGGTTGATGTCATGAATCGGAAATAGGAAATGTTATCGGGCAAGGCGTAGGAATATTATCCGTTGAGCCGAAGCCGAGTCCGATAACATTTTCTATTCAGAACCATCAAATCTATTTATCATGTTACCTTTATGTATTTAAAGGCCCATTAAAGGAGATTAATGCTATATCAAACTATATTATTTGGTAAACTTTTGGACAGATTCAAATAGTTATCACCAATAAACACCATTAGCACAACTTACATGTGAAAGTAAACCAGAAATAACCCAGATTAGCATGTTTTATAATTCAGATTTCCTGATTCTTCCCCTCTGACCTTGACAGTTGCCACACATATTTTTGAACCGACCAATCAAAATTCGTTATTTTGAATAGGTAAACAAACAGGTTGTTGATAAACATGATTGAATTGGAGACAACTATATTTCAAGCACAAAATAACTTATTTTAAATGAGTCTCATTAATAGGGTCTCAATGCATTCCTAAACTAATCATCATGACTTTTATAAACATAATAAAAGAACTCCATATATTTTTTCAGTAATTTATTTGTACTCCTCTCCTTTGATGTGCCTTTAAGTAAACAAAAAAT
Source organism: Cerastoderma edule (assembly GCA_947846245.1). Lineage (NCBI taxonomy): Eukaryota > Metazoa > Mollusca > Bivalvia > Cardiida > Cardiidae > Cerastoderma > Cerastoderma edule. The sequence continues at coordinate 7,280,424 of OX401421.1, read as the reverse complement.
GAGAATAAAACATGAAAAAAACGTGAAACAACTCGTAAAATCAACACTGACAGGTATGCGCTGCGATCACGTGATATAGTGACTGATATAAAAATGTTATACGACACCCTGTTATCGGTCCGTAAATTGTCCTGGTGACAGAATAAAATGGGAATATAACTAAAAGTATATCAAAACCCTGCTTAAGAAGCAAGCGAAAGTTCATTCAACCAACCTCTTACATAATAACATACTCATTAGATAACTCACTACCTGTTACATTCACTCGATCAGTTATTCAATCATTAGCTCCACCATTTATAGAACCCATCAAAGAACTAATGAACCGATTCTGTTCTTTAAGTAAGTAAAGTACACACCTATCTATTGATTGACTGATTAACACGCAATACAGGAATAAACACACTTAACAAGTAGGTAATGAACCAGCGTTCAAGAAATTGGAAAGGGTTTCTTTTTTCATCCATTTCAGAACAGCGGTTATATGGGACTTATGAACACATATATATCAGTTGATGAATTAACAAGCTATAACAGAATAAACCATCTAAAATATAAGGCAGTGAACCAACATTTAAAGTAAATTCTATTACAGAACGGCGGTGGTATAGGGCTCATAGAACAAAGCCTGTCCTTAGATCCATTCGCATCACCATCGTCACAAGCCTCGTCTTCAGCGTCGTCATCTGCCTCGGCCACGGCCGGTGGCGCCTCCTCGATGGCTGCTTCTTCCGGTGGTGGGTCGAGTTCTTCGTCGAGAAGCGAGGCGGGCCGCGGACAAAGGGCGCAGTTAAGACTAGGTAAGGTACATCAGGGTTTTTTCTAGGACGGTTTTCAGGGTCTGGGGTGCTTGATGCATGGGAAGAGATGTTCGCATAATAGCTGGGAGGCATTTCCCATGTCACTTTCTTTTGAAACATGCATCCAAAAATGGTAAGCTGCTATGTACATTTCTGGATGAAAAGACAAAATTTACTGATTTCAACCCAAATCAAATGTATTAAACATTGTCAGAAAGTATCAGACTGCGTGCTGGGCAAATTCAAAGCTCTGTGTACAAATTTAAGGTGCTGTGGACAAATTAATGCGCTGGGGGATTTCTAATTTCAAAATTCAGGCGCTTAGGAACCACATCGCTTAAAAGGCCAGGGGAAGACCCTGTACATTATGGAGAGATATAGTCAACCTTATCACACATTATATGTGAAAGTGTTGAGTCAGAGACCATCTTAATACAGGAGGCAAGTCATTCAGAAAGACCCCACTGGAACTTTCTGAATGACTGTCGTCCTTATTAAGCCGTCTGTTGTCTTATACATGATGAGTCTGTCTCGTTTTATTCCTTCTGGAACTCCCTGAATGTTTAGCGTCCTTAAAAAGCCGTCAGTTGTCTAATGCATCTCTGTCTCGTTTTACCATGGTCGCTTAAAACAAGTTTGACTATAACCGTTGTATTATAGTCAATTTCTTATTCTTTTGTTTACTTTGCTTTGTCACTTCCGCAGCAAGTACGTGAAATAAACCACCGTGACCAAAAGAGCATCACATGTGACCAATCAGTCCTTTTGTGACAAATGTTCTACCAAATAACATAAAGAGGATGTATTAATTTGTGTGGTATTGTGTGTAGTCTGATATTATTTTTACTATTAGTTTGTATGATTAACATATTCTCATATTGTGGAATTGGTATAAAGTAATGGCTTTGCATAGAGAGCAATGGCGGCAAAATAAATTGTTCGTTTTGCCCTACTTATCCAAAAGCCTTTACGGAAAAATGAACTTATAGATAAGTGCAGAAAACCTTTGGCATTTACGGACTGGTAAATGAAATCAGATCTGGCCATCCCTGTAGAGATCTTCGCTGGTGTAGTCGGTAATGTCTGGAAATTTAGATAGGGACACCCCTTATTAAGTCATTCACTTCTGAAATGTCTGTATGAATTGTGCTTATTTCCTGGCATTGTAACGTATATTACAATAACTTCACTGATGGTAGATTTAAGATGTTCGGAAAAGCTGCAATGCCAGAATTGTTAACAACAGGGGGATAGCCATTGTCTTTTCACAGTTGTATTTCTTCTAAAGGCAGAATACCAATATTCCGCATTCTGAAACTCATTCTTTCGCAGGATTATGTCGGTCGTTCCCTGTATACCTCGGTTTGGTACGGAACTATTCGCATTGGACAGAGTCGTTCCGGACCCCGACCGAAATTAATCGAGAACTAACGAAGTAATCCGATGGCAGAATGAGTTTCCAAATGGTGGGTAACCGTCCTTTATCTTAAAATGAGACATGTTTTGTTGGTTTTAAAGGCGGCAATAAACAGTAAGAAAGTGTAGAACCATGCGAAACCTTCATCCTAGTTTTCCTTCTCTCTTGCAGGTAACTTTGATATTCATATGCCAGCTCGTGTTGTGAGCCGGTTACAAGACCGATTAATGTCCCGGAACCGACAGCGTGTACAAACGAGACGAAAACCAGTCCGACTGGTCGTGCTTCGGCCGGACCGACGCACCGGCCAGACCAGCACAAGGATACACGATCTACTTTTACGACAACAGCAACGCCCTCAGCAACAGAGAGGTACGTCACTTCCGGTACAACTTCCGGGCGGTGTGATAAACCGTCAGGTACAGCTTCCGGTTGGCAGCCGAACTGCTAGTATTTCTCCTCGACTCCAGCGACAGCAACTGCAGCGACAGCAACAACTTAGAAAGCGACTGCTACAGCAACAACAACAACAGCAAGTAGTCCCGTTAGACGAAGTTTTGGGCGTTTTGAGGCTTCTCTTGGGAGATATCGGTCCCTCGCCGACAACGCGGCCGCCATTATTGCCTCGCTTTGGGGAATTGTTTAACGCGCAACATCCGGCTACCGCAGTGCCGCCTGGGTTGACCTTTCTCAGCGGCCAGCCCCAGTTACCGGTCGTGAGTCGGGTACCTGTTCGCACCATCATCAATCGCCTCCATCTACCGACCATCAACTCTTTCCCGGCGGCCTCTAGCGCCAGTGCAGCAAGTGCGTCCGCAGGACTAGGTGGTGCATCGTCCTCTGCTTCGGCTTCTGCGAGTTCGGGCTTCGCTCGTCCTGGAGGCGCGGCTTCGCCGGCCAGCACGTCATTCCTAGCAGCTAACTCGTTGACGATCGAGGGTCAGACGCCGAGCGGGGATTTAATTATCGGCGGACCAGGGGGTACCATTACGATCGGGGCCGAGGTACTTAACGGTATCTCCCGGACCCAGAACACCAGCCTTGTTCACACGGAGTTTGAGGAGATGGAGGCGGAAGAAGGCCTCATGGGAAAGCGGATGAACCCGCAGAAGGGTCTGCAAGTGGCATCGAAGAACGGGCACCAGCCCCCTTTGATGTTAACGGGGAAGCAGTCCATTGTCCCAAAGAGACCTCCAGCCGGCGCCATTCGAATCGTGGGACAGAATAACGCCCGCTTGGTCGGACAGAGTAATCTTCCTTTGCTGGTTAAAGACCACCGGCCTCTAGTTGCTCATGGCGACCAGCCGCTTGTGATCGACGGTGCGTCCGTCGGCTTGACACTGAACAACACCGGAAGTGGTCTTAAAACCGTCGCTTCCGGTCAAAGCGTCTCTGGGACCGCGAGCGCCGCGTCATCGAGCTCGAGCGCGAGTAGTGGTCTAAAACCCGGTGGTGGACAAAATGGCGGCGTTTCCGTCACCTCCGAAGCTCAGGGCAAAGTGATACACTTAAAGGGAAAAGACACAATCGTGGTTGGTGGGGTCTCCAATGGGCGGATTGACGTGGGTAACGCCGTGTCCGGGGTAAAAGCCCCCGGAAATGCGACGTTCATCGTTGGTGGGTAGGGTCTCGGTTTCAACATGGCACCCATTAGGATTTTTGTTAATAAAGAACTATTTATTATCGGACTCTATGCGCTCTTGGCGCCCGATATCAACGCTTTACCAAACGACGAGTTCTCGACTGTCCCAAATTGAAAGAGTTTGCAGACGACATTTCAGAATGTGATGAAATTTAGAAAAATAAATAAACTTCTGATAGGGCAGAAAACATTGTGCGAAAAGGAGAAATTGCTCTTAAGAGCAATTTTTCCTTTTCCCACTACGTTTTCCAGAGTGTCTCCAACAAACTGGGCAAATGTCGTTACTGTTTGGTAATGAGTTAATAAGTATGTGTAATGGCTCCACACTGTTACAGACGACAAACCGATTGCGAAGTTTGCAGATTTGTTCAAATGAGTTTTGGAGACCTCTTCACACGTCATGCGTGGTTGTACGTCTTTAACGATGCCGAGCCGTGACATACGGGCTCGGCTTATTGTTATTCCGAAACAGGGTGAAAGACAGGGGCCGCTGGAAATCTGTGACATTGGGCGAGTATGCGGTCATCTGCAACGATAGCCGAAGGCGTAACTAATTCGCGCCAAATTTCTGTTCTGTCACTTGAGCATGCTTCAGATAGGTTCATTTAACGCGTTACCACCTAAATCCACATTTTTGCGCTTTGCAGCAGACGACTTTTAAAAAGCATTTTGGCAAAAGGAGGAATTGCTTGTCACAAGCAATTCCTCCTTTTGACACAATGCTTTTTCAATCTATTTATACATTACAACAGCAGAACTGAAAGGTTTGTCACATGTTTGCTAAAATCCTCTTAACTCGTCTGCTTCAAGTATATAAATGTTGTCAGCAGGTGCGAACCATTTCAATTCTTCACCAATACTGTTCAACCTTCCAGTGAAGCTTACTTCAAATTACCAATGGAGTCGTTGCTGTATGGTAACTTTTCTTAGATTTTCTTATTATAATTTTGGAAAGGAACAGATGTGTCGCTTGGAAAAGAATAAGACAAAGAAATCTGTTTAATAATATTACAATCATGTTTTCACACGGTACCATTTGTAGCAAAAACACGGGACCTTCGTTAAAACGACAAAATGTTTACAATCCTTATTCAAAAGTTGCCGGTATCTAAATGTGTGACGCAAGTCTAAGCCATTATTTTGTAGACTAGGTATACGTGTTTAAAGTTTATAATAATGTAAACGATAACAATATAATTAATCCACGATGATTAAAACATCGTTTGACTGTAGCAAGTTGTGATCATTGAAAGGACGATTAATTGAAAATTGCAAGAAACAATACCTTAGTGGTTTTGTGTTAAGATAATAACTAAGCACATGCTTCTTTACAGTAAATAAACCGCCTATAGGCGTTGGTTCAGACTTTATCAATGTTAACTTATCGTATTGCCAACATTTAAAGCAGATTTGCACGGGTGTCTTGTTAGTGTCTTTCCGTCGAATAGAAGCGCACCTCAAAACATAAAAGTGAAGGCGCAATGTATGAATACTGGCATATTATTGAGAAGGCAAAGAAATAATTGTATCCTCCTCCGAATCAGACTTTTTATATCGCCAAAGGTACAAAATCACCATGCATACAATTCGAAGTTTCTTGTAAATACGCTTAAATGTATCTATTTGATGGAATAAAAAAAAGGAACAAAAACAACTTAATATTAGCAGAGACATAGAGAGGTTATCTATGTCTCTGATATTAGTATTCGAAATGGAGAGGTCTTTTTAACATTGATTAGGGTCCTCGTGATTTTTTTATCTTCACGTCATCTTATGCAATTATTAACAAAGCGAGAAATACGGACTACTTTCTTGCCTAGTTCCCACGAACATGTTAGTCCGCACAGTGAGGTGGATGTATAATGAGTAATTTGGGTTTTGCTTAAGTTTAAACTGGAAAGCCTCAACATGTGATATGTAAATTCAATGGTCTTAGGATGAATCGCACCCTTAGCACAGAAAATAACCTCTAAATATTCCCATGAAACACACCTTCCATGTTTTTCTTTTATCATAAAGAAAGATTTTTTAAATCTAAAAAATGTCATTCGCCGTCAGTTCTTGCTATCCAAAGTACTCCTTGCTTTTCGTCTCGACAAAGGTGTGCTGGAGGACTAGACCACGTGATAGAAAAACATGCGGGAAAACGCAGTCCAAATGATCCAGACGTAGATATGTAACACACAGTTACAGCTTGGATCATCCAAGTTAGGGGAAAAGATGAACTATACTTATGCTTAACCCTTTCCCAAACAATAACGACATTTGACGACTTTGTTGCAAACGACTTTATAAAACATTGTGAGAAGAGAGAGGAGAAATTGCTCGTGACGAGCAATTTCGCCTTTTCCCACAATGTTTTCTGCCCTATCAAAAGATTTTTTCCGATTTCATCGCATTTTGAAATGTCGTCTGGAAACTCTTTTAATTTGGGACAGTCGAAAATGTGTTGTTTGGGAAAGGGTTAAATATGCGAATCACATTTCTCGTTCCTACTTTTTTGTTTGTTTACATCGTGTGATGATATTGTGTTTGATGCTGTGTCAAAGAGTTGTTGATATTTTCACACGATATCAACTTTTCCATAAGGATATCAAAAAGTTAGATAAAAGTTAGGTAAAAGTTAGGTAATAGTTAGGTAAAAGAAATGCAACATTTTGGAACTGGTGTGCTTAGTTTTAGTGTGGCCAATTCTTCTTTTTGTTTTTGTTTGTTAAAAACCAAATTACTCAGTTGAACACTTGCATAAGCTTAGTCCCCCATCTTGTATTTGTATGTCAAATTAACGTTTTGAAATGTTTGGCTGCTCTATTTGTAAAGTGCTGTGTTTGTTGTTTCGATTGTTGTTTGTTTTACATATCTTAGTCGAGAAACTTACATTTTTTTTGTAGAAATAGATAACACATCGTCGTGGATTCATCTATGTTAAAGTACAAATGCTAAAATAAACATCAATAAACTTAAATGGCTCTGTTTTAGCTTAAAATGTGAACCCTACCCCAATCCTTTCATGTTCTTAACATCTCAAGCCAATGACCAGACCAAAGTGATTCATACGAACAAAAAACCTACAACGATTAATATGGTTCATTAACATTGAATTATGTAGGTATCCATAACTAAGGTAATTATATATCTTTGAAATTCTCTACATTCTTGACACATATTTTTCACAAGGATTGTAGAAATTTCCATTTACTCCGCTCTAAAATTATTCTGACATTCTATACTTTTTACAAAAGGGGCTTAACACCGTGTGAACAATTTTCCAGTTACAGTACGGAAATTCTTTCCATCGCTATTACTAAGGTGTGGTTCTAAAGTATCTTGCAAAAGGCCATTCTGAAACCGTTTATATGCGGTTTAACGCCGCGTCAAAAATATTCTGTTCTATGACAGCATTCCTGGATTTCATCTTTACCTGCTAAGTGGTTAAGAAGATGGACTCAGGGGTCCCGGGTTCGAGCCCCATTGAGACCTCTGGTTTGTGGGAGTGGTCTTTGGAAAGACATTTTAGAGCGCTATCCTAGTACTGGTGCATCCAGGAAAGCCGTTCCAGAACTGAAAAATGTTGATATGGCGCAGACGAAGAGATATGGGACATGTGCCAGTAGATTACTATAACTATAACTATAAACAGGGTCTGTGGTGACTTCTATCAACCTATTTCTATTCATGAAAATGTTCATTAAACGTTTCACACTTTACTACAGTGAATCCAAATCCCGGTGAGGGATATGGACGTTTCATGAGAGATAGTCTCCAGACTGACTAACGGAATGCAGGTGGTTCTACTCGGCTTGATCACCCCTTATGGGCAGATAAGTATGGGCTCTTCCTCCATCATTAAGAGTCTGGCATCGCAACATAACTGAAATATTGTTGACGCGATGTAAAACCCTTATAGTTGTAATAAATGATGAGCTCTACAGGGAAATAGGTGACGCCGATATTTCGCTATCAGTGACCAAAACGTAGATAAATCGGGGCGTTTCTTATTATATATATAACTGTCGCGCTTGTCAAACGTAACGAGCAATGATAGTAAACCGCGTACAGAGGAAACAAGTCGGCCGGAAAAGAAAAAAAAAAGAATATAATACATGTATTTTACAAGTAGTTATAGTTGGATACACGTACATGTAGTTAGCTTCTGACACAGGTCCCATATGGGTCCTCTTCGTCAGTGCCGTACCTACATTGTTCACTTTTGTAACGGCTTTCCTGGATGCACCAGTACTAGGCTAGGGCTCTGACGTGAGATGTTAAAGGCCACTCTCACGAAACCAGTGGTCTCGGTGGGGCTCGAACCCGGGACCCCCGTGTTCTGAGTCCACCACCTTAATCACTGAGCCACCATATAACAAAGTAATCCAGTGAAACAGGACAGAAAAGACATGCAACGCCACCAATGCAAAACACTACTTCTAGTAATCTATCGTTTGTATGTACTGAAACCTGACTGGGAAAAATTGGAATTGACTACCAATAGCTCAATTCTTAATTAAAGGTGTCAGTCATTACAAGGGGCTCGAAACATTACAGACACAAAGTGTCTCAGATGTCATTCTGACAAGACTGACATTGTTCTCTGCTTTACCAAAAATGTTTTATACAGACCAGCATTTGTATGCTTAGAATGATGGGTAATTTTCGGAAAAAAAATTTGTGTGACCGGCTATCTTTAAGCTTAAATATCTGCTGCTCAAGTTTGATTAGGAGAGATAATCGGATCGTTCTCGGTATGCATCGGTCTGAGCCGAAGTTATTCGTAATAAACCGATTTGTTCCGGCCCCGACCGGTGTACGCCGAGAACGACCGAAGTAAGAAAATGTGTCAAAATGGCGGGTTAAGGGTGTTTTACCTTTAAGAAATTAGTTTTCGACTTCCAAATTTCCTTAAATCTGTGAACAGGTACTTACAGTATCCGTTTTTGGTTAATGATGCGTGTAATAAATAAACCGGGTGTCAATTAACCCATTACCAAGCAATAACGACATTTTACCAATTTGTTGCAGATGACTCTGAAAAACATTGTGGGAAAATGAGAAATTGCTCGTGGGGAGCAATTTCTCCTTTTCCCACAATAATTTTTGCCCTATCTGAAAAGTATTTTCCAATTTCATCAAATATTGAAATGTCGTCTGCAAACTCTTTCAATTTGGTATAATAAAAAGTTGGCGTTTGGTAAAGGGTTAATTGACACAGTTTGCGCAGTAATATGTCCAGTCATGGCCGATCCATCACCAAAGGGTATTCACCCTAACGGCAAAAACAGGTTTCAATACTTCCATACATACATTGAACTACTCAACCTGGACGCTTTGGAAATGTATTATATGCCGAGGACGATTTCCCCAAAAATTGTAACCCTAAACTTATATCCGAGGTGTCTTTCTCAGCTCACGGAAATACCCGAGTAGGTCCGATTGTCAGGTTGTATTACGGGGTAATTATGAACATGCACTTTCAGGGGCGTAGCTTGACTGAGAGTAGTGTGTAAGAACGTCATTCTAGGGGGTTTCGGGGGCATCGCAGTATGCTGCAGGGCCTTATTAGTTTAGCTGCGTGTCCGACTTAGAGTTTTAGGGCCGTGAGTTTGAAACCCAGCTCAGTCAATAATCTGTTTGACGTTTTAATAAAATCAATGTTTCTCACCACCGGTCCATTATATTCATTTGAATAAGCAATCAGGGTGTTAGAAAGATTGTCTTTGCAGAATTTCTGAGGAAATAATAGGAACAATGAAAACTGTCCTGAACGAAAATAATATGACCGAAATAAGGGGGGGGGAATAAAACTCCCATTATTAATAATTCTTTTTTAAAAAAAGGCAAAATAAGACCAATCAAAAGTGAGAGCAAGTTTATCATCTAAAATTGTTTGATCAAATAAACATAACATAGATCATTACCATACAATATCTAACAATCCCAAACACTAAAAAAGAACAATTTATACCAAGTAAAAAATGTCTCCCACCTTCAGTGTGGAAAATCCCACCTTCTTTCATGCTAAGGGCTTCACTCTTTCATAGTTGAAGCAATCTTGCTGGATATAAAACTTGAACTAGATACTGTTAAAAAAATTGATTGAGAAATTTTGAGAATAAGATATCATTGTTGAGTTTGATTGATATTATTGTTGAGTTTGATTGATATCATTGTTGAGTTTGATTGATATCATTGTTATGTTCTAGTGATATCATTGTTATGCTCAACTGATATCATTGTTATGTTCCATTGATATCATTGTTATGTTCGAGTGATATCCTTGTTATTGTCAATTGATATCCTTGTTATGCTCAACTGATATCACTGTTATGTTCCATCGATATCATTGTTATGTTCAATTGATATCCTTGTTATTGTCAATTGATATCCTTGTTATGCTCAACTGATATCATTGTTATGCTCAACTGATATCATTGTTATGCTCAACTGATATCCTTGTTATGCTCAACTGATATCATTGTTATGCTCAACTGATATCATTGTTATGTTCAATTGATATCCTTGTTATGCTCAACTGATATCATTGTTATGCTCAACTGATATCCTTGTTATGCTCAACTGATATCCTTGTTATGCTCAACTGATATCCTTGTTATGCTCAACTGATATCCTTGTTATGCTCAACTGATATCCTTGTTATGTTCCATTTATATCATTGTTATGTTCAACTGATATCATTATATGTAACATTTTGATGAAAAAAGCCTTTTTCTTTATAAGTTCCAGTGAGTTTTATATATTCAGGGTTTTCTTTGAAACCCAAGTAGTATATGAACCCTAATTCCTGGATAAGACCCCCAAAGACAATTATTTTCCATCCACAGTTCCATGTGTAAGGGGTCAAAAGTCCCCAGAATTAGCTTAAATCAAGGGGTCAAGAGAAAACCCTGTATGTTATATTTCTACGATGTCTCTATTCGGTGTTGGAAAAAAATATATCATTAAAAAAAATGCCTTTATGTCTCAAGAAAAGTGGCTCGCTCCAATGTCTCAAAAAGATCTTTTTTAACCCTTTACCAAACGTCAACATTTTGATTGTCCCAAATTGAAATAGTTTGATAACAACATTTCAAAATGTACTGAAATTGGAAAATGATCATCTGATAGGGCAGAAAACATTGTTGGAAAAGGAAATGTTCCCACAATGTTTTCCAGAGACTTCTGCAACAAAGTGGTTAAATGTTGTTATTGTTTGGTAAAGGGTTAAATGGCAAAAGAAGACGATCGACCTTTATACAACCAAGTGGCTGCCCTGACCATATGTTACATAGTGTTACATTCTTTGGGTAAAAAAGGCAATAAACAGCCTCTCTACACATTGTACTCAACTGATCTGCTAAAACAAAATGTTAATCAAACCAAAAAATATCATTTTACAACAAACCCTATAAAATTACATATCTGCCCTAGTGATGCTAAAATTATAAATATCTCACTTTAACAAAAACAAAATCCACAGTTATATAGCCAGCCATAACCCTAATAATAAAATGTAAGTTATATCTACCCATTAGAATAACAATATATACATATTATATGTTTACTCTTTGAGCAGGGTTTAAACAGTATACACTACTATAAATATACATCAATAACAAATGATTATAACAATAATTTATAACTGAAAAACAGATCAAACACTAAACACAAAGAAAACATAATGCAATAAATAACAAGTCGGAGGTTCAACGCAAGACTATAGCAAGTGCTTCATAAACATGGAGCACTTACTATAGTATTGCACTGAACCCACAAAGTACTGTACACTTTAAATTCAAAAGGAAAATGTTGTTATTAAAGATGCTTGTTAACAGATGTAAGGAAATTTGAAAAGTAAAAATCAATTTCTTATACTACTGCACAAAAGCTGTGCGACTTTATGATACACACTAAATAATGCTCATTGGAAGCAAAACTAGATCAACTTTATTTCTTTAGAAGTGTGTAAACAGTAAAACATGTATTTTAATCCAAAGGCCTGACTTTGCTTTTGAAATCTACAACAAATTATCTGTACAAACTTATATAAATTGACACATACTGAATTAACTACGCTTTCAAAAGCTACTTTTTATACAAAACTGTATTGTTTCGACAAAATTTCATTTGACTTTCAAATTTTCTCTTCAGTGAACAAGCACCTTTAAAAGAAAAAACAAAAACTCATTATGAGCTACATAAGATACATGTATGTAAAAAAAGTTATGAGGTGTTTACAGTTAACACTAACACCGAACACAATAGGGGTTCATTCACATTACTACCGTTATGCTATATAGGAATTATACAGTGACCTATTCCACTGTATAGGAATGTGTGTCCTGTGCTAATAAACCTCATAGTGCTGGAACCAACTTCATGCTTAATATCCAAGTAAATTGGCCACTGGCCTATGATCTAACCTGTTTGCTACTCTTTGAATCTTTCCTCAACAAAATCAAGCAGATATTTAAAGTTTTGGAAAGCAAATGACACAAATTTTTTTTTTTTTTTTAAATTATCCAACATTCATATGGTTAATTCCTTACTCCATAATACTCTACTTAAACACATTTGCTGGTAAAGTTTAAGCTTCAACTAAATTATTTTACATCAATTGTGAAAGAAGCTTAAAGCTTATTAAATTCACTTTAGATGACTGCTTCCTGGATACTTTTCCAGTACTTAAGCCCATATGTAAGTTAGTCCCGGCAATCTCACCTCGCCGCTAACTGGGATTGAACCTGGGACCCTTGGTACCAAAAGCAGACGCTCTGGACCACCATTGCTCAAAAAGTTTCAGAAACCGTTTTAACATATTTTGAATTGCTCAAAGTGAGCAATTCCTCTTTTAGACACAATGGGTTATACCAAATATCAAGTAAGAAAAAATCATTTCTTCATGCTTTTCATGTCAGCTGATGCATTAAAGTTGTCCACGTCACAAATCCTCATATCAAGGGATCAACCCAAGACTGTAGTAATTGCTTCACAAAGATGAAGCACTTACTATAGTATTGCATTGAACCCTTGATATGCTTATCTTAACACATTTACAGCTGAAGATTTGTGAATCCATTGTGATCAAAGTTGAATTTTCTCCATATAAATCAAGTTCTCTTTTTGTTACAAAAGTTCCTCTCAAATACCACTATGTTCGAAAACATCAAGACAAAAATAAACTTGCCCACAATGAGCTATATCTATTTTTGTCACCAAAATTTCTTCAAAATATAAAAAAAAAAACCTAAATATATCTATCCTTTATAATTGTTGGTTGCTATCCTCAAAACTTTGAAACAGACAAAAATCTTCAATATGAAGGTAAAGATTAACTGATCAATCAATAGATAACGCGCCTCGTCAGCCATGAAAATGTGTTACATAAATGTGCATGCACATGTACATGGAAAAGTCATATACCACGCTTCATTTAACTCACACAACTAGGATTTTAACCCTTACAATGCTTCAACTGACATCATGCTTATGCAAACAGGTTAGATCCAGACCAGCCGCCAAGTAAATTGGCAGCTGGCCTGTGATCTAACCTGTTTGCCTCTCTGAAAACCTTTCCCCATCAAAACTAAGCAGAAAATTAAGCTTTTGGACAGCAATGGACACAAAAGTCAACCTTAAGAAAATTACCCAGCATTCTAAGGGTTAAAGCGGGTCTACATTTACTGCAACATCACATATTAATCTGAGGGTTCAGTACAAACTTATAAAATAAATGCTTCACAAATGTGAAGGATTTGACATACTCTCGTGTTGAACCCACTGTTCAGTATAAAAAGATGGAGCTCTCATTTTGTTTGAGATAGAAACCATCACAATATGAAGATAAATTGCTTGTTGCAAATAAGTTTTACTTTTGTCACAGTAGATGTGAAGGATTTGATTTACTCATATGTTGAACCCTCTATTTTTAAATATAAAAGATAGAGTTCTGGCTTCATTTGAGATATAAAAAGTTATGGTCAAAAGAAAAATTGCTTGAAGAAAAATACATTTTTGTTTGTCATAAGAGTTTTGTTCATTCTTCTTAACTGAATTTACAGAGTTAAGGATTTCCATTAAGGGGAATGTCTCCAGTAAAGTCAATCAATTTAAAAGTTTGTAAATAATTTCACAAGTCATCAGTGGAATCTCAATTATTCATATCAGCAAAAAATAGAAAAAGGAATGCCTAAAAATCATTGGATCTGCATTAAGTATACTAGTCATTTGATCACATGCAAGTCATTTTTCTTCTTCTGAATTTGGGTTAGATGTCATTTTCAACCATCAATTGATTATATACAGTTACATGTAGTTTACAAGTATAGCATACATGTTAAGGGTTTTGCCTAAAGATTTTCAAAATAAAATATCCCTCTATTTGATTTCATTGTGTTTGAACATTGTAATCCTAAAGTTTACCCTGTAATATACAATACATCACATTCAGATTTTATCTCCAGATGACTTTAGAAACTGCTCTAACAAAAGGACAAAATGCTCTGTGTGAGAAATAAATCCTTCTGTCAGAAGAGTTTCTACTAAAACATTGTAAAGAAAATGTATATATTTTTCTTTTGCTAGTTCCATGATCTGCTGTAGCTTTCAAATGGGACCATTCACCATTTCTGCATGGGCTTATCAGTTAACACTTATTATGTTGGGTAATTTTCTAAAAATAGTTTTGAGTTATCTGCTCTCAAAAACCTTAATTATTTGCTGAATGTTGTTGAGAGAAGATACTCAAAGTAGCAAACAGGTTAGATCACAGGCCATCTGCCAATTTACTTGGCGGCTGATGTGAGATCTAACCTGTTTGCATAAGCATAAAGTCGGTTCCAGCACTGTAAGGGTTAAGCTTTTGTTAAAAGAGTATATCAAAGGTAACAAACTGACCTCTGTATATTAAGTTATTTATATTGGTTTTAACATCACATCAACATTATTTCAATTATTTTGCAATGCTCAACTCTTAATGAAGGAGGAAGACCCCCTACTCAGCTGTCCTTAAGGGCTGAGCAAGCCAGATAGAACCATCGGTATTCTGAAAGTTAGCCGAGAGACTGCATCTCATGTCTTCACCGGGATTTGAAGTCGCACAAACAGGGGCCATGACTTGTGATTTCAAGTTCTGTACCATAACCTCAAGGCCACAGAGGCCTTATACTCATTGTTCTCAATAAGAATTGGTTGAACAGACTAAAATCAACTCTGAACAGGCCACCTGGAGGGAGGGGGGTGCCCGAAGGAAATCTTAACATCTCTGAGAATTTGAACTGGCCAAAACATAATTTGATTTAATTTGATGTGGTCATTTCGGTCTGCAGCCTGTTCTTATTGAGAACACTACATACTAGAAACAACCCCCTCCTAAGGACCTCAATAACCGCCCCCATGGGATACATCAACCCCCGTAGTGCTGGCAAGGGTGGGGCCGACATGCCCAACACTATTCACAGAGCTATTAGGCACAAGAGAACCCATGGTAAAGTCAAGTCCATTCTTGAACATATTAGGTTCCTGTTGAATGAGTTTATCCATTCCCCTGTTTACACTGGAGTGGGGAAACTGGAAGCTTGAGCAAAGATTGGAGTTAACACCGTGTGAGTTTAACATCATCCTATCTTGAGCGAAGGGGTTGTGAGCTAGACCAACTCTACTGTTCAGTCTATTTAAGCTGTTTGTTGCTTTACTAGTGAAACATTTCGAATTGTTTACATGCCCTGAGCTATTGTGGTCAAGACCGTCACTGAGAAAAAACGTACCGTCACTCAATGTAGATTGAAATCTTTGCACGCCTGGTATGTAATCTTGAATTTGATTGTGAATGTTGACTGAATTATGGGCTTGTAAAGCTTCTGCAACGGTCTGTGATGATGAGCATATAGATGAAGCAAAATCCTTCGACAGATTGAAATCATGGCAGTGTGCTACCGGCAATGCTTGCTTAGAACTGTGTGAATCAGAATTCATGTTGAGGACACTACCGGCTGAAAATGATGTGTTGTGATGTTCTGGAGTGGCAGTAAATGACCGAGACACTATACCATGCTTTTTCTGCCTCATATCAAGGGGATTGTTGAAGATAGAAGAACTGGGGATATCCGAGCCACACACTTGCCTATCTTGCTCCATCGTTACCTTATTGTGAGACACAAGCATTTTCATCGCCCTATACGGATGGTATCGCTCCCAGCCAATGTCGTTGTTATAAGCACTAGTTTCAGACGATGACAAAGATCTAGTTCTAGTTGGATTATTAGGCACTGACGGTAATGTTGAAGTCCACACGGCTTCACTAATCCCTTGTGAAAATGACAATGACCTATCAAACACAGCTGGCCTAGATGGCAGTGACGAAGTGTTGAGTCCACTGTTTAAATCACTCTGATGAACACTAATATTGAGCCTTGCATGGGTAGACGAATCATTGTCATCAAACCACTGTGAGGCGGTTCTAATTCCAGATGAATTAGCTACTGAGGTGAATTCATTATGACTCGTATCACTTGTTCCTATGGCACTAAACTGTTGACCTGGCAGAACATCTAGCAAACGATCCACCACCCGGGTATTGTTATTTGTTGAAGTTGACATTTGTTTACCAACTGCACTATGATGTTTTACCTGAGAAGGAAATCTCTGTTCTATTGAGTATTCTTGATTTGCCCTACTACTATTGCCTATCTCTACATCATCATCATCATCACTGGCACTATTCTTCACATCCATCTCAGTTTCGGGTTTATTATGCATTTGTCTTTGATATACAGCCATACTCTCTTGTTGATCAATCCTTTGGTATTTTTCTGCAGGTGAGCAATTTTTACTTCTCCCTTCCTGCTGTGGATGCACAGACGAGGTGTGGCAAGAAGATTGACTAAAACTGGCTTTCTGTGGAGGTGTTGATGGATCACCATTATTTTCTTCACTTCTAGCCCTGTTACAATCTTTACTTAAGTCTCTAATTCCCGATGGTTGATCACTGTGAGTTGTACAGTTTGGGTGCCGATGGCCGTCAAGTTTCATCTTAGTGTTGCGTAAACACAACCAGTGAAGAGGAATGTTCTGTTTCCCTGATAAATCATACTCTTCCATGTTAATGTCATCTGAAATCTTGTGCATCTCCACCATCTTCTTAAAGTCGTGTATACGTGCAGGTTTATTGTACAGCGGGTTTTCAAACAGCGACTTGTCGAAGTGGTCCTCGTTTTGTAAAGACAGCATGTGCTTGATTAGGGAGAACTTCCCAGACATGGCGTTTGATGGTAGCTTCAGCTTTGTCTCAGGTCCCTGTAAAAAAATTGGAATGGAAAGAAGTTACAGGGGTGACAAAAACAATTGTACTTACTACCAAGCTTGTCCTAAAACTTAACCCTTTACCAAACACAAATCATTGACTGTCCAAAATTGAAAGAGTTTACACACATTGACAACATTTCAAAATCTGATGGAATTGAAAAATATTTTTCTGATAGGGCAGAAATCATTGTAGCAAAAGGAGAAATTGCTCGTTCAGGGCAATTTTTTTCTCACCATGTTTTCCTGAGTTGTCTCCAACAAACTGATCAAATGTCTTTATTGTTTGGTAATGAGTTAAACACAGTTTTCAACTGTTATTCAGTCATATTGTAATGGTCATTACATATAGATATGAAAAGGTAAATCTTCCACAATATAGCACAAAATTTGAAAGAATTCTCAACAGTGATTTGGTTATATCAAAATGGTTAGTCCATTTTTCTATGCAACGGGCAAATCCACATCAGTATAGAAGATAAAGTTGTAGAGTTTTATCAGTATAGAAGATAAAGTTGTAGTGTTTTATCAGTATAGAAGATAAAGTTGTAGAGTTTTATCAGTATAGAAGATAAAGTTGTAGAGTTTTATCAGTATAGAAGATAAAGTTGTAGTGTTTTATCAGTATAGAAGATAAAGTTGTAGAGTTTTATCAGTATAAAAGATAAAGTTGTAGTGTTTTATCAGTATAGAAGATAAAGTTGTAGAGTTTTATCAGTATAGAAGATAATGTTGTAGAGTTTTATCAGTATAGAAGATAAAGTTGTAGAGTTTTATCAGTATAGAAGATAAAGTTGTAGAGTTTTATCAGTATAGAAGATAAAGTTGTAGAGTTTTATCAGTATAGAAGATAATGTTGTAGAGTTTTATCAGTATAGAAGATAATGTTGTAGAGTTTTATCAGTATAGAAGATAAAGTTGTAGAGTTTTATCAGTATAGAAGATAAAGTTGTAGAGTTTTATCAAAATAGAAGATAAAGTTGTAGAGTTTTATCAGTATAGAAGATAAAGTTGTAGGGTTTACCAGTATAGAAGATAAAGTAGTAGTGTTTTATCAGTATAGAAGATAAAGTTGTAGAGTTTTATCAGTATAGAAGATAAAGTTGTAGAGTTTTATCAGTATAGAAGATAAAGTTGTAGTGTTTTATCAGTATAGAAGATAAAGTTGTAGAGTTTTATCAGTATAGAAGATAAAGTTGTAGAGTTTTATCAGTATAGAAGATAAAGTTGTAGAGTTTTATCAGTATAGAAGATAATGTTGTAGAGTTTTATCAGTATAGAAGATAAAGTTGTAGAGTTTTATCAGTATAGAAGATAAAGTTGTAGAGTTTTATCAGTATAGAAGATAAAGTTGTAGAGTTTTATCAGTATAGAAGATAATGCTGTAGAGTTTTATCAGTATAGAAGATAATGTTGTAGAGTTTTATCAGTATAGAAGATAAAGTTGTAGAGTTTTATCAGTATAGAAGATAAAGTTGTAGTGTTTTATCAGTATAGAAGATAAAGTTGTAGAGTTTTATCAGTATAGAAGATAAAGTTGTAGAGTTTTATCAGTATAGAAGATAAAGTTGTAGAGTTTTATCAGTATAGAAGATAAAGTTGTAGCGTTTTATCAGTATAGAAGATAAAGTTGTAGAGTTTTATCAGTATAGAAGATAATGTTGTAGAGTTTTATCAGTATAGAAGATAAAGTTGTAGAGTTTTATCAGTATAGAAGATAAAGTTGTAGAGTTTTATCAGTATAGAAGATAAAGTTGTAGAGTTTTATCAGTATAGAAGATAATGTTGTAGAGTTTTATCAGTATAGAAGATAAAGTTGTAGATTTTTATCAGTATAGAAGATAAAGTTGTAGAGTTTTCATGAGTAAGAAGGGTTATCATTAAGAGCTGGCTGCCGTCGGCTTAAATAACAAAACATATGATAGGTGGTCATAAGTAACACCTAATTATTGTTGGGTGGTTGCTTCATTGGCCTCCTCAAATCAAAAGTTGACCTCTTACTCGAAAGATTAGTGACAACCCTGTGTAATTAAGCTTTATTGCAATGGTCAGTACATATGTGTATACATCTGGTAAATCTTTTTTCAAGTAATTCAGTTATATCACAATGGTCAGTACATATGTGTATACATCTGGTAAATCTTTTTTCAAGTAATTCAGTTATATCACAATGGTCAGTACACATGTGTATACATCTGGTAAATCTTTTTTCAAGTAATTCAGTTATATTACAATGGTTTAGTACATTTTTCTATTCATCTGGTAAACCCAAATCAGTAAAGAAAATAATGTTGAAAAAGCTTTCAATAATCATTCAGATAGATTGTAATGATCAGTAAATATTTCTATACATCAAGTGCAAATCTTCACCTATTTAGAAAATAATGCAAAGAGTTCTCAACAGCTTTTCAGTTATATTGCAATGATCAGTCCATATGTCCATGCATCTGGCAAATCCCACTCAGTATAATGCAAAATGCGAAAGAGGATTCAAGAGTAATTATCTTATATCGCAATTGTAAGTATATTGTAACGAGTCGAGCAAATGAACCTCTCAAAGACACAAACACATCCGATCAGTGAACAACACTGTCGTACACTGAGCAGTTGTGTTGTCTTTATATATATTCTCTCAAGCAATGCATTAGGTTCCTAATTTCAATATACGTTCAATGAACATTACATAACTCCCACTTCCTAGAAGACTTGTCCCGAGTTTTGGCCCTTGGGAAACACGTGGGGAAGGCAACTCCGATAGAAGGAGAAGTCTTAATCCCACCCCTGCCACCAATGTAACGAACCGAGCAAATGACCCTCTCAAAGACACAAACACATCCGATCAGTGAAAAACACTGTCGTTCACTGAGCAGTTGTGTTGTATATATATATACCTGCATGTTCTCTCAAACGATGCATTAGGTTTCTAATTTGCATATACGTTCAATAAACGCTACATAACTCCCACTTCCGAGAAGACTCGTCCCGAGTCTTGGCCCTTGGGAAACACGTGGGGAAGGCAACTCTGATAGAAGGATAAGTCTTAATCCCACCGCTGCCACCAATGTAACAAACCGTGCAAAATTAATGACCCTCTCAAAGACACAAACACATTCGATCAGTGAAAAACACTGTCGTTCACTGAGCAGTTGTATTGTCTATATATATACCAGCATGTTCTCTCAAACGATGCATTAGGTTCCTCATTTGCATAAACGTCAACGGTTGTTACAATATTTTTCTTTACTTTGTATCTATTAAATCCTCACTACTAAATAACATACTGTAAACGTTTTTTCAACAGTTATATGACATCTTAAGAGTCCTTTTTCCACAATGTTTTCCAGAGTCGTCTGCAACAAGCTGGTCAAATGTTGTTATTGTTTGGTAAAGGGTTAACAAGGTATCTCATGTCTCCTGAAGGAAGTATTAAGACATGAATGCATAGTATTGAGAAGTAATAAACTGTGCAAACCCATCATAAGTGTCCATGTTTTATGATGTTATCAGCAAGTTCATATGGAACCATTTTCTCAATTACTCATAGTATGGTTGCCCCAATTCAATGCTAAATCAAAATTGATCTGTGTGCTCCCAAGTATCTATCAGAATTAACTTCATAGGCTAAAGATTCCTTTTTACCCACGCCACACCCAAAAACACCATAAAATAAACAACAAACTGGATTACCTGTTTTGTGGTCTCCGTTAAACTCAAGTTTAAGGCCGGGCTGTGGTCCCTGGTTGGTGACTTAGTTTTATGAGCAGTATCATCAACGCACATCTTGGAGCATCTATTTTGTATGATGAACG
Organism: Cerastoderma edule; assembly: GCA_947846245.1. Classification (NCBI taxonomy): domain Eukaryota; kingdom Metazoa; phylum Mollusca; class Bivalvia; order Cardiida; family Cardiidae; genus Cerastoderma; species Cerastoderma edule. The sequence continues at coordinate 7,259,463 of OX401421.1, read as the reverse complement.
GGTTTTTCATTGACCTGGGGTTTGTTGGTGATAGAAGAGCTGCTGAATGGGAGCATGGCATTATACTTTCTGCTTCATCCTTCTCTCTCACTTGGGCAGCTTGTGTCTTAGTCGTACCACTTTCTTTCTCCGCAGTTGACATGAAGAATGGGAGAGACGATGGCCTAAAGAAATGTTTCTTCCTTTGATTTGTTTTAAGGTCATTTGTGCTTCGGTGGTCAAATCCATCATTCTCTTCACTTATGTTCGGAGAATCTTGTGTCCAATTTTTAGAAGAAATATTCATACTTGAATGTGAAACTCCTGTAGAATCATTTGAAGAAACAGTTCTTTGAATTTGGATTTTTAAAGTGTTTGAATGGGATTCATTCATTTTGTTTATTCTTTGTAAGGGATCATCTTCCTCAGGAATGACAGAGTATTCACATCTTTTCTCTTTACACAATTGGTATTTTTTCATGTCTATACCTTTGGGTATATGAGGTTTATCAACATGTTTTTCATGTTCATACATAGCCTTTTCATTGATCGTTTCTACAGCATCCATACTCTCATCATTTTCAGAAACATTTTCATACGTCTCAATTTGGAGATCATTGGTTGAACTTCTTGATTGTGATGAACTGTAACTGTTTGAATCAATAGAAGCTATGTTATCAAAATAGTTCATATCATGAGGAGACGCTTCCTTTTCAAGACCTGTATAGTTCTGATCTTCTTTCAGTTCATCAACCTCCATCATCATGCCATCTCTAGTTGTGACATTGTTTTTAAATGTGTTTCTTTCAGATGAATAGTTGCATTTCATGAGATCCACTCTTATAGCATCTGGTGATGTATTACGAATACTCCCAACTTCCATCAATGAATCATTTATGTTCTGACCATGCTTTTTATCGTTTTGTTCATCAGTTTTACTGTGTGAATGCTGGCTTACACCTTGTTGTGATGTAGATTTGGAAATAACTCTCTCCTCTTTCGAGGTAAGACTATTGAATAAAGTGTCATCTGTGCTATTGGAACTATCAACCATTATATTGTTCTCTTCTATTTTAGGACTCTTATTGGCAAATGTTTTCATTGGATTATTTGTATGGAGATCGTGGTCCAACCCATCTGCAAGATGTTCATTTTCAACAGTCCCATTAAACACTTCAACAACTGTCGATGTATTTAAAGCGTTCTTCCTTGCCTTCCCTTTTCTGGGCGAATGTATTTGAGGTCTATCCCCTATTGTCACATTTGTGTCATCATGTTTGCCCTGTCCTTCACATTCAAACAACTCTTCATGCTTTTGAATAACATTCACAATTTCATCAAACTTGCTGCCAAACGTCTTATGTCCTTTTAACATGGAATGGTTTGCCTGTTCATCATAATTAGAACTTAAATTGGACGAGCTGAAACTCACATCTGTCATATCTACGGATGTATCAATCTTGTCTTTCTGAGTTGCAGTATCACTTTCCTCACTAAATGTCCTGTTTCTTTGAAGATGCACAACTGAATGCTTCACGAGACCTTGCTTCCATTTAAACCCTTTCCCGCAATCCTCACAAATATGCTCTTTTTGAGAGGTATGAGTGAGCATATGCTTTTTCAAGTTCACAGGCTGACTGAACACATGTTGACAGACAGTACACGGATATCCCCCATCAGTGTGTATAAACTTTATATGTCGATAAAGGCTCTCTTTGATTTTAAACTTCTGGTCACACTGATTGCAAGGAAATGGGAATTCCTGCTGATGAAAGATACTATAGTGTCTGTTTAAACTGTCTCTTGAGCTGAGAGTTTGCCCGCACTGTATACAGACCTGTCGCTTCAAATCTTTATGGACATTCTCATAGTGTAACTTGAGTAACTTGGCACTTTCGAAATCCAATTCGCAACATTTACAACGGCACATCATGATAGGTTTGATATCTTCAGGGCTATCTGGGGTACATATTGGCGGAGCCTTAAACTTTTCCTGAACTTCCTCGGCTTCGAGTTGGCCATCAGCCGGCTCGAGTCCGTCTGACGGCACGGCAAGGCACCCAAACATAACCTGGTGTTTCTTGAGAAGAATGTCACTTTTGAAATGCTTGTGACAAGACACGCAGGCATGTTGGTATTTCCCATCTTTTCTCAAGCGTCGATAATGTTTTCCGCGGTCATCACTGTTCTTAAATCGCTGCAGACACATTTCACAGGGAAATGGCCGGTCGTCTAGATGGTAAGCAGCGTGCCGCTCAAGAGCTTGTTTAGTCTTTGCTGTTTTCCCGCATTCTGGACATACAAATAAGGCATTACTCTTATCTCCAACAGCGCTGCCATGCATCTTGTTGCGAGGAAAGATGGATTGTTTGTTAGTCATCTCGCCACTGCTTTCAACAACCTTTTTAGATTTGCCTTTTCTGGTAAATTTGTCAAGACGTGTTAAACTCACAGTCTGTTTTTCAGGTGTATCTTCAAAACAAATTCCCAAATTTCATGGTAAAGACTTGTCACAATGATTGAGAATATAGAAAATATATAAATAAACTGTTTCACTAGACAATTATTCTACAATCATTTCACTCAATCCAGTAGAGCATTACAAATGGCAGTCACTGTAATCACATAGAATCCCGTACAATTTTCTTGACATAAAATGATTACCCTCAATTTGACATTGCATTGAAGCAAGCAACTATCCAGTATCAGATATCATCTGTACTTTGATTTCATGAAACCACATGATGTTAATACATTTCACATTAAAGTCAGAACCCACTGCTGGATGAGACATCATGTTACAATCCCCAATAATTTTCTTGATGTTGTGTCTATAATAAAGGCAAACTGTTGTGTTAAGCAGAAAATTTCTCCATGTTTTCCTCCATATGTCTGTGGACAATCAGGATGACTTTGCCAACAATGCCAATCGATACAAGTTGACCAAATTGTTTAGGATGTCATCACACCTGCAGAAGAGAAAAGCCATGGTTTAGATTACAGTTTGACTATAGTGAGAGTGCATGTGTAACGAACCAAGCAAATGAACTTCTCAAAGACACAAACACATCCGATCAATGAAAAACACTGTCATTCACTGAGCAGTTGTGTTGTCTATATGTATACTATTTAATTACCAGCATAATCTCTACAACAATGCGTAAGGTCGCCTAATTTGCATAAACGTTCACCAAATGTTATACATACATACAAACAGTATTTTATGGGTGATTGTACTAATAGTGTTAAGGTTCCATGTAAGACTTGGTGAGAGCTTTCTTCACCCAAATTAACATTCTGTCTAACCCTGTACAAAATTATAACCATTTTCAAGTCAAACTGATTTGACGCAACCTGAAAATATCGAGAATTTTTTGCATTGGGCAATATCTCCTGTCAGATCAAACCATTCATTTAATGGTGGCGACTTGCTACAAAACTTTTGTTGCAACACTTGAACATCCATATTTCCATCATCATGGTATAGCATCAAATGATCATTACTCATAATTATAAATTAATCCTTTCTTATCGATCCATTTATAATACTTGTTTGCAATCTGTACATTAACTTTGTAAGAATAGTTTAATCAACAAAAGATGATGATTTTGTGCATGCCTCGCTTCCCTAAAAATGCCTTTAGCAAATACTATGCAATGGAATGATAAAAAACATCAATTTAGCGATCAGCTGTTTAGCTGCAATAATTCATTGATGTCATTATTTGGTGGCATGTAACAACATGTCTTGTCTTATCATTTAACTTTGAATCGCAAGTTTGTGCTTTAAATCCAAAAATCTTAATTTGGTTAAGTCCACAGCTTATTTGGGAAGTCCTTCGAATTAGATAGCCTCATCAGAAAATAAGACGCAATCTTCAGGTCAAATTGTTTTGACTGAGTTTGCATGTAAGAGAGTGCATGCATGCATGCAATATTGTATTGGTGAGAGTAAGTAAGAGAACCATGTTAGGCTTGGAGAGAGCTTATTTTGCCCAAATCAACATTGGCTGTGCCCTTTACCCAAGTCTAACCATTTTCCACTCAAAAATGGTCCACATTGAGTAGACATCAGAAATAGTGTACAGTATATATCCTTTTGCACCAAATAAATCATTTTCCCCTTTACTCAATACAAAAACCAATCTCAAAATGCTTCAGAAAAATGCTCCTTAGCAAGCTGAAACATTATTTTCTCGGTTTTCTCAAGGGATAATCCTTGTGGAAATATAAAAGCGTCTGGGTGGCCGGGAGATAATTACCAACATTCCGTGATGTAACGTGATGGTGTATCGAGACTATATAACATAACCATTACTGACGTGATCGTCGAATAGAATCAGTCTCTTTAGGGGCTATCCGCACAAGATATATCTAACGGCATCGTTTCGTAGCGGCATGTTTTCAATTTACAATATTGTCATATATTTGTTTACAAATTGTTTTCAAGCGTTTTTACTACTGAGACTTCCGATTTTCTTTCATGAATCAAAGTACTGTAGGTATTGCCCTGAAAGGTCTCACTATAACTCGGATGATCCAGGGACGTAGACATGATATCTATTGTCTCTAGATGATCCAAGCTGTACTGCTATGGTAAAAGCGGCATATTCTGTTTTTTTTCACCACTTCATTAAACATAATCTAATTTTATAAGATATGATAAAATCATTTTTCGTAAGGACTCTCAGATTGGCGTAGCTTCCTTTAGGCACGTACCTACAAAGTTTATTTCAGAAAGCAACAAACATATCCAAATCGCAACAGAAAGTGCCTCCCTCTATTTCCTGCTTAAATATATATATTATATTTGTGATCTTAAAAGCATGCCAAAACGCACCTGAGCGATTTTAGACTACATTTTCCCCCGGGGAAGCCCCGATCCCATAGAATGACGTGCAGACCTGCACATTAGTTTCAGCCAAGCTACGCCCCTAGGTTGAATATGATTTATGTAAATTAGACATAGCCAACAATTGCAAAATATAATGTTTTGAACGTGTGAAGAATTCTTTGGTACAAAAAGAAGGGCAATATTTCCTCACCATCAAAAGTTATAGGACTTGGTCATGGAACTTGCATTATGATCCAAAACACATTTGCGAGGTTTTAAGCAGTTCCTCACAGCTGTTTATGATATACAAATTTGCAAGCAAAACTTTACAGAACATGTTCTTAGCACAAAAGGGCCATGCATTGAGTATAAGTAGAACCAGGGTTTAGTACTTTATCACTGATCTTCAACCAAATCCCCTCCTCCCCAGCAATTGATGAAATACAACTTTGCACATTAACTATCAAGTTCCAAAAAAGCCTTGAAATCCTAAAATCCAAAATCAGACTAATGAGAATTGGTCAGTGACCTTGGATTATGATCAATCCGATCAATTAAGTAGTTGTTGCGATAGAAACTTGTATGTAAAACTTTAACCAAGGCTTTCTAAGAATAAAAAGGGACATAACTCGCCTAAAATCAGATAAAATGAGATACCCCGAGGTGTGACGTCAACAACGACGCCAACACATGGATGAGTAGTAAATCAACAATGACAAAAGATGGAAAATTGAACATTAAAGGAAATTGAACCGATTTGTTTCCGACTGAATTAGCTCGACCGTCACGTCCCCATTCGATTAATAAAATACTGTTGATGAAAATCTGACGTCATATAAGCAGCACAAATGAAATGACGTAACGAGCCAATTAAAACTATGGCAAAATGCGTTAACGCATGTCTTTCTAACCTAAAGGGTCAAGGTTACCGAGATCTAGAACATAACGGGAACAAGAGCAAGGCGTGGCATGGAAAACGTGACCCCCTTTTGACCTTTCTCTCCACAACTCCTTGTTTCTGTAGATAAGGAAGGTAGGTCATTAGATGGGAACTCAGAGATTATCAACAATTATGGAGTTTCGTGTATTATTTCAGCGGTTCCTTCTGGTAATATGTGCTGGTTTGCCGCTTTCGGTTCTAAGTAATGGTAGGTGACAATGTTATTTGATGTTAATCAACGTTAATAATATGCGAAGCTGTTATTTGATGTCATTAACATAAGTATATTAATTGAATGGTGTTAATACTTGTTTGTTATAAATCGGAACTACTCGGATATTTCCGTGAGCTGACAAGTACACCTCGGATATCAATCGGAACTACTCGGATATTTCCGTGAGCTGTGAAATACATGCGTTTTCATTGGATAAACCCGCTGAGTTCAGATTGTTCGGATATGAGTGTAGGGTTACAATATTTCAGGTAAATCGTCCCCCGGCATATAACACGTTTCCTTTAAGCGTCCATGTTAAGTAGTCCAGTGTATGTTGAAGTGCTGGCCATCATTTTAAGTCATTGTTTATCGGTAACTCATACATAATAATAAGTTGAAATATATATAACTGTTTCCTTCATTAAAGTAAATTTATGACGACTTAGATTTCAAATTTAAGAACTATTTTTGTAAACGAAAGTACAACAGCGTAAGTTTTGTGAGAAACAATATGGCGGCATCCATATTATGTCAGATGTGAACATAATTTATCCTGTTACTAGTCTCATTTTGGGACCGATGACTAGGGGCCGTATAACATTTGTGATAAAGCATTAAGTAAATCAACTGTTTAACACGAATAATTTAGTTGGAATTTAGTAGAGCTAACAAATGGTTATCAAACTATAAATAACAAAGCACATCTCCAAGTTAATTCAAACTGCAGTGGCAGTAGTTAGGGTTTGCATGAGGGGAGCCTTTTATCTGACAAACGAAATATCTATCTTTCTACCCATCTTGACGGGTCCTGTAGGGTAGGAGAGTAAGCGGTCGCCTCTCATTGATGTGGAACCGAGCACACAGTATAACTAATACTGTTGATGCGATGTTAAACCTCAGTAAAACAAACGTATAACGAAACTAAGTTTTCCATGCGTGTTGTGAAACCTATACTAATACACGTAAATACGCATGTATGTAACAGAGGCGAGGAGACATACATAGTCGACATAAAAAATGAAAATACAACAAGCCGGCAATTTGTTCTTTTTTTACGATTATTATTTATTATTATGTATCTAAACTTTTTTATATAAATATTTGTTTACAGACTGTGAGACACAGCACAAAGGGTCCTGTGTGAATTATCGCACAAGTAATTGTCTGATTGGAGCCTACTATACGTTCAATGGATGCGGGGTAGACGAAATATGCTGCTTTCCCAAAAGTCCGATAAATCTGCCACCTATAAAACCAGGTAATGTGACACTGAGTGATAAGGCGATTTATTGAATATCCTTCTTATGTATTTATAAGAGGATTTATCGATCGATTGATTTATTGGTTGATTGGTTACTAGTAATTGTTCATTATTCATTCCTTGATTCATAGTTTCATTAACTTATTCATGTATTTGTATTCGATTAAGTGGTTAATTGGTTGGTCAATTGGTTGGTTATTTGGTTGGTTAATTGTTGGTTGGTTGGTTGGTTGGCTGGCTGGTTGGCTGGTTGGTTGGTTGGCTGGCTGGTTGGCTGGTTGGTTGGTTGGCTGGTTGGCTGGCTGGTTGGCTGGCTGGCTGGCTGGCTGGCTTGCTGGCTGGCTTGCTGGCTGGCTGGCTGGCTGGCTGGCTTGCTGGCTGGCTGGCTGGCTGGCTGGCTGGCTGGCTGGCTGGCTGGCTGGCTGGCTGGCTGGCTGGCTGGCTGGCTGGCTGGCTGGCTGGCTGGCTGGCTGGCTGGCTGGCTGGCTGGCTGGCTGGCTGGCTGGCTGGCTGGCTGGCTGGCTGGCTGGCTGGCTGGCTGGCTGGCTGGCTGGCTGGCTGGCTGGCTGGCTGGCTGGCTGGCTGGCTGGCTGGCTGGCTGGCTGGCTGGCTGGCTGGCTGGCTGGCTGGCTGGCTGGCTGGCTGGCTGGCTGGCTGGCTGGCTGGCTGGCTGGCTGGCTGGCTGGCTGGCTGGCTGGCTGGCTGGCTGGCTGGCTGGCTGGCTGGCTGGCTGGCTGGCTGGCTGGCTGGCTGGCTGGCTGGCTGGCTGGCTGGCTGGCTGGCTGGCTGGCTGGCTGGCTGGCTGGCTGGCTGGCTGGCTGGGCTGGCTGGCTGGCTGGCTGGCTGGCTGGCTGGCTGGCTGGCTGGCTGGCTGGCTGGCTGGCTGGCTGGCTGGCTGGCTGGCTGGCTGGCTGGCTGGCTGGCTGGCTGGCTGGCTGGCTGGCTGGCTGGCTGGCTGGCTGGGCTGGCTGGCTGGCTGGCTGGCTGGCTGGCTGGCTGGCTGGCTGGCTGGCTGGCTGGCTGGCTTGGCTGGCTGGCTGGCTGGCTGGCTGGCTGGCTGGCTGGCTGGCTGGCTGGCTGGCTGGCTGGCTGGCTGGCTGGCTGGCTGGCTGGCTGGCTGGCTGGCTGGCTGGCTGGCTGGCTGGCTGGCTGGCTGGCTGGCTGGCTGGCTGGCTGGCTGGCTGGCTGGCTGGCTGGCTGGCTGGCTGGCTGGCTGGCTGGCTGGCTGGCTGGCTGGCTGGCTGGCTGGCTGGCTGGCTGGCTGGCTGGCTGGCTTCATTGACTTCATTGACTTCATTGACTTCATTGACTAATTGTTGTTGGAGTATTTGATAGGTTGGTTAGTCGATTGGCTCTAATGTGTGAATCATTTGGTTCATTAATTAAAGTTATTCAACTTTTGTCCTAAAAATATTCTTAGAAAGCAATTCTTGAAAGATAAGCTGTCCCCCAATACAGTAATTGATTCAAAAGCTTCTCAATACTCTGAGCAGACACTCGGTTTAACTCTTTCCCAAACAACACATTTTCGATTTGCCCAAATTGAAATTTTATGCAGACGACATTTCAAAATGTGATGAAATTGAAAAATAATCTTCTGATAGGGCAGAAAACATTGCGGGGGAAAGAGAAATTGCTCGTTGGGAGCAAATTCTCCTTTTTCCCAAATGTTTTCTAAAGTCGTCTGCAGCGAAATGGTCAAAAGTAGTTATTGTTTGGGAAAGGGTTAATGGATTTATGAACAACATTGGGTTACACAGATGTATGTTGTTAAGACTCAGTTATCTCAGGTGGGTGTACTTTATCATAAATATAATTCCTTCATAATTTGGACATTGTCCACCCACACCGTGCGTGTTGTCAGGTTCATCTGTTATAAGGAATTCTAGGCCAACGACATTCAAACATTACGATCAAGATAGCGCGAGAGGGTGATTTGTCTTCTAATACAGGGAAGCATCGTTTATCCGGATCACGATTAACCGTATGTCTTGCAATCCGAACGAAATTATCAGGGAACGGAATAATTGTGCAGTAATTCGCCTAACAAATTACCAAACAATAAGGACATTTAACCAGTTTGTTGCAGACGACACTTAAAAACATTGTGGGTAAAGGAGAAATTGCTCGTGACGAGCAATTTCCCTTTTTCCCACAGTGTTTGCCATGTCAGAAGTTTTTTTTTTAATTTCAACACGTTTTGAAATGTCGTTTGCAAACTCTTTAAATTTGGGACAGTCTACAATTTGGCTTTTGGTAAAGGGTTATAAGTATACACGTGCATATAGACCGTTTATGTCTTAAAGTGTATAAGAACAGGATCTGCTTCAATAGTCCGGATGATTCGGTAATCCGGAAATTTTGTTGGGAACGGACATGTTCGGATTAACGAGACATCACTGTATGTTCTTTGCATCACATGGCCATGCGGGATAATTGAGTATTTGTTTTCTGCATAAACGATCAACAGAGATCAGATGCGAACTTTTATAACATTTTAAAGTGACATGATTGCTTAACCCCTAACATGTACCAAACAATAACGACATTTAACCACTCTATTGCAGACGACTCTGGAAACACTATGGGAAAAGGAGAAATTGCTTGTGAGCAATTTTTCCTATTCCCACTATGTTTCCTTCCCTATCAGAAGATAGTTTTCAAATTTCATCACATTTTGAAATATTGTCTGCAAACTCTTTCAATTTAAAACAGTTGAAAATTTGGTGTTTGGTAAAGGGTTCCATCAACATTTTTAGATATTTGCATCTATTGAAATTGTCCACCGTTGGATTATCACAAAAAGCATGAGGTTGTTTTAATTGGGGTCTTGTGGTGGGAGTTGTTAACCCTTTCCCAAACAATAACTACATTTGACCACTTTGTTGCAGACGACCATAGAAAACATTGTGGGAAAAGGAGAAATTGCTCGTAACGAGCAATTTGTCCTTTTCCCACAATGTTTTCTGCTCTATTTGAAGAATATTTTTCAATTTCATCACATTTTGAAATGTTTTCTGCAAACCCTTTCAATTTGGGATAGTCGAAAATTTGTGTCTTGGGAAAGGGTTAAACACGAAGCAGTGTAACTATTTCCAAAAGGGTTGCTTGGCCAAGGTGTTGAACGGTTAATGGTGTTGAGCGGTTAATGTGTGCACATTTATCACTCACCCACACGCTTACAAGGCCAAATGAGTAAATGATCAAACGGTGTGTCTTGAAAACTCGGTCATGACCGACCACAATCGTAACTACTCGGTAATTTCCGTAATCTGAGAAATACAGCCTCTTAAAGTGGAGACGTAATTTTGTAAAATACAAGCAAAACAATTTCAAAAGATACTAGAGGAGACATATCAACCGCACAGTTTTCATATCATATATATGTAGCATTGTCTTTTCGAAACACATTGGATTGGGATTTTTAATATTAAAAAAAACTACCTTCTAGAACACAAAGATCAGGAAATGCGTCCACACCAGAAGTACACTGTACTTCCACAACGGAAGTACATATACTCGTTCTTCGAACTCGTTTTTTCAACCTGATAACAACCCATTCTCGTGACATATTTTTGATATCAATCGAAAGGAGTTGATTATCCTCTATATAGTTCTACCTTAGAGTGCCGATGCGTGTATGCCATTTTAACATGGAAACGTTATGGCGGGTCCAAATCATAAACCATGGAAACATATCATTCTACCATAGAATGCCATTTGACCATGGAAAAGAACTACCTGTATGCCATAATACTGTAGTATTGTTGTTGATTTAAAAGGTAGAGTTAAATGTTTATCACATTTCAATGGAAACGTGATGCATGTATATCATTTGATCATGGAAAAGAACTAACTGTTTGTCATGTTACTATGGCGAGGGAGTGCATTATATCTTTCTAAGTTTATCATTTTACCATGGAAACGTGGTGTATGTTTATTTTTTTTTAACCATGGAACCTGGAGCATGTGTTTTTTTTAACCATGGAAACGTGGTGTATGTTTATCTTTTTTACCATGGAAACGTGGTGTATGTTTATCATTTTACCATGGAAACGTGGTGCGTGTTATCTGTTTAACTATATGGAAACGTGGTGTATGTTTATCCTTCTAACCACGGAAACGTGGTGCATGTTATCATTTTAACTATGTGGAAACGTGGTGTATGTTTATCCTTTTAACCATGGAAACGTGGTGCATGTTATCATTTTAACTATGTGGAAACGTGGTGTATGTTTATCCTTCTAACCACGGAAACGTGGTGCATGTTATCATTTTAACTATGTGGAAACGTGGTGCATGTATATCCTTTTAACCATGGAAACGTGGTGCATGTTATCATTTTAACTATGTGGAAACGTGGTGTATGTTTATCCTTCTAACCACGGAAACGTGGTGCATGTTATCATTTTAACTATGTGGAAACGTGGTGTATGTGCATGTTATCCTTTTAACCATGGAAACGTGGTGCATGTTATCATTTTAACTATGTGGAAACGTGGTGTATGTTTATCCTTCTAACCACGGAAACGTGGTGCATGTTATCATTTTAACTATGTGGAAACGTGGTGCATGTATATCCTTTTAACCATGGAAACGTGGTGCATCTATACCAATTTACCATTGTAATGTAAAGAGAAGGCTAATTCTGGAAGGCGCTTTTCGTATTCGCCGAAGGACTCGTTTCTTCGTGTTACCGGTCATATGTTCCCGTCTCTGTAAGGTCCAGAGATTACTGGGTCGTCATACTTCATTATGATGTCGTACCATCATCATTAATACTCTTCCTTATGGTGAGACTTGGGAATTGCAATTTGACGCCCACATATAGATGACCTCTTCACCCCATAACTAATTCGAAAACCTTTGCTAATTTGATTGACGACATGGAAATGTAGAAATGGAAAGAAATGTGCTTTGTGTGAATGGGAACTGCATGTATTGTGTAATTAACTTAAAGTGTGCTTGCTTGTTTGTTTAGTCTTTCGCCAATACGCTTAAAGCTACCATCCCGATATAATTGTAAAATGTTGTACAGTGAAAGATATTTAACCTTGTCTCGCGTTAAGAACCTTTTAGCTATATTACAGTATTGATACAGGCCGTTATAAACGAGTGAAGCCATCGACCTGGATAAACATTCGTGACAATTCGAACTGTTAACATGAGCTGAAACCAAGTAGAAGAACCATGATGTTTTAATTCATGTACATGTACTCGGGTTTTGTTAGAGTGACCTGTAGCAAGACAGTACAGAGCCATAGCCTAGTACTGTTAGATCCCAGGAAAGCCAAAGTATAACTGAAAAGTTGATGGCATAGTGTTAAACCATTATTAAAGAAAGTGCCTTCTTTCAGGAGAACGTGTACTGATTCCAATCATCTCGACCAACAAGAACTCATACTCTAGTACCGGGAAAACATTGACAAAAATTGGAAAATAATTGGAATATTGTTGACAATGGTTTAAACCAAAATTAGATAAGGACAGTTTAACCATTTTCAGGCGAGTGTGGACTTAGAATTCCTTTCTTATCTTAGAACCCAGACTATAGTACTAGTAAATTTCAGGAAAGTCGAAATATGTCTGATAACTTGTTGATACAGCATTAAACCATAATAAGAAAAATGAATAATTACATTTTCAGGCGAGTGTGGATTGAGTTCACCCAGCTCAACTCACAACTCAGACTCTATTACTGGTGGACTCCAGGAAAACATAGACAACATTGAATCATAATTGGAATGTTGTTGACAAGACGTTAAATCCTAATAAAAGAAAATGCTTATCCATTTCAGGCTTTTTCAGTTCAACTCAGAACTCAAACGCCAGTACTGGTGAATAACAATACAGGCGAAATGTGACTGAAAATGTGTTGATACAGCATTAAACACAAATAAGAGAAAAAGAACGTTTACTGTTTCAGACCAATGTAGACTGAGTACATGCATCGCAATTGAGAACTCATACTCTAGTTTTGGTTAATTCCATAAAAACAGAATTATAAATAAAAATATGTTGCTTCAACGTAAAAGTCCTTATAAAACACTTTCTCCATTTCAGGTGAGTGTGGATTAAGTACACCGATCTCGACTCAGAACCGTATTGTTGGTGGGACAGTTGCAGCGGCTGGGGAATTTCCGTGGCAGGTACGTTTTTTACATGCATCTTACAACGCTCTTTGTTGTTGGTAATCTGAAATTCTTTACCAAATAACTTTCGACTAATGGACTGGATGAATGAGAAAATAATTTGGGGAATCTACCTCTCACAGATATTCAAATATGCCGCCCCCTTAGTTCGAACCAACCCGGAGACACCTTGTGGTTTTAAGTTCAGTTTGTTTGTTTTTTATGTGAGGTTTTATATCGTGTCAAAGTTATTTCAGTTATGTAGCGATGTCCGTCTCTTAATGATGGAAGAAGAGCCCTTACTCAACTGCTCATAAGGGCCGGTCAAGCAATGTAGAACCATAGGCATTCCGTAAGTCAGTCGGGAGACTACTTCCCATGAGGTGGTAAGTTCAGTACTCTTATCACTCGACACAGAACGAAAGGAGAGAAACTACAGACGAAATTCATCGAATAAAATAACAATCTTAAGCAAATAACATTTTGATAGAGAGAGAGAGAGAGATTGGTGTTACAAGCGTACGTAGAAATTGCTTGGACTGACAGTCAATTATTACATTAGGAGGGTAGGTTAAACATGTTTCTATCCAATGACAGCCTAATAGTTGGCCTCGTTAATGGACGAGTTTTACCACAATGGTTTGACCACTGTCTGGTGCCCGATACATTCGGACGCTTTCGTACACATTGATGACATCCAACCTCTTACCTCATAACGGACTTTGCGAATGGTCCGGGATTTAACGCTAAAGCAGACAATGAAAATGACATAGAAATATAAGAAAATAGAAGTAGAAGAAAAGTTTGTTAACGTAAGCATATACAGCTTCTAGTCATATACATACATGTACATATAAATATATATCAACAATCAATTAGCATTGTTGAAGAAATAGTCATTATTTACAGTTGTAATGGTTCCAGACATGTTTCAGTAGGGCATACTGATTAAGTTATTCATAATTTCAAAAAGATGTTCATTAAATTTTGCAAAGTCTAAAATTACTTTTGCACTTTTTGATTGGAACATTTGTACCAATTTCTGCATACATGGGTGTAAATAGTAATACCGTTTAAGGTATTTCATTATGTTTTGAAAACAAATCAAAAATGGAATTCATCCTCCATATCGTCTCCATTGCAAATTGTGCACAATTTGTTACTTTAGAAATAGGTATCTTAGAATTTAAGTCACTGTGGCTGTCTTCAATTTGCAGCAGCTGCAGCAACATTAAGAATTATAGAGAAAGGAGTTAAGACTTCCAACAATTTGAAATTCGAGTGAAAAAAGAAAACATAGAAAATAATTTTAAACTGAACGAATTCAAATAATCTTAAGTCTGTTTGATTTTCCTTGTGCACAGAGGAATATCATTTTTATTTTGTCATGAGTAATGGTAAACGATAGGCTAGATTGTCGTGCTTACTTTGAGACAAATTTTAGACAATTAAATCTGAAGGCTCGAAAACTCTTGTCGTGATAAAATTAGAATAATGCCGTAACAAACATTTCCATTAGCCACAGTTATTTTAATTCTTAAACGATACGAGTGCTATTTGTTCGAACATTTCTTTGAAAGGTACTCCCATCGAAACAAACCAGTTACATAGTAATTAACCAATAACCAAACAGTAACGAAATTTGACCAGTTCATTGCAGACAACTCTGAAAAACAATGTTGGAAAAGGGGAAATTGCTCTTATCGAGCAATTTCCCCTTTTCCCACAATGTTTTCTACCCCATCAGATGTTTATTTTCCCAATTTCAGCACGTTTTGAAATGTCGTCTACAAACTCTTTCTTTTGGGACAGTCGAAAATTTGGCGTACAGTAAAGGGTTTATTAATGACGTAGGAAGACCAATTGTGGTCAATTAGTGGGATGGAAAGTAATTGCATTAATTGTATGCGACATCAATCACGAGCCTAAGATCAGATTATGCTGCGGCAAGCAAATAAAACTCGTCAAGCCCTCGACCCGGGGGAAAAGGGGGGGGTGGTATCACGGAAAAGAGGCTTATGGAAGATGGTATCAAGGTCATGATGTATATACATGTGCGGTTTCAATTCAATTTAACTCGATGGTTTATTTAGTAAATTAAGGCCTCCAGCATATAAAACACAATGCATAAAATATTTACATAAACCGAGTTAAAATAGGATGATAGTATATATACATATTTAAACAATTCGTATCGATAAAATTTAACAGTTCATATAGAATCATTGTTTCTGTCCTCTGTCCATCAACAAGCATGTACAACAACAAAAAAACATGTTTAGATGATGTTTAGAAATGATTGCCTTATAGTGCTGGAACAGACTTCATGCTTATGATTGGCGGCTGACCTGTGATCTAACCTGTTTGCTACTCTGAGAATCTTTTCTCATCAACACGAAGAAGATATTTAAGATTTTAGAAAGCAGATGACACAGACATCTACTTTTAGAAGATTACCTAGCATCCTAATGGTTTAAATACGAATTATGACAGGAAATTATGGCCTATGTCAGAAGGTGTGAAGCTAGACTGGTCTTTGTTGAATCTATGGAGGAATTTCTCAGCTGATTGTACTCAATATACAACAAAGGAAACACATCAAGCTCTTATTTGTGTTACGAGACATGCTATTGCTAGGTTGGTCTAGGATAATTTCAATTACACTGTGCTCATCTTCTACGCAGGATTGAGGAACTATACGCAACTAATTTCAATTAGATGTAGACCATTATATACACAGGTATCTTTGTGGAACTACGGACAACTAATTTCAATTAAATGTAGACCATTATATACACAGGTATCTTTGTGGAACTACGGACAACTAATTTCAATTAAATGTAGACCATTATATACACAGGTATCTTTGTGGAACTACGGACAACTAATTTCAATTAAATGTAGACCATTATATACACAGGTATCTTTGTGGAACTACGGACAACTAATTTCAATTAAATGTAGACCATTATATACACAGGTATCTTTGTGGAACTACGGACAACTAATTTCAATTAAATGTAGACCATTATATACACAGGTATCTTTGTGGAACTACGGACAACTAATTTCAATTAAATGTAGACCATTATATACACAGGTATCTTTGTGGAACTACGGACAACTAATTTCAATTAAATGTAGACCATTATATACACAGGTATCTTTGTGGAACTACGGACAACTAATTTCAATTGTGTGAGGACCATTCTTTACACAGGTAGCGTTGATGAACTACGGACAACTAATTTCAATTGTGTGGGGACCATTCTTTACACAGGTAGCGTTGATGAACTACGGACAACTAATTTCAATTAAATGTAGACCATTATATACACAGGTATCGTTGATGAACTACGGACATCTAATTTCAATTGTGTGAGGATCCTTCTTTACACAGGTAGCGTTGATGAACTACGGACAACTAATTTCAATTGTGTGGGGACCATTCTTTACACAGATAGCGTTGATGAACTACGGACAAATAATTTCAATTAAATGTTGACCATTATATACACAGGTATCATTGAGGAACTACGGACAACTAATTTCAATTGTGTGGGGACCATTCTTTACACAGGTAGCGTTGATGAACTACGGACAACTAATTTCAATTAAATGTAGACCATTATATACACAGGTATCATTGATGAACTACGGACAACTAATTTCAATTGTGTGAGGACATTCTTTACACAGGTAGCGTTGATGAACTACGGACAACTAATTTCAATTGTGTGAGGACATTCTTTACACAGGTAGCGTTGATGAACTACGGACAACTAATTTCAATTGTGTGAGGACATTCTTTACACAGGTAGCGTTGAGAAACTACGGACAACTAATTTCAATTGTGTGAGGATCATTCTTTACACAGGTAGCGTTGATGAACTACGGACAACTCATTTCAATTGTGTGAGGACCATTCTTTACACAGGTAGCGTTGAGGAACTAATTAGATATCAATTACACGTTTTGACACAGGTATCATTGAGGAACTATGGACAACACACCTGTGGCGGTATCCTGATTGACACAGATTGGGTGCTCACAGCCGCTCATTGCTTCAGACAGTAAGTCGCATAACGTTAACCCACTTAGATCTAGAACTGTACCCTTTATTTATGATGATATGTGGACAATTTCTTAAAGATGTATATGCTTAACTAAATGATGCACTCTGACCCATGTACACGTACATGTAGTAACAGTGACTGTTCATGTTTTCTCTCTTATTTGCATTGCTTTCTCTTCATTTCACCCTTATTGCTCTTTATCTTGTTCCCCTCACTTTGTATGTGTTTGACTCTTATGTATACTTTTGAAAATGTATTTGTTTAATATGTATGTATACCTATGTAAATCTTCAGAAAATGGAGGCAATAAAGCTATATATATACGTTTATTGAGTATGTGTTAACCCATTACCAAACAATAACAACAACCAGTATTGAGATTTGAACTCGCGTTAGAATTGTTGAAGTCAATTACTCTATTACTTATAAGCTTGGAGACGAAATGTCGATAACTATACGTTACCTTTATTGAGTATGTGTAAACCCATTACCAAACAATAACGACATTTTACCGCTTTTTTGCAGACGACTCTGGAAAGCACTGTGGGAAAAGGAGAAATTGATCGTACGAGCAACTTCCCCTTTTCTCACAATGTTTTCTACTCTATCAGAACATCATTTTCCAATTCATCACATTTTGAAATGCCGGCTGCAAACTCTTTTAACTTGGGACAGTCTAAAATTTGGCGTTTGGTAAAGGGTTCCAAGCCACTTCCTTTGTTACAAAGTGCAAATATTGCACAAAGGAATGAACTATTTGTTTACCTTTATATTTGGAATTGAATTGACAAAGGAACTGCCAGTTAACAATTATTTACAACTAAATAAATAAAAATCGTAAGAAAATATAGCTTCACACCTGTATATCAATGGTTCGAGTATATAAACGACATGTATTTAACCCCTAAAATGCTGTGTAATTCTCTGAAAATACATGTTTTTGTCGTCTGCTTTCCAAAACCTTAGATATCTGCTTACTTTACCAGAGTAGCAAACAGTTTAGAGCACAGGCCAGCTGGCAATTTACTTGGCGGCTGGCCTGGATCTCACATGTTTGCATAAGCACGTTCCGGTACTAAATGGTTAAAGATGGTTCGCATACCTACAGCCTTATACAGTTTTGAAAGAAAATATGAATAATTTATATTTTGATTCAACTCTTTTTTCTTTTCAAATTTCTTCCTCTTTTTCTTGCTTAATTGGATTGTGCAAATATCTTTGTATTTTCCATTACATTAACGGATTATTATTTGACGATTCAATAGGAAAAGCAATATAATTATATTGAGATTAAGATAATAAAATATTAAAAATTCGTCATAGGAACCATAACCCCCCAACCTGGACAGTAGTTGTGGGTGAGAACGACCGGGCTGTACTGGAGGGACAAGAGAAAATAATACAGGTAGGAATCGAGTGTACCCATAAGTTTATAAAATATTAGAAATGGGTTAACCCATAATTATTACGGTTAACCACTGAATTTAATGTCGAATTGAATGTTCCCTTTTAATTCATGGGTTAACCAGTATTATATATGGATAACCTTTGGTAATTACGTCAAACCACTTAAATTCATAGGTTGATTGGTTTTTTAATGTCGGTTAACGTTCATTTACAAATTCAGTCCATTTCGTACACCATACTTTTTTATAACAAAACCAAAAATGACCCTTACATTACAGCAAGATCTACCTATTTTCCTTTTGGCGTAGAACTTGGGTTTTCCAGTTGTATTGCTGTTGTAATGATACACAAGATTCAATAATGGGGGAGTTTGACATATTAATTTTAACTTGGCCAATATCAAGTCTAACAAGACTTTAAAATGCATCATTAATAATAGCTATTGTTCTCGTTTTATCCGAATACTTTTAGAGCAAATGTTTTAATGCTACCAAAATGAAAGTAAATTTACTTGAATTAAGAATTAACGAAGTTCTAAAAAACTCGTAATGACTTGGTGATATTCGGAAATGTAGTATACTTAAAAACCCGAATTTTACGTGATGACAGTGCTGTTTTTTAATGTAGGGGAAGTAACCACTGTTAGGAATCTAACTCACCACAGTGAGCTCCCCTTAAGGGATTGATCACTGCTAACACTAACTTATGTCACAGGACCATTAGTCCAATTGATCCAGTAGATATTTCAACAAACACTGTTACAGATGAGATCATCCGTGTAACATGACCATCTGCTTAGAAACGAAATTGTCGGTTAAAGATGGTGGCCACACTAAAAAGATATCCATTTCTGCTTTATTTGTAAAGACTTTTCAATTTAACTGATCAGGAAGACATTAAAACTAACAAATGTATCCGAAAAAAGAAAACTTAAAAGAAATCATTGAAATATCATCCAATTATCGATGAAAATTGTGTGGTGGCAGTCAGTGATCAATGCAGCGTAGCAAAGGGAGATCACTGTGGGAATTTTGATGAGGATTAAGATAATTTCGTTTCAGTTCGACACCCTTTTCGTTCACTCTGGCTTCAACCCGGAAACATACGTAGAGGATATAGCCATGGTGAAGCTGGCACAAAACGTGGAGGAGAATGCATTTGTACGCCCGGTCTGTCTGCCCAGCACGTCGGACTCGTTCGAATCCCAGACTTGTGTGATTACAGGCTGGGGAGCTGCATATTCGGGTATCTTTATGGCGTTTAGCCAATTCAAGAACAACACATCTTAGGATGAAGTAAATTTACTTCATCCTAAGATTCTTTTTCTTAAATTGGCTTAACTTTCTCGGACTAAGAAAAGATAACCACACATTTTACATCTCTCCATTAAAGTTTTCTTTTTTTCCAATCCCAGACTTGCGTGATTAAAGGCTGGGGAGCGGCATATTCGGGTATCTTTATGGCGTTTACGTGCACATTTACTTTATGCTTCGATATTTTTTCATAAATTGGCTAAACATACTAGAACTTAACCCTTTCCAAAACACCAAATTTTCGACTGTCCCAAATTGAAAGTGTTTGCAGACGAAATTTCAAAATGGGATGAAATTGAAAAATGATCTTCTGATAGGGCATAAAAAATTGTGAGAAAAGGAAAAATTGCTCGTCACGAGCAATTTCTCCTTTTCCCACAGCGTTTTATAAAGTCGTCTGCAACAAAGTGGTCAAATTACGCTATTGTTTGGGAAAGGGTTAAAGGAAATAAAAATACACATTTTACCTCTCTCCATCAACCTTTTTTTCTTCGAATCCCAGACTTGCGTGATTACAAGTTGTGGAACCGCATATTCGGGTATCTCTATGGCGTTTCACGTACCAATTCACTAGTTTACATTTATATGAACGTATTTGTTGAAGCTATCAGTAAAAATGTCTGTTTTCTACTCTACAGGCGGCCATGGGACCCATTCTCTATATAAAGCTAACGTCCCTGTTTTACCACAAGCCGTGTGTACGTATTTATTGAGTAGGAATATACCAGATACGATGATCTGTGCTGGCTTTAAACAGGGAGGTGTCGACACATGCCAGGTAATGCAAAGGCTGTATTAATTAAGGGGCCATTTTGGACACTTTTTTTATTTCATTCATTTGCACTTTACTTTGATTCAATCAAAAGATTCATTTTGCTTTTAAAAGGAGCTGCTTTAATTCATTTTTGCCTGCGTTGCGAACTGACCCATTGACATTACTATATGCATAACATATTGATGCCGTTGCCATTGAATACATATAGGCCTACATATGAACGGTTAAGGTACTAGCCCATATAGGTGCCCATATTCGTTATAAACTCACCATTGAGCGTATTGACAAACATAATTATTTTGTAATAATGCAGACAGCGAACTTCCATAGGTTTGTACTTATCATAAAAGCATGCAATCTCACCAAAATCAGTTTAAACATTCCTCAGTTGGTGTTCTGAATGCTGACAAAAAAACTCTTATAAATCTAACTTGAATGGCATGCTTTTTAACATTTCTTTAAGTACATACTATCTGTTGTAACCATAATGAGACTCTAATAAAGATGTATATATCAAACACAGGGTGACAGTGGAGGCCCGTTGGTGTGCGAGCAGAACGGCGTGTATACAGTGGCGGGGATTGTGTCCTGGGGCTACTCCTGTGCCGAGCAGTACACCCCCGGGGTTTACACTAACGTGCCCAAATACATCGACTGGATACATTCCGTTCTCAACTCTTACGACCCAGACTCGACCCTGGTGGGAAAACGTGGAGAGAAGGGAGATTTTGTCGTGTATAAATGAATAAGAATAAAAAAATAATGTGAGTTTGAGATTGTATTTGAGTTTTATGTTTGTGTTATAAAATTTATCATTCATCTTTGAAACGTCTATCAACTATATCAAAATAGAGCAGAACAGAACAAATCTTTATTTTGACCCAAGTAGATAACATTCAATACGGGTGATAATAAAAATAACATTCAAACTGAAAGAAGCCACATTGAGTGAGAGCGGAAGAAAATATGAAAATTGTACATGCAGGGGTGGCGAAATCTGATATCGATTTACTTGGCCGTAATTGTTAAAACGTTCCTGCATTTGTGTTAAATATCACATCTTAGTAAACCTTTAATTTCCCGTGACGGTCTCTGGACAAGCTTGGCTACACGGACAATTGATTTGTCGTTTTAACTCTTCAAACAAATTATTCGAAAATGTTGCCAGGCTACAGCAGACTACTTGAGAAAGGAGTATTCTCAAACTAAGTATTTCATTTTCGATAAAAAAAAGTTCAGGGGTTAGGGCCGAAACAAAAACATGAATCATCATTAACAACTACATTTATTTTTCAGATGTTTCATAAAACAATGTAACTGCTTAGTAATACACCGTGTTAAACTGTTTTAGTGATATATATGTATTATGCACCAGTTAAAACTTGATATATCATACCATTAGACGCCGAAAACTGTTTTCAAACAAACCACATATTGTCTAACACGTGAAATCTACAGACGACTAACACATAAAAAACATTGAAAATAACAACACACACACGACGAATTTGTATTTCTCAAACACATATTGAGTAAGTTTTCATGTGATTCCGATGATTGGCGGAGAAGTGAAACATACGTTTATTATCAAAATTATATTCACATCATATCATAAAAATGAAAAATATTGTTTTACCTTTTATCATGTTATATCATTATATCAAGTTATTGTATATTGTTTCTATATTGAGACTGTGAGATGATAATCTGACTTTTGATAGATTCTTTCTAAACTTTGAAAAGGTCACTATATCTAGATATGATGATCTTTTAAAAGTTGGTTTTAAATCTCTAAAAAGTGTCAGTGACGAAAAATACTTTATGTTCTCATGCCAACTACTAATGTATATATCCCTTAAACGCTCTCGTAATAAAGGTACAAATATGTTTTTATTAACAGAATTTGGAAACAACCAAACGTCATGAAATCCTGCATTTTGTAGAATGTCTCGAACTTTAGATGACCAATTTATGATATTACTGTTTCTATCTATATCATTTCTTTGATCTTGCATTAATGTTTTCAGTATACAATTGTTATATCATTATATTAAGTTATTGTATGATCATTATCTTTAACTTTAGCCAATGGCCCGAATGCATATTTTAAGCTTTGGTCTTTTTTTCTTTACTAGTTTATGAGATATGAATTTTCATTCAAAATGTTAAAACCAAGATTGACATAATGCAAAAGGGGTATAAATTACTTAAAAATCCAATCTCGAATTATGGTACATGGTCACTAACCATACATGATAACCCCCATGGACATGTGAAGGTACTGATAAAGGAGAAATACATTTTTTACAGAGATAAAGGGAGCGACGTTTATGAATATTAAACCAGGGTTTAGATATAATCCATATCAAGTTTTAGTTGGAATATATTATGCTTTTTTTTATGAATTTAAGACTATTCAAGAAAATCTTTGCATGTGGTTTAGGTGATATCGTCGCAATGCATTGTTATTCTTGAGCGGCCATCCGGCCCATAATTGACTCATTGAAAGTCCATTTATCTACAATAAGCCGAAGCAAGTTGGTCTGAGCAGCGTCTAATGTGTACATTTTTATCACACAACAGGGAACCCTATTAAAACAAAACATTTTATTTCAAACTTGACACTTATTTCAAATATACCTTCTTACTTTAGAGATACATACATTAGACCTCCGTATTTTACACCTGTTGATATACACTGTAAACCTTTTATCTGTCTCTATCGCCGCTCCCCTTTTCTTTTCTGTTCATTTTTGTTCTATGTAGTCTTCTTCTTTTCTCATTGTTTGTTAATTATGTTATAAACTGTACATGAGCGTAGTGATTGAAAAATTAAACTAGTTCTGCATAATGACTCAAATGCATGAGTAAAGTTTTGATACATCACTGCACCAACACTTTCATTATTCATAACAAACATTTTCAGTGTCATCTCTTAAATTCTTAGCACCGATGGTATTGCCATTGATGTTAGGCTATATTTGTTCCAGTGTTATCGTTCAGTGGAAGTCATTCAATTTATTTATAAGACCGAATACAATATCTGTATTAATCAACAATAGTACTGATCATGTTTTGGTTTCAAGCTCCCCTACTTGTAAACTCCACAACCCTCCAGAGAAAGCTTAGCTTGATAGCCCGATCAGACCAGCCCTGCGTCTCGGGCCATTCCGAAGAAGACCCCTTTGGTGTTCCGTAGTAAAACTTGGGGTGAATCGAATTCCTTGATAAGTCCTGCATCGAGCACCATAACTCTGGAAATAAAGGTGTTAACATAAGATCTTTATAAAGAACCACACACAACGTGACAAGTACTAAACTTAAGCCAATACACGCTTCAAGCAAGATCGCAATGCTTTTGGACAATTCGTAATAACAGATATCAATATTCTACCTGCTTGATAATCAAAGTTTATATTTTCGAAATTTCGAATTTCCAACTGTGGAAATAATCGAAACTTCGAATATTGGAATATTGAGATATTCCGAATTTCATGTTTTCCCTTTGGAGGTTTATCCAAATGGTGGAACATCAGTTTTCAAGAATACCTGAGTTTCTGCTTACTCGAATGGATAGTATCTTATCAGAATAGTTACATGTATTGCACATTTGTAGAGATGGCATTTAAAGCATGGATGTTGCAATATCGACAGTCCAACGGAGTATTACGTCACTGTCGAAGGTACAAAGCTTTTAATGCACGCATGTCTGAAATGGGGTTAAACGCTGCATGGCGTTAAAGCGGAAAAAGTTAAGGTAAGACGTCAAATGCTCATCGAAAATTTCAATTTGGCCCGTTTGCATGCTAACAATAACCAGCTGCAGCTTATGCAGAAAACCTCTGGATGTCTTAAATGAATTGCTTTTTGATTGAGGTTAGATATCACCATTCATAGGTCTAAATGCATTTACTAATTTAACATTGGTTTAATGAGTTGTTCGACAACATGTGTATCCAACTCCGGATGACATATAGTAGACCTACGGGATGTCGATTATTCTATATAGGTTTGACCAGTCTTTATGTACAATTAAGTTTGGAATAACCCTACATCAAAATAAATGGGGAACCGCAAAATAACTAAAAAGGTGTTGAAGCGATGTACTACCAAAATAAGCTGACAATATGAGAGTGCTGCATCAAGGAACGCTAACTGTACCTGTCATAATCCATTATGAGTCGGACATTGCAATATGAATAAAAGGAAGTCGAGCGATGTAAAACCTATATAAGCTGGCAATATGTGTGTACTACGTAAAGTTAAGTTAACTGTACCTGTCATAATCCATAATGGTATTCAGTCGGTGGGCCACTGTTATAATGGTGCAGTCCTTGAACTGGGTACGTATAGTGTCTGAAATACAAACACAAGTCAACCATTTTGTCCTTTTATGAATAATAAACCATTATGGTGATAATCAAATTTACATTATGTTTGGCCTTTGATGAAGAAAATCCTTATAGGGATGAATATATGAAAAAAAAAATTTTTACAAAAATTACAAGAAACACATCCTAACGTGGTATAAAATAATTACACTCACCCTGTATAAGATTGTATAAGATTGTCCGTTTCCATGTCTTCAGCCGCGGTAATAATTCTAGTAATAGTTGCAATAAATGTAAGTAAAGAAGAAGACACATTCAACTCGTGGTATGAAATAAGTACACCCACCCTGTATAAGATCGTCCGTTTCCATATCTACAGCCGCGGTCGCCTCATCAAGAATCAACACTTTCGTCTTGTGTAGGAGTGTTCTGGCTAAGCACACCAATTGACGTTGCCCAACACTGTAATGAAATAGAAAAATGTACAGTAGTCTCGACGCTGTAATTAATGTTCCTGTTGAAGAACTGGGTGATTGTTATGCTGTAAATTGAGGTAGTACCTTAGTTGTATTCGGTAACTGACACAGTTAAGATATTTTGGAAGGTTTAAAGCTGTGTCAATAGTCCTTAAGACTTATAACAGCTTTCTGGAATTTATGGATACATGTACTAGGCTGGGACTCTGAAACGTTCTGGCTTAACAAACGAGCTGGCGTCGGCCGACACTGTTATGAAATAGAAAAGGTACAGCGATCTTAGCTCTGTTGTTAATGTTCCTGTTGAAGATAATTACATTGATAGTACGTCAGTTATATCCGGCAAATGACCCAATAAATCTATTTTCATTGGGTGGTTTAATGCTGTGTTAATAAATTTTTGGTTTTATGACAGCTTCCTTGCAAATCACCAGTACTAGACTGGGAGCATGAAGGGTCTTTTCAAAGGACACACCCAAGGAAACAGTGATGGAGGTGGGGATTGAATCAATGCCACATCTCCGTCGACATAACCACTGGGTTGCGTATAGTCCCTATTAAAGATAAGGAAATACCCAAACACCTAATTTTTGAGCAGAATTTAAGGTCCGACCAGAGCACTTGTCCAGTCAAGAGATAGCCAATGCATAAATGTATTTTTAACGGTTCAGTAGCAACTAAACCATTATACTGTTGAGACTATTTGTTGTGGCCTCGTTTTGTCAATTATAATGCTTAAGTACAACAAAATTACAATTAAAGTATTACGTTGGAATAAAGCCTGATTTGCCTTATTTCCGTGTTCGACGATCTGCCGTCTGATAAGGAAATCAAATATTGTTGAATATCTACTCTATGTATTGACCGGAAATGCCTGTAAAAAAAGTAGTACCTTAAGTTTTGACCACCTTCTCCACATTCATACGCCAGCCCATCAACTACTCCACGAACGAAATCTTTCAGATGGGCACATTCTAGCGCATACCAGATGGCGTCGTCTTGGTAACGACCGAATGGATCTAAATTGTTTCTTAGCGATCCGGAAAATAGGACAGGATCCTGTAAGGAGAATTGAGGAATAGTATCTCATGTAATGGACATCTCAATAGTTTAACAATTTTCTACGGAGCAAAGTCTACAAGTACCGTCAGAAAATCATTAAACAGTATGTAATACCTGGCAAATAGTCAAGCAATAGGCAAGCAAAATAAACTTTGATAGCATTGCAGAACTACCACCCATAATTGAAAAAAGAACAGGAGTGTTCTACCAGATAGTCAAGCAATAGGCAAGCAACAAAGACTTTGAGAGAATTACATGAGGACCATCTCAATGGAATAGGCGTATGACCTTAACCAATCACCAAACAATAACTACATTTGCCCAGTTCGTTGCAGACGACTTTGGAATACATTGTGGGAAAAGGGGAAATTCCTCAAAGTGTTCTGCCCTATCAGAAGATAAGTTTCCAATTCCATCATATTTTGAAATGTCGTCTGCAAACTCTTTCAATTTGGGACGTTCGAAAATTTGGCGTTTGGTAAAGGGTAAACCGATTGTCATTGTGTGTCTTCTGTTAATTTGGAAGTATGTGGCTGGTCCTAGGTAGTTACCTGTGGTAGAATAGTAAGTTTCGTCCGAAGATCATGAAGGCCGAGTTTGGATATGTCGACACCGTCTATAACGATACAACCACCGGCAGATTCGATCAGTCTAAACAGACAGAGAGTAAGGGAGGACTTACCCGCCCCTGTACGCCCAACAATTCCAACCTGAAATAGAATATAGCTGTTGTAAACATGCACTACTTCGTGCTACCTTTGAAGGTATCAAAGTATCGCCACAATAATGTAGGGTGTCACTAGTATCGGTATTACAACACGACAATAGAAGCATTACAGCAAGAACTTTAACCCTTTGAATGATGGGAAATTTTTCTAAAATTAGATTTTTGTGTCGTCTACTCTCCAAAATCTTTGATATCTGCTTAATAATACTTAGAGTCGCAAGCAGGTTATCTTTTTATATGGGTT
Organism: Cerastoderma edule; assembly: GCA_947846245.1. NCBI lineage: Eukaryota > Metazoa > Mollusca > Bivalvia > Cardiida > Cardiidae > Cerastoderma > Cerastoderma edule. The sequence goes on along the minus strand of OX401421.1, from coordinate 7,231,693 downwards.
TTACATCACATCAACATTATGTCAGTTATGTAGCGATGCCCGACTCTTCATGATGGAGGAAGACCTTATACTCAACTGCCCATAAGGGCTGGTCAAGGCGGGTAGAACCATCGGCATTTCGTTAAGTCAGTCGGGAGACTGCCTCTCATGAAAATCCATATCCCTCTCAGGATTTGAACCCACGCGGAGAGGGGTCATGTGATTTCACGCAAGCAGGTTATGTCACAGACAAGTCGCTACTTTACTTTTACACTCACAATCGTCATTTGTCTGAACATAAACATCATATCGGGCTGATTTTATCAAACGTGGTTGCTCTCACACGTGATTCTGTTAGGATTAACACATGGCCGTCGCAATACCTTTTCTCCAGGCTTTATGGAACAATCAATCCCGCGTAATACCAGATCGAGGCCTTCCCGGTATCTCGTCATGAACCCCCGGAACTCGATCTTCCCGGTCCGGGGCCAATCCGGGGGTGGCTTCCCGCTCTCCAATACCCATCCAGCCTGTATAGGGGAAGTGAATCAGTTGATCCAGTTTTAAATGTCAATATTAAGTAGTGTTTTTAGTTTAAACATATGTAATTGCCAATTAAGCATGTAATTTACGGTACACATTATTGGTAAATAGTCATAGTACTTTGGCAAAAGGGGGTCATTACGCTATGTTTACTTCCATATAGTATTGGTCGCTTACAAAAGCTTCCAAATGACTGAGTGTAAAACTTGTTTTGTATCCTTCATGCATAATTAATTAATTATTCAGACGTGATAGCTAAAAAAAAAATGAGTGTAAAACATAGTTTGTATCCTTCCATATATCTTATTTGAATTTGGTCGCTTAGTGAAAGATTGAAAGTATAACATGTTTTGAATTCTTCAGATATATATTATGATTGATCGCTTAATAAATTGTATGCAAAACACATCTTTATCCTTCTTATAATACTGTTTTGATTCGGTCGCTTAATAATAGATAAAGTGTCATATATCCAATATCTTACCTCACTTGGTAAGGTCGTGTATTCAGCGACCCTTTCGGCCGACACGATGTTCATCTCTAATTCACTCACTGCCAACACAACTAAGTTCAGTGTTATCGTGATCTAGAAAATAGAGGAAATATGTGGTTGTTTTTTATTGATTTTCTTTGTTCAATTTATAACACACCATTATTGACAAGCAATTGACTAAATAAAAACAAAATTTCAGAGGGAATACGTTTTATTTTATATAGATGTTTTTGTTCACAGTACATCACATCACACTTGACAGTTAACATGTTTACGTAGAATATCATCATAGATATAAACATAGATCTAGTGTATATATCTATATCGTAAGTAGGCATATCTTTATTGAATCAGTGTTATAATTGATATCAAAAGTTATGGCTGGTTATCTATAACATACTACTTATAAACCAATTGTTCGTGGTTCTAGGGTTGTGAGTTTGTAATCTTATGTATACTCCAAGCTAAACGCATCGTTATGCCCTAGGCAACGCATTATAATCGACAATTCTGCTGACGCAACGTTAAACACGTCTCACAAGACATGACTCACCATAACGGCATACGAAATGGACAATCCAACTTGTGCACCGTTCAGATCCTCCGAGACCAAACAGAAAATGGTGGCTATCAGAACGATCACATTACCGAGAAGCTCCAGTCGAATACCGATCCACCTAAAGTTAGAAATGACCGACATTCACAAACTTCTCTTTGAATCGGATAAGACTTATTAGTAAAGGTTTTGAATTCATTAATGACGTCCTCTTGTTAAAAATGATATATGATCTTAAAACGGCTGTATTATCTAAGTTGTTTTAAGTTTTCGTTAGCACACAATGGAATTATGAATCCGAAATTTGGGGTTTCGACAGGTGGAACTAAATAGAGAGATATTATAAAAGCTAGATAGATAATGAACATCTATCTACCAAGAATTGCATGAACTACTTACTCCATTTAATCTGAGGCATTCTCAAAATGCTGTAAATGGTGACAAATCATATTTAAACAATTAATGTGAACTGTGAACGTGCAACAAATGTTTTGTGTTTATGTTGATAAGTAGAATCCCTTTAAAAACATGATCTGTAACCATTAACAGCCGATAATAATATTGAACACATCGTAGTGTGCATCATATAACCTTTGTGAATCTTCCGTGGGTTACACAAAAGCGGAGTGTCACCGTTGAAAGCTAATTTTGATAATTATCATTGGGTACAGAGATTAACGGTATACAGTACAGTGAACCCTCGTTTATCCGACTACGTCCGTTCCCAACAAAATGTCCGGTTTACCGAATAATCCGGACTAATGAAGCAGAGCATGTTCTTATTCACATTAAGACATAAACGGTCTGTATGAGCGGTGTATAGTTATAACCCTTTAGCAAACGCCCAATTGGCGACCGTCCCAAATTGAAAGAGTTTGCAGAAGACATATCAAAACGTGATGAAATTCAAAGATAATCTTCTGATATGGCAGAAAACATTGTGGGAAAAGGAGAAATTGCTCGTCACGAGCAATTTCTCCTTTACCCACAATGTTTTCAAAAGTCGTCTGCAATAAACTGGTCCAATAATTCCGTTCCCTTACAATTTTGTTCGGATTGCGAGACATCCGGATAATCGGTGTCCGGATAAACGCGGGTTCACTGTATACATATGGAGAGCTACAGGACAGATACCGTAAATACGGAGTTTACTACTCTATGGATATTCCAACATTACAATATAAACCAGTTGAATCTTCAAAAACAAAATATCTTTCACCTGTATATACGAGGTTTTGAGTATGTTTCCCAATCTGAACTCATCGAAATTATCTATTGAAAACATCTCTGACATAATATTGAAGCTGCCACATTGCAAGACCACTTTTCATTTTATTTTCGTTTTCAAACAAAAATGTCAAATGTAGTATCTAAACAGTCGTTTAATTTGATTAAGGAAACAAAATTACAGGTATATCACAACTCATAATTTCACTATTGCGTATGCGTTCCCGACCAAAAGTAATGGTTTTAAAAGATGTTCAACATTAAAACATAAATTGAACAACTAGGTGAACAACTAAAGTGTTATTAGCCGAGGACGAATCATTCGATATTTGAAACCCTACACTCGTGTATAAGGTGTATTTCTCAGATCACGGAAATACCCGAGTGGTAACGATTAGTGTGTGTGAAATGACTTACCGCCCGCCGGTGTTGGCCGCGTAGTAGAACTTGATGTTTTTATCGACCCTCATTCTGGATTCCGTGACGAACCTAGTGGCACACTTATATGCCCTGATGACGGCGGCGCCAGTTATCGTCTCACTGAAGTGGTTGTAGATAGGGGACCGACAGACGGACTCCGTGCGTCTCATGAGCCGGGCAGTCGGTAAGTAGAACCTCTGGAAACAATAGAGACCGGAAACTAGCTGTGGTTAGTTTCTAAACTTATCTATGTTACATCGATTGTGAAACAAGTTCTTACAGCTTAGACAAATCAATTCCTATTCTGCTTCCTAGATGCTAGACCAGTACTCTCGTGGGTTAGTTCCGGCAATTTGCACCTCGCCAAACAGGGATTCGAACCCGGGACCCTCGGTACATGTTGCCGCTCTACCTCTGCACCACTGACTGTGATTCTTTTGTGAACAGGCTGTATCTTACGATTTATTTCTTTACAATGACGAAGTTTGTTTTCTTTCGATTTATTTCTTCACAATGACGATGTTTGTCTTCTTTCGATTTATTTCTTTACAATGACGATGTTTGTCTTCTTTGAAGAATGCATAATTAACAACTCACTGTTAGAAATAGGGCGGGACGCATAGAAGCTGGCGTTCTACTTAAAACAATTCAACAGTGTAAAGATTAAGAATCTTGAAAACATGAATAAATGAAAGAGTTATTTAACTTACATAACAAATTGACTAATCAAACAATTAATACAAAAACAATGAAGAATCACTGTAGATCCATGACTTTGGTTATATATACTTTCTGGTATTATAGCAATTTGGGTGGGGGGGGGGGGTGTTCAGAACAATTCATAAACAATCATTACAAAAATAATGAAAAATCAAGTTAAAACCCACCACGCAAAATACATAGAAGATTAGAATAGGAATGATGGCGGCTATAAAAATGGGCGTGATCACGCTGACGACGATGAGAATAGACAGCGTCGAGAAGAGCATGATCGTCCAAAGTCGGAAGCTCTCCGGAAGCTTGTTGTCCATTATGTCGATGTCGCTAGAAAATCTGAAACGAAAGAACAAAGAGTGTTCATTAAACACGAATCAAATTGATCAAAAATTAGATTTGACAATGAATACGATTCGAATGGCAAATATGTTTACCATTAGTTTACCATAATTTACCATATATGTTTTACATCGATTGTGATGGAAGTTTAAAGCTTGTTCAAAGCCACTGTCGATGACTGCTTCAACTGCGAAAAAACACGTGCTTATGCATTGATTAAGCAAGTTCAAAACGCAATCTAGAAGCAAATACGTGTATGTTATATAGTTAATGAACGCACGTATGAAAATGTCGTGTACCTATTCTAAGCATAACATGGATAGTTCTAAAACACAAGAGATCAATAAGGATGGGTATATCAAGATGTCGACAAAGCGGATTATGATAAAAGTGGTGATAGTGGCACAATTACTCATGGTGTAAATGATAATTAGAAGGTGATAGCGAAAGAAAATTAACTAAATGAACTGAACTAAATCTGTTATGCGTACAACATTTGATTTACATCGATTGTGAAGGAAGCTTAAAACTTGTTCAAAGTCTCTATCGATAACTGGTTCCTGGATACTTAACCAGTACTTGTGCCGATTTGTGGGCTAGCCCCAGCAATTCGCATCTCGTCTAACGAGTATTTGAACCCGGGACCCGCTGTAAAGGAGATCGATGCACCGATGTTGAGAAGGTATTTGTGTTATTAGGCAGAGCACATTTATCAATAGGCCGATGAGCCCCATCTACTTTCACGTCATTTTCAATTGTTTCAGACGATTCATGTACCTACATTTCAATACCGCAGATGCATGTGACTGTATCAGTGCACGTACTAGCAACTATCAGTATTAATACTTCTGTGCATTGTTGTCAGACAAGTAAATGCCTCAAACCTCGTTTATACCAATAATCAATATAGAGACGAGATGACTGAACATTGATAAGTAGGAATGTTAACATACCTGTTCATCATTCGGCCGATCGGCGTTGTATCAAAAAAGGCCATTGGAGATTTAAGAATACTCGTCAACATAGAGTTGTGCAGTTTACCGGAAGCTACTACCATTCGCGTGAGGGCAAGGTAAAACCCGGTGAATATGGCAATACCTGGGTAGGATACAAAACAAATTATATGGGGCGGTAAATTGAAGATAACTCGTTAAAAGTATTATGCAAATGGATCTATGTGGTGTTGCATTTTAACTACAAACAAATTTAGCACACTAAAAAAAAAAAAAACTTAGTTTTGCGACACGTTGAGCTATGCTGATTTCAATCGCAATTTCTTGGATTATAATGTATATGGCCGAGTTTGAAAAAACCTGTAAACAGGTGATATAGGCTAAATGCAACTGTAGTTCAATAGTCACGGATATTTCAATCACCCCTTATCTCAGGTATGGTATCGCTCGATTGAAACATTAACATCGCACGAGAGCGCAATGGCCTTATATAATGAAATACCATGAAAGTGTTTGGAACGTTTTTTTTACAAAAGATGTCATCTTACGTTGTAAATATGAAAGTAGTACATGCAAATGTATCAGATTCCTTATAACAAAAAACTGCTTTATTCTTAATGAGATTAGGAGCTGGCTGTATAGTGCATAAACATATATGAACTGTTTATTTTACAAAAGAAGTCCTCTAACCTTGTATGACACCGAGAACTAGATACATGACAAGGTAGTAGATGTATTTATTGTCGTACTCCGGGGTACCCGCCAGGGTGGTGTTCTTTAACACCGGGTCTTCGGTCCAATAGGTCAGCCAGAAGTTGGAGAAGACGTTCAGTCCTTGGAAGAGGGAGACGGCGATGAAAACGATTAACACAAACACCGGGCCCATAGCCTTCATGTAACCGACTAACACGTGTAGTTTTATCTGAAACAAATGTTTCCATGTTTACATATTATTTATTACAGACTTATCAAAGGTTTTCTATCCTGGTCACTTATAGGCTTGCTAGGCCGGGTGCTTTATTATATACGTATTTATATATTTTGTTATGCACGTGTCACAATAATAAACAATTCACTTACTAACTTACTTACAAGTGCACACAAGTTCGAACTACAGTAGACCTTCTATACTTCGAAGTTAAAGGGACCTCGAAGTTAAAGGGACCGAGAAAAAAAAGTTCGACATAAAGATAATTCGATGAATAGATGTCTGGAATATTAAGACGAATGGATACCTGTATAAAGAAGACAAATATTACGGATGCCGGTATTAACTTCGACATACAAAAGCGTTCAACGATCAGAAGTTCGAGATATACATACTCTGCTGGATATTATTAGTTTCATGACCTTTGTGTGTATCGTCAGGTTGCATGCATTCTTTTGCGCTACAAAGACGATGTTTTCTAATGACTTATAATGTCAATAAATCTTAGACAGACAATCACATAGAGTAAACTGTTTTAGGCAAGTTTATCCAAATGAGGGAACCTTCTGCATTGTTATAGAGAACGTGCGGGTATGTAAATCGAGAACACTTCTGATCAACGAACAGGATAATTTAAGCGACATTTTTGTCCAATCCTTGATAACTTATATCGGTTACTCCACATTTTGCCAAAACTATGTTCAAACTTACAGCTCCTTCCTCCGATGTTTCATCAGCTGTGAGTCTGGACATATCTGCTGTTTGTATCGGGACATCCTCCACCTTAGAGAGCGTTCGCGTAGACGCACGAGTTGAACGGCGCCTGGGTAAAATATTTATAGAGATTAATAAGTTAGTGACGTCAATGGGTTAAGTTTTTCGGACAAGGCGTAAAAATTTTTTAGTTGAGCCGAGGGCGAATCCAATAAATGCCGAAGCCGAGCCCGAAAAACTTATCCCATTAACGGCACTAATCTATTATTCTGTTTATCCCGTTACATATCTTTCGCAAAACCAATTTCGAAGAAACAACAGAGAAATCAGTTTTTATATATAACGCAAATGAGTAGGCGAGTATAGACATGAGATAGTAGTCTCGAGAAAAATCGTGATATCATGTGTGACGTCATGTGATATGGCGTCACAAGGCATTTTATAGTTCCTAGTAAAATCTACGCTTTCTTCAAATTTAGTTATCAGCCAATTTGTAACTGGAAACATTAGATTGACCAAACAGTAACAATTCACTTCATTGATTTTAACTCCAATGGGCTTGCTCATGCGTCGCTTAACCATATGCAAATGAGGGAGATCACGTGTCAAGTAACCTTGAATCACTTAGTTTTCACGGCACCCATTTTCACGTCACCTTTTGCACCATGTAACAAGATAAATTCTGTTACTAGTGCCGTGTTGGGACCGATAAGAGGGTGCCGTACAACATTAATTTGTGATATTCGGCACTTACCATGTAACACATGCACGTAACAAATCGTGACGTCATAAGAACGCCATGGCACATGACGTCATATTTACATCATCTTCTAGTGAACTCTATTTTGTTTTTGTTTGCTTTTTTCTCGTGTTTAATTTTTATTTTGTTTGTTTAAAAGAAAATTTGCATAAAGGTAACAGGATGAATAGAATAGATGGTTGGTGTCTTTAAATAGGAAAAGCTATCGGGCTCAGCTTCGGATTACATTCGGTTTCGCCTTCGGCTCACCGGATAATATTTCAACGCCTTGCAAGATAACATGTTAGATTCACGACACCAACCATCTATTCTTCAGATGTCGTTTATTCAGGAAAAAAGGCAATGTGCCCAACATAACACACATATGATAATACAGAACATATAATATACATATGATAGTCAATTGTTAAAATATGAAAGGAGGAAACGCCTTCCATCGATTGAGGAATACATTCCGATGCCATTTAAACGTGTTAATATTTGAACAATTTAAAAGATTTATTAGTTTCAACATACTAGCATTTCTAAAGAAAAACTGCCTTTTATATCTTTCTCTTATATCTTTATAAAACAGACATATTAATAGGAAGTGATGACGAATTTACTAGCACTACTGACCTTATACGCCCACTTTTGGACATCCCTTCGTCGTCTGACGTTATACCACCATCTGTCAGCACTTCGACTTTGGCGAGGATAGATTCTTTCAATTGCTGGACTGGAAATGAAACGTGACTGAATAATTGCACATTGTTTGGGTGAGTGTGTGAAACTAGAAGTCTGTCTTTAAAGGACTATCTCACATAATGGTATCATACGTTTGTACAGCTTCTGTCAGTGATCGTGCCGCGTGGCAAAGGGAGATTACTGTGAGGAGTTTGGAAGCGTGTTGTTGCTAATTTGTAGACTTTGCTGTTTAAATCAGATTGAATCTGAATATCATTTTTTTATTCTGCTGTCCGGCCTATTCAAACATTCGTGAGAAATAATTTGTACATTTACCATGGCCCAACACTAATACATTTGTAAATATTTTATTTTCAAAACGTCAATGTACTCTTACTTAAACAGTTTTGTTTTAAATGTCGAAATACAATTATTTAATGTATTTACCTATTATTATCTATTTTATGTTAGATCAAATAAATTTGTGTCTTGTATGTTTTTGGGGGTTTTATAATATTTGCCAAATTTCGTATATTTAACATACTTAAGTATATAACTGTAACGTTCGTTGAACGTTTATGCTGATTAGGGACCTAATGTATTTGAGAGAACATGCTGCTATATATATATAGACAAAACAACCGCTCAGTGTATGACAGTGTCTTCACTGATCGGATGTGTTTGTTTCTTTGAGAGGTCCATTTGCACGGTTCGTTACATAATGTGTATGTATGTACCATATTTGTAAATGTTGTCTTGGCCAAAGGCATTTATATGCTTGTTTTTGCCATATAAAGAATAGAACAGAGTAAATTATTAACGAACTCACTTTCAGGATCCTCGTCCTCGACATCTTCCTCCTGCAGGTATTGGTGTAAAAACTGGGCGAACGCGCCTTTCTGGCTGATAAGCTCCTCGTAAGTTCCGCTCTCAGTAATCGTTCCGTTACTAAGCACCAATATTCGGTCAACCATCGGTAACCAATGGATACCGTGTGTTACAAGAATACGCGTCTGTAAATATTGAATGACTCATCACTTGTTTTATTATTATTTTTTTTTCAAAAGAAAGTATGAGTAATTTTTTCATACCATTTAAGTTGGAAATTCTTAAATACACATTTAATGTTTGAGCCGCCTCATACAACCTCAACTTATAAGTTGTGTGGATGAATTTACCCTTTTCAATATAAAGCTGGCCAGTCTTTCTTAATGAAGCTGATAACATAAAACAATGTTTTGTTTACTAAAACAGATACAAAGAGAGGTTGGGCACATGTTGGATAGTTGTCAATAAAGCATCAACCGGTATATTCCCATTATGGATAAAAAAGTGTTGACATTTAAAAGGTATTCGTTTGTGGTGAAATCCATGGTGAGGATCAAACTCCGCGCAGGAATACTTCCATTTGTTACACTACAGTATAGCTCCTAACCAAATTAAAAGGGAGATCGTTGCGAAGGAGAATGGGTGAGGATAGTTCCTCCATTTTTTTAATTATATACAGCTTGTCTCCACACAAATGTGCCTTATCTTTGCAGCCCATGTACATGTAACACTTAGTTGTTGCATAACGTACTGATTGCCTTCATGCCGACTCGACAAATATGGTGAATACGAGCCTATGTGTGTGTGTGTGGGGGGGGGGGGGGGGGGGGGGGGGGGGGGGGGGGGGGGGGGGGGTGCGTGTGTGTGTGTGTGTGAATGGTTATTCTTATCTAATTGAAGCTAGAACCATCCCAATCTTTAATTGTATTACCAAACAATAACGACATTTGAACAGTTTGTTGCAGACGACTCCGGAAAACATTGAGGGAAAGGGCGAAATTGCTCGTGACGAGCAATTTCTCTTTTTCCCACAATGCTTTCTCTACTCTATCAGAAGATAACTTTTCAATTTCATCACCTTTTGAAATGTCGTCTGCAAACTCTTTGAATTTGGGACAGTCGAAAATTCGGCTTAGTCGAAAATTTGGCTTATACTTACTTTGTGCCGAAGTAACCCCTCGTTGCCAATGACGCGTTTAAACAGATGTTTGCCCACGTGTGAGTCCACTGCACTGAGAGGGTCGTCCATAAAGTACACGTCAGCGTTACTGTAGACGGCTCGGGCCAAACTCACACGCTGTTTTTGGCCTCCACTGATGTTGATTCCCTGTGAATGCGAAAATAAACGCTATAACACTAGAAACCATCACGATTTCAGAATAAAAGCAAGATTAGACGACGCACTGCCGTAAATCGGTAGGTATGAGGTTACAAAAGGTTGCGAGTATAGCATTTGTCGAAAACCAATCCCGCTAATCGACAAAACGCCAAAACTGTTGCGTTATTGTCCTTACAAATAATCTTTAATTTCAAACTTTAAGTGTGCGAAAACAAAGATTAAATTGTATACTTGAATATTTATATAAACTTGTTGAAAAAAACAGAACATTCTACGACTGCCGTTCCTTAGTTTCCTTTTGATTTCAAACTAGTATACCTGTGTTACCTTATCTAGTGACAACCAAACAACCGTTATTTTGTGAGTACATCGCTTGCCATACCTTGTATATTTTGAATTTGTAACTTACTGTTCAAACATATGGCAATACACTATGTTTAAAGTAAAGCATATTTTTGAATTGAAGAATCAGTTACTCTTCAACTGTCCAAGGTGTCTGGGTAAGCACATGCTATTAAATGATAACGGTATGGAACAATGTGATAAAATTAATCAACGATTTCTATTTTCGAATTTAATTTCAGTTCTATTTGTTTCATTTTCTGTTCTTTCATCCATTGGTCCCTTTATTTATTTCACTTGAAACGATTGTCTTAAATGAAGCCGAGAAGACAGTAAACCATTTACATGAAACTCATTTCACTTCTGTAAAGCTATGTCTTGTGGTCAAATTCGTATTTTTTTTTCAATGATTTGATGCCATCCCAAGAATGTTTCAGTTTCCTTGCAGCTTTCGTAGGACTTTCCAGAAATAGTACACGGTTTTAAAGTATCTTGCCAAAGTACAATGTCACGAAACCAACAGATCTAATGTGGCTCCAGCCCAGACTCTCGGGATATAAGCTAACCATCATTACCAGCGGGCAACACATGACCGCTTATATAGTAAAGTAGGTCAATTTCTCAATGATTTTCGAAAGAATTATGACGTAGATGCTAAGATTTTGTGCCAAACCTTTTCTCCAATTTCCACCATATCGCCTCCTGACAGGATCTGAAGATCCGGTAGCAATGCGCATGCGTCAAGAACCTTCTGGTACTTCCTGTCGTTGTGGGATTTTCCAAACAGGATGTTGTCGCGTAAGGTCATGTTCTGTATCCAAGCCTCTTGTGGTACGTACGCAATCTTTCCCTGCAGTAGGAATGGAATTTTGTTGAAAGGGTATTTATGAAGTTATCTATTAAAAACTCAGTCTGTGTGCTTACAAGAAATGGTACATACGTTCCTATGATGCGTTTCATTTGAAACGAGTTACAGTAATCAACAGAGAGCTTTGATAAAGCGATCCAAATCAACCTTGGTGTTTTGTGGAAGACAAAATTATTTCGTTAGCTTCTAAGTCTATCGAAACAGCGGACCAAATACTCATTTTGCCAAAACGATTTCCAAAAAAAAAAAGGATTATTCGGTCATTTTACGTTATATCTGTACCATGTTCTATATCCAAGCTTTTTGTGGTACGTACGCAATCTTTCCCTGCAGTAAGAAATGAATTCGTAGAATAAAACATATGAAGACATTTTTGTAACTACTGTTTATGCTTAAATAACCTCCTCACTCTCTACAGCAAAGCAAAATAGCTTAATAATCAATCAGGACAAGACCTAACATCTACGTTACAGAGCCGCCTCTTTAGCTTAGATGGTATGGTCTTTGACTCTCGTTCCGGCGATCCGGTATCAAATCCCCACAGGGACTATAAAATCCAAAGTAGATTTTTCTAGCTATGCTTTGTTGTGGGCATTGTTCGTAAGACAGTTTATAAAACTTACGCGAACAGTCGCTGTCCCACACAATCGCTGCATTTCCCCGAGACACGCCTGTATAAGCGATGATTTTCCTGTCCCAACGTGACCAACAATAGCAACTAACTCCCCGTCTTCTACCTGTATGTTGATGCTGTGAAAAGAGATGTTTTAGACTCTGCAGGTGTATAAAACACATTGATTAAAAGAGCACTTCCCTTAAAAAGCGTTTGCTACTGCACCAAAATGGTATTTCATTCTTTTGTTCATTTAGATACATTACCATATAATTGGAGTTTGTGACAAGACAATTTCAAGTCTAATAAAAAAAAAACGAAGAAAGAAAATTACTAGTTAAATCAATAATTAATATATTGGTTGTAGAAAGGGTACATACCATTGTGACAACAAAGAACTTTGCTCGAGAATTTGTTAAGTAAGCTCTTTTTTTAATTTTGTTTTACTTTATTTTTGTTACTGTTTGCTGGTTTGAATAGGAATTCATGTAACGTGATAATGATCTACCAATGTTTCCAGGTGTTCCACAATATGTTTTACGAGCTACTGACTTATTCCCACATAAACACCCATTATTGTGATGCAAGATCAACAAATGACAAAACATCCTGAGCAATGTGAAAGCAGTTTTTTGACTTAGCAGAAGGTTGTTATTTGTGTCGTATCAAGATGAATATGTCTGGACAATACCTCCGTAGCGTTGGTTCGGGTCTCTCGGTTGACCAGGTGAAGTCTGCCGACTCCACGTTTACCACCAGCTCTGAAATAATTATGATAACAGTGTCAATCAATGTTAGTATGATGCTTGTGATGATGCTGGCAATACTGTTGTTTGTTATGAGCGTGTTAACAGTTATTATACCTATAGTAAAATGATATGGATATTGATGGGGATATTACTACCAATGATGATGTATGATTTATTGCTTTAAATGATGCTGATGGTGGTTTATTGAAGGTTCATTGAGAATTATGATGAAGATAATGACGATGCTACCCGATGATGAGGATGAAGGTTCTGATTATGCTGTTGACGATAGTAGTGATGATGGTGACTATGATAAAGATAAAGGGGATATTGTTGATGTTGTTGACGATAATGTTGACGATAATGTTGATGATAATGGTGATGATAATGGTGATGATAATGGTGATGATAATGGTGATGATAATGGTGATGGTAATGGTGATGATAATGATGATGATAATGGTGATGATAATGGTGATGATAATGGTGATGATAGTGGTGATGATAATGATGATGATAATGGTGATGATAATGATGATGATAATGGTGATGGTAATGATGATGATAATGGTGATGATGATAATGATGATGATAATGGTGATGATAATGATGATGATAATGGTGATGATAATGGTGATTATAATGGTGATGATAGTGGTGATGATAATGATGATTATAATGGTGATGATAATGGTGATGATAATGGTGATGATAATGATGATGATAATGACGATGATAATGTTGATGATAATGATGATGATAATTATGATGATAATGGTGATGATAATGATGATGATAATGGTGATGATAGTGGTGATGATAATGATGATGATAATGATGATGATAATGGTGATGATAATGGTGATGATAATGATGATGATAATGGTGATGATAATGATGATGATAATGATGATGATAATGGTGATGATAATGGTGATGATAGTGGTGATGATAATGATGATGATAATGGTGATGATAGTGGTGATGATAATGGTGATGATAATGATGATGATAATGATGATGATAATGGTGATGATAGTGGTGATGATAATGATGATGATAATGATGATGATAATGGTGATGATAATGGTGATGATAATGGTGATGATAATGGTGATGATAATGGTGATGATAATGGTGATGATAATGATGATGATAATGATGATGATAATGGTGATGATAATGATGATGATAATGGTGATGATAATGATGATGATAATGGTGATGATAGTGGTGATGATAATGATGATGATAATGGTGATGATAATGATGATGATAATGGTGATGGTAATGGTGATGATAATGGTGATGATAATGGTGATGATAATGGTGATGATAATGGTGATGATAGTGGTGATGATAATGATGATGATAATGATGATGATAATGGTGATGATAATGATGATGATAATGATGATGATAATGGTGATGATAATGATGATGATAATGGTGATGATAGTGGTGATGATAATGATGATGATAATGGTGATGATAATGATGATGATAATGGTGATGGTAATGGTGATGATAATGGTGATGATAATGGTGATGATAATGGTGATGATAATGATGATGATAATGATGATGATAATGGTGATTATAATGGTGATGATAGTGGTGATGATAATGATGATGATAATGGTGATGATAATGATGATGATAATGGTGATGGTAATGGTGATGATAATGGTGATGATAATGGTGATGATAATGGTGATGATAATGATGATGATAATGATGATGATAATGGGGATTATAATGGTGATGATAATGGTGATGATAATGATGATGATACTGGTGATGATAATGGTGATGATAATGGTGATGATAATGGTGATGATAATGATGATGATAATGGTGATGATAATAGTGATGATAATGGTGATAATTGTGATGATAATGGTGATGATAATGGTGATGATAATGGTGATGATAATGGTGGTGATAATGGTAATGATAATGGTGATGATAATGATGATGATAATGGTGATGATAATGGTGATGATAATGGTGATGATAATGATGATGATAATGGTGATGATAATGATGATGATAATGGTGATGATAATGGTGATAATGGTGATGATAATGGTGATGATAATGGTGATGATAATGGTGATGATAATGGTGATGACAATGGTGATGATAATGGTGATGATAATGGTGATGATAATGATAATAATGGTGATGTTGTGGATAATATTGATGACAGTTAATGGTGGTGGTGCTGCTGCTATTGCTGCTGTTGTTGATTATAATGATGGTGGTGTTAATCAAAATGATGATGTTGATGGTGAGTGATGATGTTAGTGCTGTCAATATTATTGATTCGTTTGGTTATGACGGCGTATATTTGTGCTTACCTCCTTCCTTAGCAGCAGACTGTATTACATTAACGTTATTTTCTGTATATATTTCGGTATATTTGTGCTTACCTCCTTCCTTAGCAGCAGACTGTATTACATTAACATTATTTTCTGATAGGTCGTCCGTCCATAGGAATTCTTGTATTCTTTTGATTGACACGTACGCCTTGAATGTAAAGGACAATTGATATGAACACATACACTCATCAGTTACATGTATGAAATGAAAAAGCTTCAATAAAGGACGTTGTACCTCGTATATGGTAATTCATGGGAAACTGAAACATATTTTACAGATACAGGCCGAAAATGTAACGACGATGCATTTAATGTAAAAACAAATAGCTAAAATAGTTTGCGGTTGCTTTAAATTTTAGAAATATAACAAATTCCTATTTGGCTTTTAACTAATATTACAATGACAATAAAAATGATTGTTTTAAGCGTCTGTGAATGCTTCCGATCTTGACAAAGCAGATATTCCCATATTTGGTTTCAACTGATGCCATGAATAAAAATGTGGATTGTTCTCACTTTTATATCAACTGTTGTTGCTTTTACTTCTGATCATACACTACTTCCCATGTGTTTCATTTTTAACAGATATCATAAAGAAAGCGTATGAAGTGTATATCTCTTGCTGTGTATTATCGTCTGCGAATACTTTCGGTTTTGGTCGAATCACAAATACCCGTATGTGCTTTTTAAGTGATAACATAAAGAAAATGAGTACAGCTCTTGCTTTTTTATCATCTGTGGTTGCTTTCAATGTTGAAAAAAAGTACGAATTCTCATTAGTTTCCTGAACTGATATCATAAAGAATTTTAGTATAATTCTGGCTTTTTACTGTTTATAGTTGCTTATCATTTGGACAAAGCACAAATTCCAATGCGTGTTTTAACTGATATCATAAACAAAAGAAAATGTATAGCTTTGCCTTTTTATCGTCTGGTGTTACTTTAATTTGGATCACACAAAAACTCCCATATGTTTGTTAAAAAGTATATCATAAAGAACACGTATATGTGTAACCATAAACGTGTATAGTTCTTCCTTTTTGTCGCCTTTTGTTGCTTGTTTTGACAAGTCACAAAGTATGTGTCTTTAACTAATATAACAAAGACAATGAATATATTTCTTGTCTTTATATCGTCGGTTGTTGCTTTCAATTTTGGCCATACAAAACGTCCGACAATGGGGGAGTATGTAACGATACTAACCTGTACCATACCGTTGACCAAGAATGGGGTAAGCGCCACCGGAAACCGCAGTATGTTGATGATAGAGAGTGCTGTGAACGTCTCTTCCGCTCCCAGAGAGTGGGTGGGGGAGGTCAGAACATAGATCAGTATCAATACGAACATGATCTGCGAGAGAAATATGAAGTAAATAAAGATAGTGACAGGAACCGAATGACTAAATCTCTATGAGACACAATGGTATCCGATCAGTGGAAAGAACTGTCGTCAACCGATAGATTGTGCTATAGAGGTCTAAGCCCGCTGAATTTGGGAAGTTTTATGTCTGAGGTTGCTGAATTGGGAAACAAAAAGGTGGTATGACTTGGAATATTTTGGAAAACGGCATCACTTTAAAGAAATTCCCAAGTGAGGAAACAGAAATGGAAAAGATAGTACCGTCTTACCATGAACGGGCTATGTACGGCAAACAAAATGGCTGTCGACACCAGAACGGCGTAGTTCCACAATTTATCAATTTCCTGTTTCCGGATTGCATAAATCTTCTTCATGAAGGATGGTTCCCACGCATACATCTTTAAAACCTGAAATACATGGCCATTGATGTCAAGGGACTTGTTATAAATGATGTCTCCAGGTCATACATCTTTAAAACCTGAAAAACACGGTTATTGATGGCAAAGAAGTGGTTATAAATTGTTCCAAATGGTTAATCTTCAAAACCTCAACTCTTCAAAATCTGCAGACAACACGTGCTTTACTTGAAGCAGACGACTTAAAAAGGCGTTTAATACATTTGAAAAACCTTTAAGTTCTGCTGTTGTGATGTGTTGATAGATTAAAAAAGCAGTGTGGAAAAGGAGAAATTTTCTTCAGACTTCTGTTGCAAAACACGTGGCGTTAGGTGGTAATGTGTTAAATAGATGTCCATCCAAATTTTATTTTGGTAGATATCGCTAAAACTGTTGAATTTAGAAACCAACTGCTAATGAAACTTTAAAACTTGTTATGGGGATTAGGGGATTGTATGGTTTTAAAACGAAATGTTAAATTTCGAAAGCTGTTCTTTAAAGGTCCCTGTAAGTCAAGAGAGATTAACCTAAGTTGTAAGAACTTGTTTCACAACCGATGTAAAATAAAGAAGGTTAAACTATGCGCGTAAGTTAGTATTCAGATGAATGCAATAAGAAAGCCGAATATGTAAGTGTGTAAATTTGTACCTTTATACCGCTGATCACTTCGTTCAGAATCTTGATCCTTGTCCCCTTAAGATAGAGTAAGGAGTTCTGTAGCGTGTATTGTTTGGTCGCTATGTAGCCGACGGTCGGAAATATAATCAATAGGACTCCCAAACCGCCAAAACTTGCAACCCCTGAAACAGAGACAAGCTTAGACTTAAGGTTCCGGAGCTGTAATAAGAATGTTGGATATCTCAAAACTGAATGGTAGCAATTCTATGAAAATTTGTCACATTGACGATCTTAACAAATGTAAATGTCGTACCGTTAAATGTTTCCATTACAAGCTCAGTTATGGAATATCATCAAGTCAAAAATTAACATTGAAGCCTATGGGAAATTTGATAGTGTTGCCATGTTGATAAACCAGTTTGATTTATGAGAAAAACCTCACGATTGACAGATGCATTCCATGATTCTGATTAAGGTTTCACAAAGGAAATCCAAACATTACCGTAGAAAATAGGAGAAAATCAATCTTAAATGATTGTAATGCTGATGCGTACAATATGAGTAGATACTTACCCATTAAGTCCCAGAGTTGGACAAAAGCAATAATGATAATGATGAAGATCAGCACCACGTAGAAGGAGAAGAGAAAAGCGTCCTGGATACGTTGACAATCCACGGACATGTGATTGACGATCTCCCCAACTGTCGTGGCCTTCGTGCTGCTTCGCTTCATAGTCAGTGCCTAAAGTTGGAGAGGATTGTTTACTCTTTACCAAACACTAAATTTTAGACTGTCCCAAATTGAAAGAGTTTGTAGACGACATCTCAAAAGGTGATGAAATTAGAGAGCAGTCCTCTGGTAGGGCAGAAAACATTTTGGGAAAAGGAAATATTTATCTTGTTAAGCAATTTCTCCTTCGCTCTTTCTTGCAAACAAGTATCTATCTTAATTTTAAAGATGAATTCATTTTAAAAAATCTGAACTCTCGTTCCTTTTGTTAAGACTAGGCCTACACATCAATTGTGATAAGTAACCAACGCGGCAAAATATCTACTCATATTTTTCAATCTTAGTGATAAAACTGTACAGACTTATAGACTAATTACAATAATGCTTATGACACTTTGCATACATAATCAATAGTCAGCGAGCCTTAAAGCTAAATTCATTATCAATTTGACAAAACAACTGCAAACCTTTTTGTAGATCAGACAGATCAGCGCCGTTTTTATCTTTAACCCCAGGGTCATCATGTGATGGAAACCAACGTGGTACATGAACGAGTTAGAGCAGAGAGTGACAAACAACAGAATGGAATAGAAGTATCCCTTCCATTCAGCCTCTATGTCGTATTCCGTCCCTTTGTTCTCAATCATCTGGATAATAAATCTGAAATTATGATCATAAATGAGTTAGAACACAGTGTGACGAACAACAGTATAGAATAGAAGTATCCCTTCCATTCAGCCTCTATGTCGTATTCCGTCCCTTTGTTCTCAATCATCTGGATAATAAATCTGAAATTATGATCATAAATGAGTTAGAACACAGTGTGACGAACAACAGTATAGAATAGGAGTTACCATTCCCTTCAGCCTCTATGTCGTATTCTGTCCCTTTGTTTTCAATCATCTGGATAATAAATCTGTAAATAATGAACATAGTTACAGCAGAGTGTGGCGAATAACAGTATAGAATAGAAGTAACCCTTCCCTTCAGCCTCTATGTCGTATTCTGTCCCTTTGTTTTCAATCATCTGGATAATAAATCTGTAAATAATGAACATAGTTACAGCAGAGTGTGACGAACAACAGTATAGAATAGAAGTATCCCTTCCATTCAGCCTCTATGTCGTATTCCGTCCCTTTGTTTTCAATCATCTGGATAATAAATCTGAAATTATGATCATAAATGAGTTAGAACACGATGTGACGAACAACAGTATAGAATAGAAGTAACCCTTTCATTCAGCCTCTATGTCGTATTCTGTCCCTTTGTTTTCAATCATCTGGATAATAAATCTGTAAATAATGAACATAAATGAGTTAGAACGGAGTGTGACGAATAACAGTATAGAATAGAAGTAACCCTTTCATTCAGCCTCTATGTCGTATTCTGTCCCTTTGTTTTCAATCATCTGGATAATAAATCTGTAAATAATGAACATAGTTACAGCAGAGTGTGACGAAAACAACAGTATAGAATAAAAGTAATCCGTCAATTCAGCCTCTATATTGTATTCCGTCCCTTTTTTCCCAATCATCTGGATAATAAATCTGTAAATGATGAACATAAATGAGTTAGAACACGATGTGACGAACAACAATATGGAATAGAAGTCACCCTTCCATTCAGCCTCTATGTCGTATTCTGTCCCTTTGTTTTCAATCATCTGGATAATAAATCTGTAAATGATGAACATAAATGAGTGAGAACACGATGTGACGAATAACAATATGGAATAGAAGTCACCCTTCCATTCAGCCTCTATGTCGTATTCTGTCCCTTTGTTTTCAATCATCTGGATAATAAATCTGTAAATGATGAACATAAATGAGTGAGAACACGATGTGACGAATAACAGTATAGAATAGGAGTTACCCTTCCATTCAGCCTCTATGTCGTATTCTGTCCCTTTGTTTTCAATCATCGTTGTTATTCTTCTGTGAATAGAATATACGCTATCGCTATAAAGTTAAGGCAATTGCAATGTTTTCTGCCCTATTAGAAGATTATTATCCATTATCATCACATTTTGAAATATCGTCTGCAAACTCTTTCAATTTTGGACAGTCGCAAATTTGGCGTTCGGTTAAGGGTTAAGGAAAACTACCATACCTTAGTACAATGGGTTGTACAAGCCATTCAACCTCCGCAACACCCATGTTTGACGTCCCCTCACACCATAATGAAGTAAACGAATAACAAACCTGAGTTATATGTACTAGTAAACGAACAACAAACCGTCATACCTAAGTACTACGGGCTGTACAATACCATGTGTATAAGCCACACCGATTGAAGTAAATGAATAACAAACCGTCACACCTAAGTACTATGGGTTGTACAATACCATGTGTATAAGTCACACCGATTGAAGTAAATGAATAACAAACCGTCACACCTAAGTACTATGGGTTGTACAATATCATGTGTATAAGTCACACCGATTGAAGTAAATGAATAACAAACCGTCACACCTAAGTACTATAGGTTGTACAAGCCATACAACCTCTGCCACACCCATGTATGACGTCCCCTCCCACCAGTGGAAAATAAACACCCGCCAGAGAGCCCGAAACAGGTTGGGCTTGTGTTCGTCATCTTCATCTGTAATTGTAGATTCGACAATATGGTACTTACGAGAGACTTATACGATGGCTGGATTTCATTCTGTTCAGAATTCTGTTTCGTTCTGATAGATAGATTCAATAAGTAACTTGATACTCAACATAGTTCTGTTGTGTTCTAATAAATAGATTCGACGAAACCATTAAACATAATCAAGGAAATGTGCAAAGCAATCGGCACGTTCGAAAAGTAGCATGATGTTCAACAGAGGGCGCTTAAATGCTAGGTCTTGTACAAGTTGTTTTTATCTTGAGCGAGAAAAAAGATTCGACAAAACAAATACACATAATTGACGAAATGTACCAAACGATCGGGCTATTCAATAAGTAACTTGGTGCTCAACAGAGTTATGTTCAGTTATGATAGATCCCACGAAATAATTTGAAAATAATTTGTGGTGCCAGGCAATTTATTACGGAGGACGGCGCAAATTTAAAACCAACTTTGCCAAGTCTGTGAGCAGTTATGCGTCCAAACCACTGCGCAATTAAACCTTGGAATGCTTGGTAATTTTCTGAAAAAAAAAATTGTTGTGTCGTCATCTTTCCAAAACCTTAAATTTCGCTAAATTTTGACGAGGAAAGATACTCAGAGTAGCAAAAAGGTTAGATCACAGGTCAGCCGCCAAGCATGGATCTAACCTGTTTGCATAAGCATGAAGTCACTTTCAGAACTATAAGGGTTAATACGCAAGGGAAATTTTAGAAATATATACGTACGTATACTCTCGCTGGAACCACTGGTTATTAATGGCGTGCTTTCAGAGACGGGATTATACCGCGAGGAGTGCCCACCCTTTGGAAACCCGTTCTGTTGGTACTTGTAGTGACCTACATCCTCCAAAGCTTTACTCTTTCTCCTAGGATAGTTAAAGAAGCATAGGTTCATATGGTGACCCGTTCCAATGACCTAATAAACATGTATTAGGTATTTGCAAGTTCTAAGTTACGAAATAACTATATATGCAATTCATATTCACCATTTCTGTAAATGCATTACGCATAATTTTCGTAAATTAACAAATCGTAATTTACACTAGTGCATTAGGTGATATTCCCGGTTATGCGTCGTATTTCATTGGTTTTGAATTCATTTTTTATTTCATGTTTTGCAATATGCGTAAGAGCATTGTGTTTCACATTATTTCCATTAATTAATGCATCATGCGTTTGTTTCTCGTACAAATACGTTTAAATTACAATAGTCCCGCATGGCATTGCTCCCTCTCCCAAGGTACCCGAGTGTGTTTGCCCTGATACACACGATTTGAATAAATACAAGGTTTTTGTTAAAACAGGTGCACACAAACAAAATCCACGGAGACATGTTACATGCGTGTTACATGGGGTAATGTTGTATCAAAGTTAGATTCCCCGCACAAATGTTAACCGAAGCTATGATATTAATACTCTTAACGTCGTTAGATGGAGATGAAAACAAAGCAACCGAAAAGAAAAACTCACTTTTCGATGCTGCACCTGGTAATCTCGTCTTTCCACGCGTGTTCGAGAGCTGGTCCGAGATTATCGCTTCGTAAACGAGATGTCTGGTCCCAGAATTCGGATGGTTCGAGTGTCCGTCTATAAGACTTCCATACAACTCTATGAAATAAACAGATACGTTGAATACCATCAAATATTTATTTGGAGGTGTTAATGTATATAGACTATAAATACTTCAAAACGATTTTCATGTGATCATACAATATTTGTTATGTTCGACCTTTTGTAACTTTTAAACTCACATAACAACTTTGATTCCATTTTATAAAATAACTACTTGTCTTAAAAAAAGATAAACAGTGACATCCTGCCTCAATAATATGTTCTTTAAAAAAAAGCAAGATCGGCTTTACTCTTAAAAGGTAATTCCAAAACATGTCAGTGATATCATTGCGACCAGAGCAAATTAACGTTTCTATCGATATGACAGTAGATGTACTGTAAAATACTGACTGTTGCCCCACAGTATTATATGTTCTTCGGCTGATAACAGCTGAATGGGATATATATAATTCTTATTGTTGTGAAGATTTGTCCAGCCACCAAGCACGTAGCTCGGTGGAACGGTACATCGCATGTATGTAAGGTTATGGCTTTGATAACTTGGTTTGGCAATACCAAAGTCCAGTAAGATGATACCCTGTTCGTGTTTCAATTAGTGTCATTCGGGAGTAGCAAAGGCTGTTAAAGCTCGTTCAATGTATAGGACTTGGTATAACTGGCTTGGATACGGGGAATGGTGTGAAATAACTTAACAAAACTGGCGTTAAACAATAAGCGACTAAAACAAGGACAATTCAAACGCTAAAATACACTCAAACCACATTGCCGATGGAGATAATTTTTTGTAGAGGGGATTCTTTTTACAGAGTAATTCCCCAATAAGCTTCTCTATAAACGGAGAAGTTCTGCAATTTTCAAGGTACATGTTTGTCATTCGGACTAATAAAATGCCTCGCTAATTCTATAATTGCTGCCTGCCGAATTATCCAGGCTTAGATAGTATGGAAGTAAATCGGTAGACTTACGGTGTAAGCCACTCAAACATCACCTGGCTCAGCACTGAAGCATTCTCATCGGGACAGATCTTCTGAAAGACATACAATCAAGGGACATTTATTGGTGGGAATAGCACATAATGTTCGCAATGTTGGACTCATAGGGAATCTCAACCGCTCTCGTTTCCCATTCGTAGATGCTCCGCGTGGTGTTTTTGTTTCGCTCCAGAACAGAAACATAATCAAACAAGGTGAAGGCTACGGTTGCCAATTAACATGCTCCATAATCTACATTGTTTGGGTTGTTTTTGTCGTATGAATAGTTCCAATTTTTAAACTACATACATTTGTAAATACTTTCTTTGACAAGTATTAGTTTGTTAGAGGCAAATAACGATTGTTAACCGGTTTTATTTTTCGTTTAAAACCTCTCCTCCATACATGATAATCGAGTATATACACATTTCGTATTTCAGTTTGAAGCTGAAATCAGATATTCGTTGTGTTGCCTTTTGGTTGGTCAGAATAAAAACCGGATCGAATATTGACCCATCAAAAGGAAGAATCACTGACCAATCATGAACCTGATGAATCCGATAATCATTTAGTTGTGTGCGACACTTCTTGAGACCGCACTGACTAAATATTTCTTATATGCTTATATTTGCAGGTAACTTGTACCAGGAAAAATCTTAAACTGTTCCGACTGCATGTGTCTGTTAGATATTGAGTCACTTTGTTTACTTAAAACTCTCCTGTTATGTTGCAGTAAAAGTTAAATGATTTGATATTATCAAATCATGGAGTGCTGATCTCAATCAACGTTGGCCAAATTTTGGCCCTTCCATAGTTCGATTTTGAGGATTTCTGTATTCTGAGTTGAACATGCCACTGGTCGAGCAATAGAGACTTGTAGTTAAGTGACAGAAATTTCCCCGCTGGTCACATGTTCGATCTCCGATAGCGGTTATTTATTTTATGTTGGGTTTCCTGGAAAATGTATTAGTTTTTAAGTGGGTTACCAAAAAGACATTGATAATTGAACGCCGCTGCGAAACATAACGGAAAACCGTAGAGTCATTAGTCTAAAAAAGTAGCATTATATGTCAAGTTACAAAAGAGGAGAGGGCCAATCGCTAATGTTGTTTTAACATGTGGGCCAATCCAATCGCAATTATTTTTTTTTGCCTTCCCATGTCTTCTTTAAATACATGTTTATCTGTCTGTTGGATATATGTCTTGTAACTCATGTAGTTATAATGCAATAAATTATGATTAAACTAAGTCTCATAAAAAGAACAAAAGAGCACTATAATCTTGGTCGATCTCATCGAGTACCGAGTACCGACAACAATGGTGTTGGAGTCTCACCTCTGTAGAAAACTCATGGTAGCCCTGCCTGGTGTGTTGTTCGGCAAAACAGTGCAGGAAAAGTTGTAAACACAGCAACACGAAATACACGTAAAACGCAATGTCTTCTCCGCACATGTTCTGAAAGGATATCAAAGTACTGAAAGTATTGACATCCCGACGACATCAATATAAGCTAGTTATGGTAAATTACTGGCACAGGTCCCATATGGGTCCTCTTCGTCAGTGCCGTACCAACATTTTCCAGTACGGTAACGGCTTTCCTGGATGCATCAGTACTAGGCTAGGGCTCTGAAATGACTTGCCAAAGGACACTCCCTCGAACCCGTGACCCCCGAGTTCTTGGGTCCACCATCTTAACCACTGAGCCACGCAGGGCCCAATGATAGGTGGTAGTAGTATGGATATGCTCCTTAGCAATGATAGTTAGAATTGACACGGAAGTAATCGTTGTTTAATGTTACCCTAATTTGGAGTGATTCGTTTATTCCTAATCAATATGACTGGTTTTCTAGTGCGAGGTCTGTAACATATTGACTGTTCACGAAGGTATTAGATGTTCTACGATGCATTAATATCATTATCATTTATGTGTGTCTAGAATTACACCGAACTTAAATGGAGTACAAGGAAACGTATGGCATAAGTTACATTACCTCTCTGATATAAAAACTGGTGTAGAATTCAAGAATAACAGAACGTTAATGGTGTTAATACCTACCTAAACCTTTTGAATAAAGCAACATAAAACCATCCAAACAGGAAACAAAGGCAACTATAAAGAACGGATTAAGGCAAAGTGAAGCATGTTCATAGGTGTATCACGAGGAATGATATCAATTGAAAGTATCTTTATGTCTGAACCTATTTCACTCAAGATGATACACATACTTGTCAAGATTCATGGGCATACAAACGGGTCTAGATCCATGGGGGTACATACATGTGTAGATCAATGGGGGTACATGCATGTGTAGATCCATGGGGGTACATACATGTCTAGATCCATGGGGGTACATACATGTGTAGATCCATGGGCATACAAACGGGTCTAGATCCATGGGGGTACATACATGTGTAGATCCATGGGGTACATACATGTCTAGATCCATGGGGGGGGTACATACATGTCTAGATCCATGGGGGTACATACATGTCTAGATCCATGGGGGTACATACATGTGTAGATCCATGGGGGTACATACATGTCTAGATCCATGGGGGTACATACATGTGTAGATCCATGGGGGTACATACATGTGTAGATCCATGGGGGTACATACATGTCCATGGGGGTAGATCCATGGGGGTACATACATGTCTAGATCCATGGGGGTACATACATGTGTAGATCCATGGGGATACATACATGTGTAGATCCATGGGGGTACATACATGTCTAGATCAATGGGCATATTTTCTAGAAGAACATATATGGACATACATACTCGTCGGGGTCAACATGCAAACATTTTTGCCTAGATCCATGGGCATGATTCTTGATAGCTCTTCTGTAAATCCATGTTTTTGTTGAAATGTTTATTAAAATTACTATATAACATGTTATGTTTATAATGCAATAAATATTATGTATGAACATACCTGTCTAGATCCATGGGCATATAGCGGAATCGTTTCACACAGGACCATAAACAGCCAGAAACAGAAAGGAACACCGGAAGTTTTGACGCCCCGTTGTCGTTGTATTTGTTGTAGAATTACTGTCAGAGTCTACCAATACACAATAAGGTACGACATAGATTGTGATGTCAAAGATATGTTCATATTTAACGTTGGCTCTGTATTTATTGTAGAATAACGGTCAGCGTCTACCAATACACAATATGGTGAGTTACGAAATAAAGAAATGAACATTTTCTAATTAACTTGCTCGGAGTGATTTCTTAGGCTGTCTTTCTTCTTTTCTAATCATAATTTTACGGCCTTCGGCTCACCCAATAAATTCCTACGCCTTGCCCGAAAACTTAACCCATTAACGTCACTAACCTATTATTCTCTTTATTCACGGCAAATATACCAGCGACGATATACCATTGAACGGATAAATATGTCATGGCTGTATGCCTTCTAGGAATGTATCTATACTTACAAACGAGGCGAACTTCACAGCGACAGCCGTGTATGCAGCAGGAGTGGGTGGGGAGTTCTTATCACACGCATAACCGTCATGTTCTTGTAGAATCAACTGTACTATGACCGTACAGGAGATCGTACAGGAAACAACCTAGTGAAAACATGAATACTGTGCATCACATCTGTGGTTAGATTCAACTTGTCCTTTTTGCATCGGTTATGAAACAAGCTACAGGTCCAAAGCAGTACGTATATGGCCAAGTTAAAAAAATATAAAAAAATGTAAACATGTGATATAGGCTAAGTACAATGGAAGGTAGATAACCGTGTATAATACAAACACCCCTAATCTTAGATATGGAATCGTTCGATTGAAACATAAACATGGCACGAGAGTGCGATGGACATATATTCTATATGGGGTTAAACGCCATGTTGATATTACGCCATGATCATTTTACGGTTTTCCTGGTTTCGACTGTGTTTTGATAGGTCTCCATGATCTTCTCGATACAAAACATTGAATATTCTAAACGAACAAAAACGCCTTTGCCTAAAGTACTCGTAGATGACACTATCCTATTGATTTCAATGATTTATCGCCATAGCTTGTCGATGGCCATTGTAAGAAAAGAAAATACACAGAAAGGTTGTGACATGTAACATTATCCACCAAGACAACTCTTACTGAATGTAAATGCATTTGATAAAAATAAAAAAAGATGTATCGATTAATTAAAAGGTATTGAAAACCACACACTTACCCCTTTAGATATGTTCAGCACTGAAAAGGGAAGCGGTGTGTATTTCTTACAGTTGAACAAATACAAAACGAAGAACGGTGCCAGTATCCATAGGAACGCACAGGGTGCCCATATAAGAACTGTATCCAGGAAGCAGACTGAAAATTCTGGTCGGTCTTGGTTAAGTTTTGCTTCGTCCTTAAAGGATAAATCGAGGTTATGATACAACCATAGTTAAGCATCAGAATCTTTGTTTGAGCTCAACCTTTTCAAAAGGAAGAGTATGACTCTAACTGGTACAAACTGCTTCTTTCGACAAATATCAAACTTAGGCAAAAACGAAAACGCTGAGTCAGCGAATCAGCTTATCAGCGTATGTAACCCTTACAGGTCGATCCCTAAACTCCGCGTAGGATTATCTCCCTTTCCTACACTTCAGTACAGTATAGAACTCCAAACCAAATAAAAAGGGAGATCACTGCGTAAGAGAATGGTCGATCCGGAGCGACACATTTCATGAGGACACATATCCAACCCCACTTTGGAATACCCTATAATATACACAGCGCGTCTGTTCGAATTAATTAGGTGTAAGAATCCAGAAGACGGTACATGTATATGGGATAAACGCATATATTATCAATATGGTTATGAATATTCAACAACACGTCTGAGACGTTCGCTGTGTTAAGTGTAGAAATGTCGGAATGTGTTTCGTTCGTTGACAAGATTCATAGCTGCTGTTTAAACCCCTGCATACTTTCCCCATTCAGTTAAAACAACGTTAAAAGTTTATTTGAAAGTTTATTTACACACTTCCATAAGGCATTAAGGCTTATGAGCCCATTGGGTCCATTGTTGACACAATTCAATGAACATAAATACAAGAATGGAATACATGAATTTATTATAAAGCATGACGATTTAAAATAGATGGTATCTTATTGCCATAAATGACAAATTATGCCCCCAATAGAAATACGTGGTGAGCGTTGAAATCATTGGGTCAAAAGGAAAACGTGCTCATAATGGGTGATATCTATCCGAGTGTCCCGGGTTCGAACTCCGTTAGGCGAGGGAAAAATTGCCGGGACTAGCCCACAGATCGGCACGAGTACTGGTTAAGTATCCAAGAAACAGTCATGGAGAGTGAATCTAATAAACGCCAAGCTTCCTTCACAATCGATGTAAAATTTAAGAATTCAACCCTCAAAATGCTGGGTAATCTTTAAAAATATATTCTTGTGTCGTCTGTATTCCCAAACCTTAAATATCTGCTTTAATTTGATGAGGAAAGATACTGTGAGTAGCAAACAGGTTAGATCACAGACCAGCCGCCAATTTACTTGGCGGCTGGCCTGTGATCTGACCTGTTTGCATAAGCATGAAGACGGTACCAGCACTGTAAGCGTTAAACAAACAATGTCGAAAGTCACCTACCCAGAACGGAATCCCACCACAGAATCCATCAAACATGTCCTTTTGCTGTACCGTCTCATTCCCCTCCATTGTGTCACCTTACTCGACAGAACAGCACCTGTAGCCCCAGTCCTAGCACGTTGTGTTTGTTTCAATACGTCTCGTAGTATTAGATTTAATTCGCCAATTAACTCTCTATCTTGTGATCTTTATGTATCACATCTATTATATCTATTCGTAATGGCGATTTCCTGGAATTAAATTGACAAACATTTTCGAATTTTTGAATGATTTTTCTAACGAGGGAGAGAAAAGTTTGCTGGTGTGTTGGTGTGTTGGGGGTCTTATTGAGTCGATTTTAAAGAGGACCCTTTTATAAAGTACCCGAGAAAATACGATTTAAAGAAAACACCAAGAGAGATACTAGTCCAGAGCTCTACTGTATGTTATTTGATAGATCATTTGTACAATTTATATAAAAGTACAAAAATATCATGATCTCACAAGGACTAATCATTTATCCAAATAACAAAAACAAAATATATTTTCAACTAAATTTTGAATTCGAATTCAATTGATAACTATCAACAGAACAGCAAGTAATATTTCTCACAACCCATTCACTATTAACCCTTTACCAAACGTTAAATTTTCGACTATCCTAAATTGAAAGAGTTTGCAGACGGCATTTCAAAATGTGATGAAATTGAAAAGCAATATTCTAATAGGGCAGATAACATTGTGGGTAAAGGAGAAATTGCTCGTTCAGAGCAATTTCTCCTTTTCCCACAATGTTTTCCATGGTCTTAAGCTAGAGTATTTGATAACCAATGGACATGGCCCATGCATACCTGCATTAGGCCTAGTGCAGGGCATACGTACAGGCCACACCCCAGCTTAAGTCTTTGACAGAGGGGCCTCCGTGGCCTAGTGGTTAGAGTACAGAACTTGAAATCACATGGCCCCTCTCCGCGTGGGTTCAAATCCTGAGAGGGATATGGATTTTCATGAGAGGCAGTCTCCCGACTGACTTACGGAATGCCGATGGTTCTACCCGCCTTGGCCAGCCCTTGTGGGCAGTTGAGTATGGGGTCTTCCTCCATCATTAAGAGTCGGGCATCGCTACATAACTGAAATAATGTTGATGTGATGTAAAACCCATATATAAAAAAAGTCTTTGACAGCAATATATCCATTTTTGTATCTACAGTATACTCCATTATAACGAATTGGCCCTTTCATATAGACATTAATTCAACTGTTTTAACCCTTTACGAAACGCCAAGTTTTCGACTGTCCCAAATTGAAAGAGTTTGCAAACGGCATTTCAAAATGTGATGAAATAAAAAAAGAATCTTTTAATAGGACAGAAAACATTGCGGGAAAGGAAGAAACTGCTTGTCACAAGCAATTTCTGCCTTTTCCAACAATGATTTCCAGATTCGTCTGCAAGAAAGTGGTTAAATGTCGTTATTGTTTGGCAGTGGGTTAAAAGAAAAAACACAACCTAATGATTCTTCAAACCACTTTTATGCCTAACTATCACAGAAGCATTTTAACCAAAAGTCCAATCCAAGATCAATTTATAATAAAAAAAAGAAAAAAAAGAAGAAGAAAGAATGAATTACCAAGAAAAAAACACTCACAATTTCGATTCAAAATTTTAGAACGTTGACAATTCCAACACCATCTTTTCTGGGTTTACGCTTATTAATGCTAATTGGTTAATCTGCCCAATGTCCCTGTACCCACTTTGTATAGTGTAGTTATGCTTACTCTCGTGTGGTGACACTGTTCTGTTAAATATTCTAATTCACCTTTCACCCACATTATGAAAGG
This sequence comes from Cerastoderma edule, assembly GCA_947846245.1. Taxonomy (NCBI): domain Eukaryota; kingdom Metazoa; phylum Mollusca; class Bivalvia; order Cardiida; family Cardiidae; genus Cerastoderma; species Cerastoderma edule. Next base: position 7,200,585 of record OX401421.1, on the reverse strand, counting down.
ATCGTGCTTAGCCCATTACCAATCAATAACGACATTTGGCCAGTTTGTTGCAGACGACTCTGGAAAACATTGTGGGTAAAGGAGAAATTGCTCTTAACGAGCAATTTCTTCTTTTCCCACAATGTTTTCTGCCCTATAAGAATATAATCTTTCAATTTTATCACATTTTGAAATGTCTGCATACTCTTTTAATTTGGGTCAATCTAAAATTTTAAGTTTGGTAAAGGGTTGTTCCGTTCCCATCAGGATATCTTGTAGAAGTTCTAAATTGAAAGGCAGGGGTGGAAAACTCGATTGTCTGTACTCCACAGCTTGTCCAAAAACCATAACGGACAAGTGGACTTTAACCCATTACCAAACCGTAACGACATTTGACCTGTTTATTGCAGACCGCTCTGGAAAACGTGGTGCAATGTCTCCTTTTCCCACAACGTTTTCTGCCCTATCAGAATATTATTTTTCAATAATTGGAAAATAAACTTCTGATAAGGATTAAAACATTGAGGGAAAAGGAGAAATTGCTTGTTACAAGCAATTTCTCCTTTTCTCACAATGTTTTCCAGGGACGGCTGCAACAAACTGGTTAAATGTCGTTATTGTTTGGTAACGGATTAAACGGTTTTTCAGCAGACACACCCAAGTTAGGTTTCATGGATTAATGGATTCACTCAGAAATACAACTGTATGTTCAATAATTAAGGGGGACATTTAATAACATGGTGCAATAATAAAATACCAATAAATACAGGTAAGGAATGTTTATTCTAACAAAAGAATAACAATTGGTCAACAACAAAAAAGTGCTTCAAAAAACAAAAGAATACATTCTTCACAATAAGCCCATGAAATATGGAATGTTTCTGGATTTCATTTTTGGCAAAAACAATCATAGAATACATCAAGGGTTCACTGAACCCTTGACATGTGCTTCACATAGTTTCATAGATCAAGATTCAAAACGCTCTTTACAAGCATTGAAGCATAAACAAATATTGCCTCCGAATTGGTCCTTTTTCATTTTGTTTCCAAGATTCATTTTACATTTCGAGATTTTCTCATTAGTGTGTGGTTACTTGAATACCATTGATTACACATAGACACACATTTTGATTAAGGAAAAGTAAATTCATAAAAACCTTGAATTAAAGCTGTTTTACATCCAAGTTTCAAATAAAAACAAATTGCCATCTATAACAATCATAATCAAAGCGCTGATAGCTGGAAGGACTAAGGTGCGTTTTAAGCAAGATGATTGAGAATACATTTGAAAATTTCTTTGGGCAACATCTTGAGGAAAACAGCTGCTCCTTTTACCACCATTTCTATAATTATCATTTCTGTGAACAGAGACTGAACGCTGGTCTGTTTTTCGAAAATCTGGACATTTTACGATTTCCCGTGAGGTAATAATAATGAGGTAATAATATAGAGCAAAACAAAGCGAGTAAATCCGGACTACATTCCTAGTTCCAAGAAGGAATTAGTCCGCACAATGAAGGCAGATGTTTAATGAATAATTGGGGTCAAACCGCTGTTTGTGTATCGATAAAGTACCGTCCCTCAAACAGTGGTATGTAAATTCAATGGACTAATGACGCACCCTTATTCCAAAACAAAACAAATATTTTATTTTTCAAGTAAGTGCTCATTGGATGGCAGTATCATTTTTCTTTATTTAACCTTTTAACCCTTATAGTGCTGGAACCGACTTAATGCTTATGCAAACAGGTTACATCCAGGCCAGCCACCAAGTAAATTAGCGACTGACCTGTGATCATACCTGTTTGCTTCTTTAAGTATCTTTCCTTTTGGTTATATCTCAAAGCAAATGTTGATTTCCTAGTTTATTCATGCTGTTTACTATTGCCCTCTACTTCAATCTGTCACTCATTGCAAAATCGGGAAAGTGAAGGTTTAATGTTCTAAGTAGATAAAGTTTCATTTGTTCCAGTCCCTTTTAAAGAATATCATTGGTGCTAAAAATGAAACAAACATTTTTTATTTTGTTCTTACCTCAATGGAGAGTAAGGCAGATTTTTCTCTGTATGTTGCAGTCTTTTGAAACTTATGATGAAGGTTTTGGTTCGAAAACAAATTTTTCATTTATTCAGTCCAAACTATGCCATACGTGATGATACCTCTCATGAATCAAAGTAAAGTTATAGACAAGAATGAAATGAAGGATCAAGCAAATTGTTATACAAATATGAAAACACTTCCAAAAGCATTAAAAAGTTTTGTTCGTTGGCTACACACTTTTGCACAATTGATTAACAAATCCTTCAATAAAAAAACACTGACCAACTTTTATAAACTGTATATCAATCATAAAGTTGTAAAAAAAAAAAGGAAAGAAAAATTAACAGCCCAAATCAGATGATTAGATACAGCTATTCATTGTTGGAATATCGGAAAAGTTGCTATACCCTAATGGAAGTCAAACCACAGACAAAAGAAGGAAAATTGATTGATGCAATCAATTTCACATCAAGAGTTCCATGCAAAACTAAAGTAAGTCCTTCACAAATGCAAAGGACTAGCTATAATCTTGCATCAAACCCTCAAGATAAAAGTTTGGTCTCTTTGCCTATATTCTGTACCCACATGCTTTACGAATTACATTAAGGGTTTCTTTATTCTGTGTGTCGATGCTCGAATCCCCTACACGACCAGACTCATAAACAAAAAAGAATCGCGTGCACACATGTTTCTCATCTGGACAAACCCAGATCGACCCCGACTTCCTCAGGGTTGGCGCTGTGATGACCTCACAAATTGCGATGCACTTGATATCATACGTGTCGAGATAACGCTGGTTAGGAGGGGTAGTCTTCGATGCATTCTTTGACAGGTTTTGTGTCCCGTACCCCATCCTTGAGTAGCCCATAGATGTGGCAATGTGTGGGCTCAGGTAGATGCCCTTACCATGTGCAGCCCCGTTCACCTGTAACTTGGTTCCTGACGCATTAACGAGGCCCTTTCTGGAAGTAGATCATATAGACAATGCATGACTAATGAGAGAGGTGTCCTATTACTTGACCTATTCCTGCATATTGAGGGTTCAACGCAATACTATAGTAAGTGCTTCATGTTTGTGAAGCACTTTCTATAGTCTTGCGCAGAACCCTCAATATGGAATTGATTCAGTTTAAATGTGCAATGAGATGGCAATAATTATCAAGTATAAAAAATAATAGGTTGATTTTGGGTTTTGTAACTGGTAAGAAATCATTAAATATTGCTGTTTTTCACCATCAAAAGAACATTGGCCAAAAACCGATTTCCTTTTTTTCCAAGTCATTGTACCAAGGCAAAGACATAGTTATCTATGTCTCCTACCAAGGTCTCAAACTTTTGAACCAACATGTCCAAAGCATGTACTTGTAAATAAATTACTTTCAATCAAGTTTGATAGGTCTTAATAGCATGTAAAAATCTCTCAGCAACTAGTCCTTTTTTCACACTATTTCTGCACTACCAAGGGATTCAAGTAGGTAGTTGTAACGCAAACAAAAACATCCAGCGTGATTGTTAAATCCATTTCAAAAACTTGTTCAGTGTTGATGAGAAAAAACAAAACATCTAGATAAAAGAATAAAGAACGAATGAGTCAGTACCTAAGATTGAAATTCCAGTTCTCATTAAGAACAATTTCTCCTTTTCCAACAATGTTTTCCAGAGTCATCTGCAAGAAACTGGTCAAATGTCATTATAGTTTACCGTTACGATTTATGGGTTAAGTTAAAACAAAAGAATATCAAAAGAACAAATCGGTACCTAATAATGGAATGCCAGTTCTCTATACTGGATCCGTGGAATGCGAAGGTGCTCCCATGAACCTTCTTGGCCTCCCTGAATGCCATTTCCTTGGCCGGGGGGCTCGACAGCATCAGGAACTGGTGTGGTGTGTGCATAAACTCAAGCTGTTTCTCCATGGGTAACTTTACAATGTGGGACCTGGAAATAAATAGTGAATTTGTTTGTCAAATCCTCAATAAATAGTTTTTGGATTTTTATAGACCTTCTACAGACCAGGGTACCGTTTTACTAAACATCTCAAGAAAAATAATTGCTTAAGTCAAAACTTATAAACATGGATAGTTTCTTAAGTCAAAGGACAACATTGCAATGTAACACGCCATTGAAAGCGTCTTGGAGAGACAATTCCAATGACATGCTACTTTGCAATATTCCTTAGCCCAATTTTGAAATATGAGTAAATGTTGTTTTGAACTTACCCAAATTCTAAGCATAAAATGTTTAGTAAGACAGAACCCTGGGGTAGCCAAATCTGATTTTAATTTACTTGTTGGTAAATGCTGTATATTTTCCTGCACTTTTTCCTATAATGGTTATCCATTGTATAGTAAACTTTTGTACCAATTCTCTTGTCCATTAAAGATTTTGAACAAGCTGGGTAATACGGAAAATTTATTTTGCCAGCCCTGCAGACATAATTGAAAGCTATAGTGAAATAAAAATGAATGTTTTTTTTTTCTTAATAATGACACTATGTTTTTTTTATCAGAGAATTATCTCCAAATCCTTTTTGATATGACAATTTTAGTGTGTAACTATAAACTCTTTCATTTTCAAATATTTACTGTAGAAGACAAAAGATAAAATTGTTCCTATTATTCTTTTTTGATAATACTTTGGTTTATTTAGCTCCCTCCCAAAAAGACGTAACTTCTGCCTGTAACAAGCTGGTGTTGCATCCTTTTCGAAGGAAATGAAAGATTATCACGACTCTAGACCTATATAATATATTTTATAATATATGTGGTATGATGGGCAGGAGGCCTTTATGTACAAAAAAAGATTTGTTACTAACTTGGTCTGTTACATAAAGCTTTTCAAACATAATTAGACAAATCATATTTTGTGTATTCTCAAAAGAATCATATCAATATGGCAATGCTTATGTGAATGCACAATATAATATTATATAAGCAATATGGAAAGTATCTAGGGGCGACAAGTTAAATGTGTACCCAATATAAGTTAAGAGAAGTAAATAAGAAGTTAGTAAAGGAAAATGCATATCTGTGCCAGAGACACACTATAAATAACACCCAATATTAGCCCCTATAATGATGGGTAATTTTCTTAACATGAAAATTTGTTGTTGACCCAAAAGACCCTCGTAATTTCTTTTAACTCCTAAGAACCAAATGTAAGTTTGATTTATGTTTTTATCTATACAGTGAACCCTCGTTTATCCCGACCCCGATTATTCGGATGTCTCGCAATCCGAACAAAATTGTAAGGGAACGGAATTATTGGACCAGTTTATTGCAGACGACTTTTGAAAACATTGTGGGTAAAGGAGAAAATGCTTGTGACAAGCAATTTCTCCTTTTCCAACAATGTTTTCTGCCATATCAGAAGATTATCTTTGAATTTCATCACGTTTTGATATGTCGTCTGCAAACTCTTTCAATTTGGGATGGTCGACAATTTGGCGTTTGCTAAAGGGTTATAACTATACACCGCTCATACGGATTGTTTATGTCTTAATGTGAATAAGAACATGCTCTGCTTCATTAGTCCGGATTATTCGGTAAACCGGACACTTTGTTGAGAACGGACACTGTATATACATATTCTGAAGCACTACTTTTCTTTACCTTTAGGATGCTGAGTAATTTCTAAAAATAGATTTTTGTGTCGTCTGCTTTCCAAAACCCTAAATATCTGCTTAATTTTGACAAGGAAAGATATTTAGAGTAGGAAACAGGATAGATCCAGGCCAGCCGCTAATTTACTTGGCGACTGGCCTGGATCTGACCTGTTTTAAGAAGCATGAAGTTGGGTCCAGCACTATAAGGGTTAAAAAGATTACCTATTACTAGTTATGATCCATTGCATGAGGGGGTATAAAGCTGGGTGTCGCTCATTCAGGTTTGTCCGTAAGTCTGACATCATCTTCACCATCTCAGACATGTCGGGTAACTGTTTCAATATCTCGCTCACCAGATCAAACTGTTAATAGAAATATTATGAAAACATTAGAATGGGTCATTAAGAGCCTGCTGCCGGCCAGTTTGACCGCTTTAAATGACTTTTTGGTCAACTCAAATACCAATAAAAAAATCGAAGGCGGTTTTAAGAAGAAGTCAAATCACATAATTTTTGTAGGGTGTTTGCTACAATGGCCTCCTCAAATAGACAATTGGCCTCTTACTCCAAAAATAAATGACAAGACTAGGTTTGTAGGCTAGGTCTTTTTTACTAGGTGTCAACAGTATTTCTGTTTTACTCCTATGTCCTGTTCATAGTCCAAAGAGGAAGACCACAATTTTTATTGTATAAAAGGGCTTGTCAAGACTATTAGAACCATCAGCAGTCTGTAACCCATTTCCAAACAAAAACAACATTTAACCATTTTGTTGCAGATGACTCTGGAAAACATTGTGGGAAAAGAGAACTTGCTTCTTTTCTTTCCCCACAAGGTTTTCTGCCCTATCAGGAAATTATATTTCAATTTTGTCACATTTCGAAATGTTGTCTGCAAACTCTTTGAATTTGGGACAGCTGAAAAATGTGGTGTTCGGTAAAGGGTTAAAGAAATAACAGTGTAAGTCAGAAATGGTAGATGTACGTTGCCGTGAATTACAGGTTTGTAATAGCTTTCATAGATCTATAGCAAGTAAGCAAGCCCTTTGGTGGTTAAACAGGAAAAATGGTGTAGATTGATGAAGACTGGTGGATTGTGGCAAACTTCTTGGCCCATGTATGAGAATGAATATAGCCATATATTACAATGTAGTAAGTGAGGGTCCTATTGATGAGGTTAACTCTTGACCAAACACCGAATTTTCGACTGTCCCAAATTCAAAGAGTTTGCAGACAACATTTCAAAATGTGATAAAATTGAAAATTAATCTTCTGATAGGGCAGAAAAAATTGTGGGAAAAGGAGATATTTCTCATAAATTTTTCCAGAATCAAATGTTGCTATTGTTTGGTATTAATGGATAATGGTTGGAGTTTATCACGCCCCTGTGCCAAGCATAGTAATCTATATCATCAAGGTTGAGGTGTAACCATGTTATTTTCCAATGAGGGCTTGAATAGTGTTTTATTCACAATAAGACAGTCCAAGTAAGGGTTGGAAAAATCTGATTCTGATTCAATTGCTCAAACATGTCCTAGGTTGTTGACACTTGTTTGACTTATGATAATATGGTAAATTTCTGTAAAAAAAAATCCTTCATCTGTTAAGGTTTTTAAACAAGATGAGCAATACAGATAAATGATTTGGCCGCCCTAGCTAATTCTTTCCCTAGAGCTACAAAACAAATTAAGTTTTAATGTTAATCATCTGTATCCTAATATGCCCAAAAGTGTATGGGCCACGTCACGGGAAAGGGGGCACTCGGACATAGCAAACAGTGTAGCCCCAGACCAGCCGCCACGTCACTGACGTGGCGGCTGGTCTGGGGTTACACTGTTTGCCATCTTAGAGGACATCAAGTTCTACCTTTAAATAGATACAAATGATAACTGTCGTGACTAGATGCTGGAATAATAGCGCTAAGAAAGAGCTGAGTCAACGGTTTTTATTTATGTCCGAGTGCCCCTTTTCGCGTGACGCGGCCCATATTATTGGCAATAAGATAATATTTTTTTTATGACCTTTGTCTTTGTCACCCTATGATATTAAACTTAAAATCCCTGTTTACCCTTATAGTGCTGGAACAGACTTCATGCTTAAGCAACCAGGTAAGATTCAGGTTAGCCACAAAGTAAATTGGCGGCTGGCCTGTGATCTAACCTGTTTGCTGCTTTCAGTATCTTCCTCATCAAAATTACACAGATATTTAAGGGTTTTGAAAACAGACTACACAAAAATATATTTTCAGAAATTACTCAGCATTCTAAGGGTTAAGAAAAGTAGTGCTTCAGAAAGGGATTATATAGATAAATAAATCGATAAATCAAACTTACATTTGGATTCTTCGGTGTTAAAAGTAAATTACAAGGATCTTTTGGGTCGACAACCGTCGGAAACGGGTCAAAAATCGTTCGTTTCCGGGATGACTTGGCAACGCTCTGTGTCATTTTTAAAAGTAGATCAACTACCTCGGCACCTGTAGCGATATCCTCCGCAGCATCTGCCATAACACCAAGGGTCTGGAATGCAAACACACACAGTTCCCGGCTACACACAGCAGGTTTTAACATAGCACCGTTCTGAAACACATGAGGCTCATCACAAATTACGCAATACTCATTTATTGTCGGAATTCTTTGTCGTACATATTGAAAGATTTGGACAAGGAAACCATTCTCAATACCCGGCATGACTTTCGCCTTTCTACCATCATATGTTGATTGAGGGATTAAATTCAAATCTTCCATGGGACAGGATGCGTGTAAATCGGAGTCTGTCGCAGACGCAGCCATGCTCGTTGTTCGTGCTAATTTCGGGAGCATGCGTTTTAATTTACTAAGAAGTGGTGGGTGAGAAAGTTGTCTGCTTGGTTTAGGAGGGACTCGTCTTTGTTGTTTAATTTCTTGAGGGATTTCCATCTCCAGGCAAGTTTCTGGATTTGATTGGATGAGTTGAGAAGCCTCCTGGATGTTTCCACGAGTAATAATCAAAGCATTACGCACTAGAGTCAAATCGAATCCAAGCTCAACTAACATGGCCACAGATTCATCGTTTACTCCCATTGCAACTGCATCATAACTGGAACATGGATCGCCACTAAAGCCAAGGGGGTAACTCTGGGACTTTGTAGCTCTATTCTGTTTCTCCAAGTACTGCCTGTAGTCGGTGCTCACAGTTGCCCAATTGCCTAGGAGAAAGTTTTCCAGGAACTTTCGGACTTGAGTACCAAACCCAAATTTCTCCTTCTTCGAGGGTTGAAACACTTCGACTTTTGGAGGGTTTGAGGAGTCCAAATAGGATGACATGGACAAGTGAAGCCTCACGATTAACACTTCACGTCTGTTTACCTTCCACGCCTCGGCAATCTCTTCACTGAGAAAGCCAAGCGGAATATGCAGCTCTACATCAATTTCGTCGATGCTCTCAAATATCCTGTATTGAAGCGCACTCTCTCCATACAGAAAGATCAACATTTCCATGTCATTGTATAAAAGTGGGTTTACAGTGTTTAATGATTCACTCTCCGAGGAGTCCATCGTAAAATCATTGTTCTCGATATAATAGCAGTCCATGTCATCCTCTGTGTCAGGATTTTCATCGTCATCAACATTGGATAACGCGTCGACATAATCTGATGGTGACGACTCGCAGCTTATTTCCCTGGAAGAAAGCAAGATAATCTTAAATTGTTTATATGGGGCTCCACATTTTGTCAACAATATTTCAATAATGTTATGGCTTTCCTAGATCTACAAGAATAAAGCTATAGCTCTCAAGTTATCACCAAAAAGACACAAATCAGCACAACTTAAATGTGAAAGCCAACAAGAAATGAACCAGATCAGCCAGCTTGATAATTCAGATCGCCTGATTCTTGACCTCTGACCTGGTCACATGATACACAAATGGATTTACTGACCAATGAGAATCTGTTATTGGAAAGATGTTAACAAATTGTTGATAAACATGATTGAATTTGAGACAACTATATTTCAAGCACAAAATAACTCAAAATGTTAAAGGAGTTTTGTAAATAAGGTCTTGTAGCATTCATTAATTAATTTTCATGATTTTTATGAGGCCTAACAAAAAAAGTTGTTTGTTTAGGGTAACCGACCCTACCTAGCCAAACCTGCCTAGCCTAAAGATTTTATTTGACTATTGGAAGAGAAATGAATTGACGCTGTATAGATCCATTTCAAACTTCTTGTGCATTTCTGACAGGCCAGTTTACGAGTTAAATAGACTGAGAACATAAGAAAAATGTATGTTTATTTGTGTCTTCTTCTGGAAATGCATTTTGATGGATGCTGATATGTGTCAGAAGACAGTTCTATACTGTTTAACTATTTTCTCTAAAAAAAATATGCATGTAAAAGTGAAGCTCAATATTAAAAAAAAAAAAAAAGTAGTCCCTACCTACCCTACCTACTGATTTTGAAGATGTTACCCTAAACAAACAATTTATTTTTTCAGGCCTGAGCATAATAAAAGAACTGCTTTTATTTTTTCGGTATTTTTTTTGTACTTATATCCTTTCATGTGCCTTTAAAGGCTTTAAAGGTGCTTGTTTACAGATAAGAGAAATTTTGAAAGTCAAAATAAAAGTTTTTGTATTGTTTAATATGCAATAAAAAGTATCTATTGAAAGCATAATTAAATCAATTAAAAGAAGCTAATGAAAGCATAATTAAATCAATTAAAAGAAGCTAATGAAAGCATAATTAAATAAATTAAGAGTAGCTATTGAAAGCATAATTAAATCAATTAATAGTAGCTATTGAAAGCATAATTAAATAAATTAAAAGTAGCTATTGAAAGCATAATTAAATCAATTAAGAGTAGCTTTTGAAAGCATAATTAAATCAATTAAGAGTAGCTATTGAAAGCATAATTAAATCAATTAAAAGAAGCTAATGAAAGCATATTTAAATAAATTAAGAGTAGCTATTGAAAGCATAATTAAATCAATTAAGAGTAGCTATTGAAAGCATAATAAAATAAATTAAGAGTAGCTATTGGAAGCATAATTAAATCAATTAAGAGTAGCTATTGGAAGCATAATTAAATCAATTAAGAGTAACTATTGAAAGCATAATAAAATAAATTAAGAGTAGCTATTGAAAGCATAATCAAATCAATTAAAAGAAGCTAGTGAAAGCATATTTAAATAAATTAAGAGTAGCTATTGAAAGCATAATTAAATCAATTAAGAGAAGCTATTGAAAGCATAATAAAATAAATTAAGAGTAGCTATTGGAAGCATAATTAAATCAATTAAGAGTAGCTATTGGAAGCATAATTAAATCAATTAAGAGTAACTATTGAAAGCATAATAAAATAAATTAAGAGTAGCTATTGAAAGCATAATTAAATCAATTAAAAGAAGCTAATGAAAGCATATTTAAATAAATTAAGAGTAGCTATTGAAAGCATAATTAAATCAATTAAGAGTAGCTATTGAAAGCATAATAAAATAAATTAAGAGGAGCTATTGAAAGCATAATTAAATAAATTAAGAGTAGCTATTGAAAGCATAATTAAATCAATTAAGAGTAGCTATTGAAAGCATAATAAAATAAATTAAGAGTAGCTATTGGAAGTATAATTAAATCAATTAAGAGTAGCTATTGAAAGCATAATTAAATCAATTAAAAGTAGCTATTGAAAGCATAATTAAATCACAAAGCATCAATTCATCTCTAAGTATGTTTAGTGAACATATATATAGTAGATCTCAAAAGCAATGTCATACTTTTGGGTAAAAATACATGTTAACAAACTGTAGTACACACTTAAAAGAATTTAAAACAACCTAATTATGCTTCCAATGGCTAGGCACAAGCCTACACTTTCATGTTAGGAAGCACACGAAAAATAAATGAAATAGAAAAAGAAATAAAAAACCTCAAAAACGTACAGAAGGACCTCTTTTTCCTGCTTATACAAACATTATATTTGTGCTCTCAGATACATGCCAGAATGCACCAGAGCAATTACAGACTTCATTTCACTTCATGCACCCGACCCCCCTAGAATGACGTGCTTTCATTTCAGTCTAGCTATGCCCCCTGAAAGCCGTTTTGTAATTTTAAAGGAATTGATTTCTAACTTCCAAATTTCCTCTCATCTATGAACACCGATCCAACAATAAGAAATTACAGAAATGATCAAATCAACATATGTTTCCAATGACTATTCTTCAATGCATATCATAAAAGATACAGCTGATTTGTATTTTTAAAGGAATTCATTTCTAACTTCCAAATTTCCTCACATCTGTGAACAAGAATTGAGTTTTTAACTTTCTTCGCATACTGTAGATCTGTGAACAAGCCCCCTATAAACGCCAATAGAACAAACCAGAAATGACAAAAATTATAAAAATAACTGACCTCTGTACAAGAGGTGGCACTTTAAGTTTCTCCATCTGTGATGATATACCAGTGCTACTCTATGTATATATGGATTGTATTCCTGCAGTCAATGCTGTATCACGCAGCTCAACACCTGAAATAGAATTTTAACAGCTATAGGATTAAGATTAACCCTTTACCAAATGCGAAGTTTCCTACTGTCCCAAATTGAAAGAGTTTGCAGATGACATTTCAAAATCTGATTAAATTGGAAAATAATCTTCTGATAGGGTAGAAAACATTGTGGGGAAAGGAAAAATTGTTCCTAATAAGCAATTTCTCCTTTTCCCACCATGTTTTCCAGAGTCATCTGCAACAAAATGGTTAAATGTTGTTATTATTTGGTAATGGGTAAACCCTTATAGTGCTGGAACGGACTTTATGCTTGTGCAAACAGGTTAGATCCAGGCCAGCCGCCAAATAAATTAGCGGCTGGCCTGTGATCTTACCTGTTTGCTACTCTGAGAATCTTTCAGCGTTATATTACATTGTGAAGATCCTGTGGGGGTTTCGCTACGTTTCAACATATTCTACCATAATTCATAACTCATTTTACCCATGTTAGCAGTTTTTCTGAGCGCTAGTATGCTTTTATAGTATGGAAAACCTGAGCGTTAATTGTGTATGTCTTTTATAACCCTCTCTCCCATTTGAAATAGCATGTACACTTTTTAAAAGATAAAAAAACATGATCATTTTCCCTAAACAAAATTTCATTTTAAACCTGTTTTCAAATGTTTAATAGATAAGAACACATTTCACTTCTTCCTACTTCCTTGTCAGCCTTTACAGTACATGTACTTGGCTAGGATAAATATCTCACCCACAAATATACTACAATAATTATCTCTGGTTTCACTACCAGCCAAGGGTTCAGTGCAAGACTATAGTAAGTGCTTCATAAACATGAAGCACTTACTATATATAGTATTGCACTTAACCCTTGATCTGGTCATGTATGAAATATTTCATAACAAACTTTGTATTATTACAAACATTACATGCAATATCAGAGGTGGGGCCTACTTGGCCTAGTGTTTAGAGTACAGAACTTGAAATCACGTGGCCCTTCTCCATGTTCAAATCCCGGTCAAGGATGTGGATTTTCATGAGAGGTACCGTTGTCTCCTGACTGACTTACCGAATGCCAATGGTTCTTCCCGGCTTGACTAGCATTCAAGGGCAATGGGTAATGGGTCTTCCTCCATCATTAAGAATTGAGCATCGCAACATAACTGAAATACTGTTGTTGATGTGATGTAAAACCCTTATATAAACATCAATGAAAACATCAGATAAAAGAGTATTCCATGTGGATTCTTTAGGCTGTAAGTTGATTTCGGTTGATAAAGGCAAGAACCCTCAATTCCAGTCAAACATGCGACCCCTCGGCCTGTGGTAATTTCGAAGAGGGTTAACTCTGCCTGTATAAATACTAGTAGCCATGTATGATAGTAGTTTTAATTGCGCAGTTTGTCCTTACATTAATCACACCTATCATCTTTATTAAATACACTGCAGCTTACTTATATCGCGTTCATATAAATCGCAATGTTCTAACGGGGGTCTCCGACTGCTCCCCAGGAGCAATTTCTCCTTTTCCCACAATGTTTTCTGCCCTAACAGAAGATTATTTTTTCAGTTTCATCACATTTTGAAATGTCATCTGTAAACTCTTTCAATTTGGGACAGTTGGAAATTTGGCGTTTGGTAAAGGGTTAACCTCATTTAGACACCTCTGTTGCAAGACATTATAAAAGCAGTCTGAAATCATTTCTTTAACTATGTGGCAACTTTCATATTAAGGCAGTGATTTTTTTCTAAATTAAATCAATGGTCTTTTTTAGACTAATACATAAAAATCAATGGGTTTTTCTATAGAAAAATGATTATTAAAATGAATGAAAGTAATGAGTTTTTTTGAAATTTTATGAGATTTTTTGACCCAAAAGTTATCACTGTTAAGGGTAGTGTTAGCGTGATAAAAGAAAAATTTAAGTTGTTTAAACTGAAGATGATTTAATAATAGATTTGAAGTTACAGCCATCTAATTCACACAGTTCAAGACAGTGTTCCCTGATCACAGTTTCTATTTTTTATTTATTGGGAAGTGAGACAAGCAGAAAATGGTCACATTGTGTTAATTAAATTGTTCTTACATTAAGTTAAATGCGCGGTATACAGACATGTTGTACATGTTTGGATTGATTAAGAAAATGATTAATTAACAACTGTGAGTGACAATCATTTGATATTTTATTGTAATAATGGAAATCTCGTTGTTCAAACGTTGCAACGAAAAACTCCATGCACTCACCACCATTGAATTGATTAATATATTGCAAGAGTCAAAGATTTCTCAAGATTTCGCGATCACGTCAAATTAGGTCGACTATAGTTGATCTAACAAGTAAACCCACAGACCGAGTTGGAAACAGGCCGAGATACTGTTCAAAGGAACAAGAAAAATCAGCTTAAGTTCCCCTTCCTCATTGAAGACACATATTTTTTTTAGTTTCTCTATCAAAAGCGAAAAGATTCTAATTCATTAGATCCAAACACTTTTACACGATTTCAGAAATAGAATGCAAACGTGTATTAGTATCAATCTAGTCGTATTACACCCTTTTCGCAGTTTTACCAAACACTTTCGTTTTCATACTTCCCAAAATCGAACGAATAATTTAACGTGTCCAAAGAAGAATGTTTTGCTCTGTTAAAATCTCGCAGATCGATTATATCTGACAATGCAAGTCGAAGTCCAACAAATTTAATGTTAAAATATCATTATGGAAGTATAAAACGATATAACAAACCTATCAAAATCTTGAAGCTACTGTCATCTGACAGCTTCATCGATTTGTAATTGTTTTGTTTGGTTGAGCAATATGTAAACTGGTTGCCGGCGATTTTTCTACTTGCAATCAAAGTACCCAGAGTATCATTGTTTATTACCCAGAGTCACACTGTCTACCTAATCCGAATGATCCAGACGTAGATATTTCATTCGACAAAGTTACAGCTTGGATCATTCGAGTTAAATGTCTACACAGAAGTTCCTGTTCCTTTCAGTCTATGTGTATGAAAGGAACAAGGCACTCTCGGTGGAGATTGAAGACAGATCAGAGACCGGTTCCCAGTCTATTCTGTTACATTTGTTTTAACTTATCATGCCTGGATTTCACGAACATCTAAACTTGAGTACGTCCTCAAATATTGAGGATCCTCAAATATTCCCTCAAACTCTCTTTCATCGCGCTGAACGTAATTTTTTATTGAAAAATAACGTATCACTCTAGTTTTAGCGATTTCTATTTGCAAAAATACTAGGCTAATCGTTTGTGAAGTTTCGTTCCAACTAAATTTTCAGTCCCAATAGGGTGTGCGCGGTTACCGTAAAGGCAGGGTGATGATGCATAAACTTATTCAACAAAATAAACTAATTTCCATGAATTAAATAACCAGACTGTCTTTGTTTGTTTGTATTGTCTTATCAAATCGTATAACTTTCAAACACTCGAAGTTGATATAATCCATCGACAAAATATTTGCCTAATGTGCCGGTATGTTAAACAACCCTCGATCAATGCATTGCTCTAGATCTAGAGAATTATTGTCTGAATAGGTTGATCTAACTTTGGTCCAAAACATCAGCTTAAGTATCACATACATATGTGTTTACAAGATTCAATTTATGTAACATAATTCAGGCTTTCTGAACAAATGAATGAATCATTGCTGTTCACAAAACGACCCAGGGCAAACATGAACAGGCACCTGAATGAAACGAGTCAAGCTCAATGTTCTGGTTACCAATGTGGTTTTGTGAATGGTGCTACGTCTCAAAACAGCGAATACTGCTTAAAGCACTTTCAACGACAGCTTCCTCAAAAACTCTGACTGAGTTTGGTTTCAGGGCCAACCGTTGACAGTAACAAACTAAGTATCAGAGTTGTGTGTCTAAATTTAGTTATTCCTTGAAAATTCCCAATTCTATAGAAAACGTCTCGATTTTCCACAATCTGGAAAGTACCGGACCCATTCCCAAAACTTTGACAAAAATATCGCTGATTGAAAATGTGTGTTTTACTGTTGGGATACCGATTTGAGTAACTCAAGGGGAGTCTAAGAGCTCAAGAGAAAACATTCAATGTTTAGGCCTTTTTCTGACAGATGCTTAAGGAAAGGGTTCAGGCCACCTTCAGATGTGCCAAAAAGTAGAAAAAATGACTTTTGCTATAAATAAGTGCTCGTTCTCCATCAAAAACTAAAAAGTCTTTCATTCGGTCATTCTGGTTACATGATAAATGTCTTCCTATCTAGTCTTATTGATAGTAAAGCTAGTCTGCAAATTGCAACGTATAAAATCATGTCTGCTGAGGAAACACCGTTGCCAATCAAAGGCCATTGATGCAAATTAAAATATTTGAAAATACATGTTCTTAAATCTTCTTCTTTTCCCCCTCCTCCCGAACCGACATTTGCCTAAAATTAAATTGTCCGAGAAATTTAAAAAGAAAAAACAAATAAACTAAAGAAAAACAGAAGTGGCCTTACTTATGTACACGTGTGTATCAGGGTCCCGGGCACGTGTTACATGCATTTTGCGTGTAGACGACTGTGTCTAAAAAGTTCATATCAAAAAGTAAATCGGTGCTTCTAGGTGTGTTCAAATAAATGGAATTAAATGTGTTAAGTGATTCGTAAATGGTTAAGTGTTTCGTAAATGGTTGAAGAAATCATTTTGGTGTGTTAATAAAGTGTTCAGATGAGGGAATGAAGTATTTGATAAGTGATTTATAATAAAGTTCATTAAATTATATGGATTTTACATCGCGTCAAAATTATTTCAATTATGTTGTGATGCCCGACTCATACAGATGGAGGAAGACCACATACTGCTCATAAGAGCTGGTCAAGGTGGGTAGAACCATCAACATTCTGTCAGTCATTTGGGAGACTGTCTCCCAAAGAAATCCAAATTACGTCACCAGAATGCGTAGTTTAATTTCTATAAAAGATCACGTTTGTGTGTGTGTGCTAGAGTGTTCAAATGAAAGGAATTGGTGTGTTTAGTGATTTGTGATTAAAGAAATCGTGATATGTGCATAAAATATTCGATAGAATGGAATTATTATGTGTTAAGTGATTCGTGATTACAGAAAGTATTTGGGGTCCGAAAATACTTACATATTACAGATGAACACAAGAAAAGAAAAAAGGTAAGTGTACAAGTGCATGCATATCTTATTTATGATTGAAAGGTGCTACCTTCCTTTCAGTTTTGACAATCAAACGTCGTATGTGAACATCGGTTTGTTTTATGATATTGAAATGGTTTTTACTTTTTCTATGTTGGGCACGCATTCGTTGTTTAAAATATATGCATTAGATATCACAATTGTGATAGTTTTAAAGATAAACACTTACCACTTTAAAAGAAGAACTCCGAGTTCAATCCTGGTTACATCATTAGATCCTTGAATTCTCAAATTTTGGACCGAACACTTGACTAATATGTCTTTAACGTACAAAATAAAATAAAACAGAAAATACGTAGATTCTATACATTCTTTTATGTGAGGAAATACTCTATGCAGTATGGTAAAGAATCGTGTCTTGGAAGATGAAATAATGCTTGGATAAAATTATTCCTGTCTTTCCTTCTTTTAGTCAAGCGTTATTCAGAGAAGTAAAACTGACAGTAAAGCCTGAACTTAAACACTATTTGACAAAATGTTCTATAAAATAAGTACACAAACACATCTACTATATTTCAGCGTTCAAAAGGTATGTAAGACAACATTCTTATCCCTTATGATGCTGGAACCGACCTCACTCTTATGCAAACTTGATAGATCCAGGCCAGCCGCCAAGTAAATTGCCGGCTGTCCTGTGATCTACCTATTTCCTACTCTGGGTATCTTTCGTCAACAAAATTAAGCAGATTTTTAAGGTTTTGGGAAAGCAGACGACACAAAGATCTATTTTTTGAACATACCCAGCATCGTAAGGGTTATAACACGCTTTTCTCGAGACAGGCTCGTAGCACGAGCGTTTGTATTTGTACCGCTTGTAAATAATTTAATACACACTCCAGTTGTATCCGGGTACCCCGCACGTGTTGTCTGAATTGCATTACTTTCACGTGTAGACAACAGTATGCTTATATATAAATATGTGTGTGTAAATTTAACATAATGAAAGATCTGTATGTCCTTTATATTGGAGGAAAACATGGGTATTTAAAAAAAAAAAAATATGATTGTGGTTATAGAATTGACTTGCCTAAGGTATTTGTTTCTGCGTTTGGTAGCCTAACACATTTGTTTCTGATTTGTTACGCAATGACGATGCCTAAGTTTACATGTACTTTCATATATATACATTCTTGTGTGAATAACGTTTAATTGTATCTGGACGTTATACGGCAATTATGGAATAATTTTGTATATTTAGTTATATCAAACGCATTGTTGCAGGTGTGTAGGTTCATAAAGAGGAATTACACCGTTGTGAGTGATTTATTTTTCACCAAACATGGAGGCTATATAGCGGACAAGAAGCTCCTGGCTAAATGTGGCTGATATGTAAGTTTATTCCTTTTTCATTTTTTTATGAATGTTTGTATCTTGAATAGGAAATGTGGATTCAGTAAGCATTGCCTATGATGTCAGGTCAGCTATGACAAGATTGGAAATATTGAATTATGATATATCAAAAGGATTACTAATATGGGTATAGTTTATGGAGGTATTCATGGTAATCATGTCGTCTACGATATTCACATACCGGTAGATAAATAAATTCTTCACGAAATACAAATGTTTTAATGATGACTACATTGGATTAAATGATTTCCATTTTGCATATTTTTATCATTTTGGGAAAATTTAGAAATTATGTACACCAGAAATTTCAGTTAGCACCAGCCCTAGTTCGAATTGGCAAGGGCCTAAATTGATAATATATACAATTGGCAGGCTAGAATACTTTTTTTAGTCTTCTAAACTTTATTGACTTTCTCAAATGTATTATAATCCTGTATCAGAACTTGTAATATAGGGTTTGTGAGAGAAAGTGGTTGTCAATGCGAAACTATGTGCTAGCTCTGTTCAAGTTAATTTTAACATCAGATAATGATTTACCATTAACCTGTCCACCCCTTATTTCCACCTTTGACCGGTCCTAATGGAGAGATAAAGCATAGTACATTATTGTTGAAAGGGTTAAAGAGAGTTGAGCATTTCCGATGAAAATCATTGCCTTCAAACGGGGTGGGGGTTGGGGTGGATCCGTAGGTTCGACTTGGAATGCTGGAGTCTGAAGTTTGAGACCTGGCCAGAGCAAACTCTTGGTTGTTTAACCCTTTACCAAACGCCAAATTCTCCACTGTCCCAAACTGAAAGAGCCTTCAAACTATATTTCAAACACTGATGAAATGGAAGCACTATCTTCTGATAGGGCAGGAAACATTGCGGGAAAAGGAAGAAATTGCTTGTGACGAGCAATTTCTCCTTTTCCCGCACTGTTTTCCAGAGTCGTCTGCAGCCAACCGGTCAAATGTCGATATTGTTTGGTAAAGGGTTAAGAGGTCATTGCAACATGTCTCTTGGTTAATGAGTCTTTCCATGCAGTCTATTCTGAGTCTATATATGCAGACGATGCTTCTGATTTTACTCCAAGTTCACCGGAATGTCGTTCCTTCGAGACCCTGTCCGTTCACTATTTCTTGACATAAAGTCAAGCGGCTATGACGGTTGTCTTCTCTCGCCACTGATTGTTTGTGTTTATATGGGAAAGCAGTCATTGACTATGTAAGGTTATTGTTCAGTATTGGTATAAAGTCATGAATAGGTGCACCGACGGCAACACTATGCGCAGGAAAGAAGTGTAACGACTATGTGATGAAAACCAAATAAGCCGTTCTTTCTTTTCCTACAGTGTTTCATTGAGTGATTGAGTAATTCTACAGATTATCTTTCTGATTGCTAACCCTTTACCAATAATCTTGGCAAAGCTGTGATTTTATATATATCCAAACCCGACCCGGCCCCCTTCTAAAGCATAGAAATGCTCCTTATGACCCAGCAATACATCAAATAGTATGCCGTGAAAGTCGGAGTAAGGGGATCAACAACAAGTTTATTCATGGGGGAAAGATGGGCACAGTTGTCTCCCTTTCTTCATTGTTATTGTTTGAAATCATGTATAAACAGCTCACATTACTCAGTGCACATGTCCTCTCTGTCCACCCCTTATATCCACCTTTGACCGGTCCTAATAGAGAGATAAAGCATAGTACATTATTGTTGAAAGGGTTAAAAAGAGTTGAGCATTTCCGATGAAAATCATTGCCTTCAAGCGGGGTGGGGGTTGGGGTGGATCCGTAGGTTTGACTTGGAATGTTGGAGTCTGAAGTTTGAGACCTGGCCAGAGCAAACTCCTGGTTGTTTTACCCTTTACCAAACGCCAAATTCTCCACTGTCCCAAATTGAAAGAGTCTTCAAACTATATTTCAAACACTGATGAAATGGAAGCACTATCTTCTGATAGGGCAGGAAACATTGCGGGAAAAGGAAGGAATTGCTTGTGATGAGCAATTTCTCCTTTTCCCGCAATGTTTTCCAGAGTCGTCTGCAGCCAACTGGTCAAATGTCGTTATTGTTTGGTCAAGGGTTAAGAGGTCATTGCAACATTATTGTCTCTTGGTTAATGAGTCTTTCCATGCAGTCTATTCTGAGTCTATATATGCAGACGATGCTTCTGATTTTACTCCAAGTTCACCGGAATGTCGTTCCTTCGAGACCCTGTCCGTTCACTATTTCTTGACATAAAGTCAAACGGCTATGGCGGTTGTCTTCTCTCACCACTGATTGTTTGTGTTTATATGGGAAAGCAGTCATTGACTATGTAAGGTTATTGTTCAGTATTGGTAAAAAGTCATGAATAGGTGCACCGACGGCAACACCATGCGCAGGAAAGAAGTGTAACGACTATGTGATGAAAACCAAATGAGCCGTTCTTTCTTTTCCTACAGTGTTTCATTGAGTGATTGAGTAATTCTACAGAATTGATTATCTTTCTGATTGCTAACCCTTTACCAATAATCTTGGCAAAGCTGTGATTTTTATATATCCAAACCCGACCCGGCCCCCTTCTCAAGCATAGAAATGCTCCTTATGACCCAGCAATACATCAAATAGTATGCCGTGAAAGTCGGAGTAAGGGGATCAACAACAAGTTTATTCATGGGGGAAAGATGGGCACAGTTGTCTCCCTTTCTTCATTGTTATTGTTTGAAGTCATGTATAAAACAGCTCACATTACTCAGTACACATGTCCTCTCTGTCCACCCCTTATTTCCACCTTTGAACGGTCCTAATGGAGAGATAAAGCATAGTACATTATTGTTGAAAGGGTTAAAAGAGTTGAGCATTTCCGATGAAAGTCATTGCCTTCAAACGGGGTGGGGGTTGGGGGGGATCCGTGAGTTGGAAGCTTGGGAGAAATGCTGGAGTCTGAAGTTTGAGACCTGGCCAGAGCAAACTCTTGGTTGTTTAACCCCTTTTACCAAGCGTAAATTCCACTGTGTCCCAAACTGAAAGAGCCTTCAAACTATATTTCAAACACTGATGATGAAATGGAAGCACTATCTTCTGATAGGGCAGGAAGCTTGATAGCGAGGAAAAGGAAGAATTGCTTGTGGCGAACTTAATTTCTCCTTTTCACACTATTCCCCAAATTAGATCTCTTAAACCAACCGATTAAATGTCGATATTGTTTGGTAAAGTTAAGAGGTCATTACCAACTATGTCTCTTGGTTAATGGAGTCTTTCCATGCAGTCTATTCTGAGTCTATATATGCAGGCGATGCTTCTGATTTTACTCCAAGTTCCCCGGAATGTCGTTCCTTCGAGACCCTGTCCGTTCACTATTTCTTGACATAAAGTCAAACGGCTATGACGGTTGTCTTCTCTCACCACTGATTGTTTGTGTTTATATGGGAAAGCAGTCATTGGCTATGTAAGGTTATTGTTCAGTATTGGTAAAAAGTCATGAATAGGTGCACCGACGGCAACACCATGCGCAGGAAAGCAGTGTAACGACTATGTGATGAAAACCAAATAAGCCGTTCTTTCTTTTCCTACAGTGTTTCATTGAGTGATTGAGTAATTCTACAGATTATCTTTCTGATTGCTAACCCTTTACCAATAATCTTGGCAAAGCTGTGATTTTATATATATCAAACCCGACCCGGCCCCTTCTAAAAGCATAGAAATGTCCTTATGACCCAACAATACATCAAATAGTATACGTGAAAGTCGGATGGGGATCAATAACAAGTTTATTCATGGGGAAAGATGGGCACGATTTGTCTCCCTTTCTTCATTGTTATTGTTTGAAATCATGTATAAAACAGCTCACATTACTCAGTACACATGTCCTCTCTGTCCACCCCTTATTTCCACCTTTGACCGGTCCTAATGGAGAGATAAAGCATAGTACATTATTGTTGAAAGGGTTAAAAGAGTTGAGCATTTCCGATGAAAATCATTGCCTTCAAGCGGGGTGGGGGTTGGGGTGGATCCGTAGGTTCGACTTGGAATGCTGGAGTCTGAAGTTTGAGACCTGGCCAGAGCAAACTCTTGGTTGTTTAACCCTTTACCAAACGCCAAATTCTCCACTGTCCCAAACTGAAAGAGCCCTCAAACTATATTTCAAACACTGATGAAATGGAAGCACTATCTTCTGATAGGGCAGGAAACATT